>QEPC01002150.1:1025966-1083275 GCA_003113815.1 Sphenodon punctatus | reverse complement strand
TCTATATCTACACTAATATAACCACTATTAACTAACTAATAACTATTCTAAATGCTATGAATGGATTAAGTAGCTCCAACAAACCCTAAAGCTGAATCACAGTAAACACTATCTCTATCAGTAAACTTTAAACTTTAAACTCTATCAGTAAACTTTAAAACTTTAAACTTTAAACTTTAAACTCCTACTATGTCAAAACAAAAATATATGTACCTAATCCTAGGATACCTAATCCTATCTATCTATCAATATATGGGATGGGGGTTGGGGAGCAATCACAAACAAGACAAGGAGGGGTACAAAACTGAAATGAAACCTAAATCAATCTATAATAATCCTACTCTAAATTAATCAAAAAACAGGGGAAGGGAAGGGAATCACTGGGGAGGGAATATATAGGGAAAGGATTCAATGGAGGGGAGGGAGGAAGGAAGATTGAACACAGGGAGGGATAAAAACGAAAAATAACAGCTAAATCTATCTAAGCTAAGGTAAATAAATGAGAATATGGAGGTAGATGGGTTGGATGGGTGACATAGGAGGAGGATGGCAATGGATTGGGGAGCTGGAAAAATGCTGGGTGAAGGACCCTTCTGAAACGCCTGCTGCTCATGAACAGTGACTAGCTCAGAACGTATTGGGAAGGGGGGAGGCAGACAGTTTTGTTTCTTGCTGCGCCCGCCTCACCGCAAGCCCCATTGGCTCTGTGCAGCCTAGCCAGTGGCCAATCGCAGACTGCCAAGCCAGTGGTCTGAGGCGAAAAGAGATGGTGATTCGGCAGGCTGGCTGCTACTCCAAGCCACTCTCCACCCTCCACCCCTGGTGCCTGGAAGTCTGCTCCTAGCTGAGTCAGATGACTTCCCCCTCCCTGCTAAATTTGGCCTTCCAGTGACCTGAGGGACAGAGTGACAGTAGCACCTTAGCCGCCTGAACACAACCGAACACGATCCGAACTGACCGAACTGTTTGGCCATTTCGACTTTCAGTGTTCGGTTTGTTTGGCCATTTTGCTGTTCGGTGTTCTGTTCTGTTCAGTGTGTTCGTGTTCGTGTTTGTGTTCGAGTTCGGTCATCCGAACAGGCTGAGTTCGGACCGAACACCGAACTTCCGAACCGCGTTTGCCTATCCCTAAAGGAAACTAGCATACAAAATAATGCCCTTATCTGGTGTAATAAGATGTACCCCAATTGTCTGCATTTGAAGTAGGCTGATTTACACAAGATGCACATCTAGTTAGAAGTAAACAAACTCACAAGTATTATTTGTATTTTTGGATAGCCATCCAAATCTCTAAACAGTATTTGTAACCGAAACAAATATTCTTCTATCCAATTATTTGGGTATGCCAACTCAGCTACTTTGTATTGTTTGGTATTTCAGGTATTTCAGTTTGCTCATTTAAGACTAGAGCAATAGCAGAAATGAAGTAGCCAAAAAACCAAAATGACAAAAATGACAAAAACCAGAATAACCAAAATGAATATCCAATAAAGTGGGAATGAAAAGTGGTTCATATACACTTTGTTGGACCCAAATTCAAGCAGGTGAATGTGTTGGATATGATATTCACCATGGATATTCACTTCAGCTGTACATATGCTCTATGGTTTTAGTTGTAAAACATGTGCAACAAATAGCTAAACTCAAAAGAACCTCATGTACAGCATATTTGTGAGGATAGCAGCAGGGCTCGAACAATGTGTTCACAACATTTGCGTGCATGCACCTTGTGCACAGTGTGTGCACAAGACATGGATTGGGCCAATTGACTGCTAGGGAAAGTCAGTAAAGGCTGCTTAATTGTAGTTGACCATTAAACTGGAAGCAAGAAATTCTCTTGTATGATTGTCACTAGTGTGTGTTTATGTATGGGTTACCATGAATGCACATGTATCTGCGTGCATTTATGCATTAATATGTTTGTCTGGCTGTACATAAATGCCTGCATGAATACTGCTCATGAATGAGAGAGGAATGTGCACACAAATGTTTGTGCACATGTGTGTACATTTATTTGGGCATGTGGTAATCCATGTGTACTGGAATAGGACTGTAGCAGAACGTTACAGCAGTAGCTATTTCCACCGGAAACAGCATTTCCGCAATTAGTGGTACAGCGTGGCAGAGGCTTTCATTCTGCTAGTTTCATTCTGCTACTTCCGCAGTTCTGCTAATTTCATTCTGCTACTTCCACAGGCTTCACAAAATAGAGGAAACATGACATTTTCGCTACATCTGCCATTCCGCCAGCGCCACAAAAATAGCGGAACAGCGGTTTTCCGACAGTTTCTGACAATTCTGCAATTTTTCCGCAATTCCGCAATTTGCAGAATGCTGGCAGAATTAGCAGAATGTCCATAGAAAAGCCATGGTGTGGTGCGGGCAATTCCAAAATGGCAGAATAGAATCACGGCGCGGTAACAGCTGCTGCCGCATCAGCCCTATACTGGAACATACGTTAGTGTTTGTATGTGCATATGTTTCTGTTCATCTTACTCTCCCATGGGTTTACTTGTGCATGGTAACTAACTGGTGGTAAAAACAGACGTGCCGGCTCTCCAACCCAGCCTGGGGCAGCAAACAGTGGTGGCCACTCTTAAGGTCAGCAGGCGGCACTAAACAAACATGCTGGATGCCAGGAGCACCATCCCACTGCCTGCATGACCTGGGTAGGGGCAAACAGTGTGTCACTGGCCAGCCCCACCCCACTCCATCCCACCCCCTGCACCACACCATGTGGTACGGATGGTGGCACTGAACAGACGTGTTGGCGTGCTGTGGCCTGCATTGGCCTGTGTGGGTGGTCCTTGGCCCAGAATGGGTGCCTGTGATTGGGCCCAGGAGTCATACCACGTCAACTGCCTGCCCACCAGGGGGCAGTCCTGGTCCAACATCTGGCAGTGTGATACCACATATGTGATTGATTGCAGCATAAGAGCAGTTTAAAGGCCTATGCTGTGGCGGTGCAGTCAGCAAACCAGCAGTTCTTTGCTGCCCTTATTACATCTGCAAAGTCACATCCAGTGGAGCTTTTCCAGGTGGTGAAAGGCTTGGCCAGTCCTGCCTGCCACCACCTGGAGCTAGAGCAATCCAGTGACCACCGTGACTGGTTTATTGAGTACTTTGTAGATAAGATCACTCGCATTCGCCATGATTTCGGAACCACAGTTATTGCAGAGTATCATCTTGGTGCTATGGATGCCCTGTCCTGTTTTGTGGGATCAGTTTCAGATGGTGTGGCCTGCCGATCTGGAGTCCTTGTTGGGATCTGTTCGTGCCACTACTTGTGAGCAAGATCCATGCCCATCCTGACTTGTGAAAGCTACCCAGGAGATGCTACGACCATTGCTGGCTGGGGTGGTTAGTGCCTCCCTTCGGGAGGGCAGGGTGCCTGATTGCCTAAAGGAGGCTGTGATTAGACCCCTGCTCAATAAACCATCTCTTGACACTGATGCTCCTGCCAGTTATTGGCCGGTCTCTAACCTTCCCTTTTTAGGGAAGGTTATTGAATGGGCTGTGGCATGGCAGCTCCAGGAACATCTGGACCGCACAGGTTTCCTTGATCCCTCCCATCCTGGGTTTCAGCCTGGGTATGGTACGGAGACGGCATTAGTGGCCTTGGTTGACGATCTCCGTCTGGCGTTGGACCAGGGTCGTCAGACCTTACTCGTCCTGCTAGACCTTTCAGCTGCATTCGACACAGTCGATCATGAGGTGTTGGTGAGTCGCCTGCAGGACTGTGCTGAAATTGGCGGAACAGTCTTGGACTGGTTTCATTCATTCCTGGCCGGGAGAACTCACCGGGTGGTCTTGGGGGAGTGTACGTCTTCCCCCTGGGACCTCACGTGTGGAGTCCTGCAGGGTGCAATTCTGTCCCCCCTCTTGTTTAACATCTATATGCAGCCGTTAGGGGAGATCGTGAAGGGGTTTCAGGGCATGCAGTGTCATCAGTATGCTGATGACACTCAGCTCTACCTCTCCTTTTCCATCAACCCAGGTCATGAAGTCTCCTTTTTTCCCCAGTGCCTGTCAGCTGTGGGGGCTTGGATGAGGTTGAGCCATCTGCAATTGAATCCTGACAAGACGGAGGTGATGTTGTTGGGCAAGGGCTTGGGGGACCTGGGGTTGGTTGAATCTCCTCTTGTTGGGGGTGTTCGGCGTCCCATGGTCTCTCAAGTAGGGAGTCTGGGTGTGCTCCTTGATTCGCGGCTCAGCCTGGAATCTCAGGTTGTGGCCGTGGCGGGGAGTGAGTTTTGGCAGTTACATCTTGTCCGGCTGCTTTGGCCGTATCTCTCAGACTCTGACCTCGCCACTGTCATCCATGTCTTCATCAACTCGAGGCTGGATTACTGCAATATGCTCTACATGGGGCTGCCCGAGAAGCTGGTACGGAGGCTGCAGCTGGTGCAGAATGCTGCGGCCCATCTCCTTACGGGGGCGGGTCACAGGGAGCACATGACACCAGAGCTCCGGGCTCTGCACTGGCTGCCTATAAAGTGCCAGGCCAGGTTCAAGGTGCTGGTTTTAACTTTTAAAGCCTGGACCCTGCTTATCTATGGGACTGCCTCACTCCCATGTGCCCATGCGACTGTTGAGATTGGCTGTGGGAACCTTTTTGGAGGTTCCCTGGGCGAGGCAGGTGGCCATCGATGTTAGATCTTTTTCGGTGGCCATCCCTGTGCTGTGGAATTCGATATTGAAGGAGGCTCGGTTGGCTCCCACTCACCTGCTGTTTTGGCATCTATGTAAGACCTGGCTGTTCCATCTGGCTTTTGGCGAGGGGTAGGGGTGGGGTGGGGAGTGGCGTTTTCCCCCACATAGTGTAATTTTAAATTGTTTTAAATGTTTTTATATTTTTATTGAATGTTGTTCGCTGCCCTGGGCTGCTGAGAGGGCAGGAGGGGCGGGATATAAATTTTAAATAAATAAAATAAAAATTAAAAATGTGGTGAGTCCCGGGTGACAGCAGCCCATAGTGGGTCTGCATCACATCTGTTTCCACCCATAGTTGTGTATTTGTGAGAAGAAGCAGGTGTGCGCGTGCATGTGTGTGTTACTTTTATGGCTACACCATGCCTCTTACAAGGAAAAATTCATATGCTGCCATATTCTTTTTCATCACAAAGTCTGTCACAATGATGAGTTATCAGAATTTTAATGCCTTAATGTATTCCTTGAAATATACTAGTGTACTTTACTATTCTGACCTTTCATCATTTTGTATTTTGATTGGGGTGGTCATTCCACTGGTCTCTCCGAAGCTCAGAGAGGCTGTAAAACAGAGAAATGAATGGAATGACTACAGCTAGTCACAATACAGAATACTGAAAAGGTCAACATGGCTCCATCTCCCCTCCTATAACTCAAAGAATATACAGGACCTTAAATATTACATGCCGCATTTTTGTGACAAAGGGCTCCGAAAGAAAATAGGAAGCAGCAGCCTTCATTAATCCACTCTCATGGCAAAGTTAATCAACAAGCCAGGAATGAGAAATGGCCGAAACCCATTCTCACCACAGTGGTAGGATCCATTATATTTGCTGCCACATCACTTTATACTTTATGGGTTCCCCTCGCCCCAGTGTAGAACTATTGACCTGAATTCAAGACACTATTATTCATGTTATTTGCATTATGGTGGTGTTTGGAGGCACTGCTAAGAGACAATGCCTGCCATGCACATTTTAAAGTATAGGCAAGATAGACAAAGGAAAGATCATTATCCACATTTTAGAGATAGGCAAACTGAGGCACAGGGAGAAAACAAGACTTGTGTAAAGTCATACATACTCCACAATCTTTGCTAGACTCATAACATCTGATTTTCACTGTATCACCTTAACTAAACACAAGGGCAACCTTCTTTCTAGAGAAGGTTCTTTCTCCACAGGCAGAAGGTACTAAAGGAGAAGAGAGGTAATGTTCTTTACTTAAACTTACTTTCTTTCATGTAGCCTCCATTTATCCCCTGTGCATGGTATAATCTCTCTGACTTTATCCACATAAAACACTACATCATAGTCCCTTCCCTTCCTAAGTATCACTGCAGAATTGGGAACTACCTTGAACCTTAAATATGTTTTCTCCCATTTCCCGTAACCTCAGGTGGAAAGCTCCCAAGTGGTAGTGCTGAAATGAATAGCTAATTTAATATTAGTGAGTATTAGTCCCATTTTCAGGTAGCTATCTGAATAAATATATGGATATATATTCACACCCAAATGGGTATTTGCATATCTGCTATGTCATTTTGGATGCTTTGCTTATTTAATCAATTTTGGACTTGTTTGGTAATTTGGGGGACTTTGTCAGTTGCAGACTTCTCTTGGTCATTTTGGGACAATTTAGTGTTATTCTTATAATAATACTGAAATACCAAAATGACTGAAATAACCAAAGCAACTGGAATAATCAGAATCGAGTAACTGAAATGAATATCCAAAATGGGCAAATGAATCGGAAAGAATATCACTTTGTATCCACTTCGCAGGTCCCAAATCCAAGTGGATATATTTGTTTCTATCCTTCTGAGTGTACATTGTCTGAAATACCTTAGAGGCTGGGAAATCTCAGCTATATTTTCAAAATGATTTAGGTTCACAAGAGCATAAATCCAGTTGAAAGTCAATGGGATATAGGCCCCAATCCTGAAGCCATTTATTCTAGACTAGCTCCATTAATTTACATGAGATTACCCTAAAGTGAGTTGTTGGAAGATTGTTACCTTAGACTGCTAAGTGTGCATGGATTTCTTGATATGGCCAGGTAATAACAGGTGGTTAATCAAGAGTACTAACCTTGGGGATTTAACTTCCACTGCAGTCAGTTAACAGCCCCTATCCACAAAATTAATATCCACGCTTGTTAAGAACACGTTTTCTAAGCTAGTATCTTCCTAGATTACTTTATTCTTTTTTTTTTTGTTATGAGGAGATTGGTTTAAAGCATAGATAAAGTGTGTGGGGGGGGGCTTACATCAACAAAGTAGTGGGACTAAATAGGAGAGGGGCTGTCAAATTTGGAAAACAGGCTCAGATCTGAGCAGATCTAGGGAAACATCCTATGTTGATTTCACTCTCATAGAATCATAGATGTGTAGAGTTGGATGGAACTCAAAGGGCATTTTCAGACAAGACACTCTCCACTCGCTACCCACCCATTATTCATGTTGCAGGGCTGTAGTGTTGCCCGGTTGGTGCCCTGTAACATGTATAGTGGGTGGGAGGTAGGTGGGTAGTGGGTGGAAAGTGTCTTGTCTGAAAACGCCCAAAGAATTCCTCCACAATTATTCTCTTTCTGTCTCCCTCAGCACTTTTTTGTTTGTCTGCACCTCACAGCATACCGATGCTTGGTTATTTCTTGTTATCCCCCCACCCCTGTTGAATGTTGGGAATGGGAAAGTACCAAATAGAGGTAGAAAATACAGTGTCTATTCTCAGGGTTCAGAGAAAGTGATGATGTTAAAGTGGAGCGGATGAAAGTGTGGCAGGCCAGAGTACTTCTGGGTAACTGGACCTTTAAGAAAGTTAACACCAGCACAGAGGTGGCATAAACAGACCTGCAGGTGCTGAAGTGGATGGAGAACAGTACTTAATAGGACTTCAGCTGTGCTATGGTGTGGATCTAGCCAGCTCTAGAGAGTCAAGCCTGAGAGCAACTCAGTATTGAGGAGACTAGGCTTGAGACAAGCAGGACCTTTGAGAGAGCCCTCCTGCTGAGAGCTAACAACCAGAGTGGAACTGACTCCAAGAATTCTGGGAAGAGTCAGAGCTAGGAAGGCTTACCCAGAGACAAAGGGAGCTTCTGAGAGCAGCTGGGAAAATTTATAAGCCCAAGAGACTGGGAACTGGGACTAAAGGGGTGAATAACTGATGGGGAAGCAGGACCCAGGTGGGGAGCCCAGTGATGACTATGTGTATGTAGAGACAATGGTGGAGACTAGGAGCTCTTTAAGCTGTCGGTAAACAGCACTTACAAATCCAGAGTATTCTCCAAAGTACTGAAAATTGGCCCAAACACATGGGACCAGTCCTTGGGACCAGTCCTTGGAACCTTGGAAATATTGAAGGTTTTTTTGTTTTATATTATATACAGCCCTAGTGGAGATTATATGAATAAAGGACAATGGAGATATAATTCCCAGGAGACAATTATTGTGTGTTGGGCCCTAATTTTGACTGTCTTATGTTGAGGCGAACAAGCAGTGACCCTGTTATATTGGTGGAGCATGCGTGTACCCCAATGTTGGCTAGCTTGACCCACAACAGGGGCTGGCCAGTGATATGTCAGTGGACCAGAAGACATAAGAGTACAAGAGAGAGTGGAAACTTGGAGATGAGATGACCTGTGACCAA
This sequence comes from Sphenodon punctatus, assembly GCA_003113815.1. Taxonomy (NCBI): domain Eukaryota; kingdom Metazoa; phylum Chordata; class Lepidosauria; order Sphenodontia; family Sphenodontidae; genus Sphenodon; species Sphenodon punctatus. The sequence goes on along the minus strand of QEPC01002150.1, from coordinate 1,074,918 downwards.
GAGCTCGATCATAGCTTGACGGAATTTGGCTGGAGCCCAGCAGCATGGGACGCCAAGAAGTCCATGACAAAATGGCAGCTGGAGGAGTGTGCTGAGAAGTGAGGCAGCAGTGCAGATTGTGGGTGTAGGTGAAGTTGGAGCTGCATTGTCACAGTTGGGGAATTCCAGGACAGTGTGCCTGAGTGATGAGACAACTGAGAACCCATCTGGAGCAACTGAGAAGACAGACAGCATGAGGCAATAAAGGTTTTCTTTAATTATGGACAAAGGGGTCACGTTTTGAGATGGCACCCTTCCTTGGAGACTGAGACAGGGGCTGGATTCTGGGTCACCAGAAGTGGGGATTGATTTGATCCTGGAGTCAAGGGAGCATGAACCCTAAACAGCGTTGGGTGGGTACGTGGGGCACATACACTGTAAAGGGAAAAAGCTGCAAAGGAAAGTGGAACTATTGCATGAAGTGTGAAGGTGCTGGGCTGATGTTTAAGGATTACCATACAGGAAGTGGGGGAAATGCTAAGGGAGCAAGAGAAACTCTAGTAGGAAAGACAAACCCCCAGATGACAGAGAAAAGAATGTGATTAATCTGCCAGGATGAGTGATACCTGATGTGTGCTTGCCCCTATAGGAAACACAAAGGAGAGGCAAAAGCCAAAGCACCAGTTAGGGTGTGCTGGAAGTGTGGTCAATGGGGACATTTAAGGAAAACATGACCTGCCAGGAAAAGCCGGACAGAAAAGGAGGAAGTCCCTAAGCAGGAGATAAAGGAATTCCAAGCCTTCCACAAGAAAGTCTTGGGAAATATGGTAACCTTAGAGCAGGAGGTGGTCGTGTTAAGAGTAGCCCAAGGACTAGAAGTAGATGAATCAAGTCAAAGGGAACCCAAAGTTAGAGGGTGTGAAGGTTGAAAAACAGCAAGACTGTCTGGCCACCTGGGAGACTGAAGACAATAAAGAAGAGTGTGAGAAAAACCCTGAGGAAAAAACAAGGTATTGTAAAAAGACGGAGGCTGACGATCTGATGGGAAAGTTAGAGGATTCTGATAGCAGTGAGGACTTGGAGAGTAGTGATAGGGAAGAGGATATAAAAAGGCCACAGACAGTTTCCCTGCAAAACTTGGGGAAATATTTATTTATTTATTTACTTATTTACTTCAACTTATTTGCAACCCCTTCCTGCTACAGCAGCTTGGAGCGGCTTACAACATCTTTAAACATATCAAAAATATAAAAGCAATCCAATATAAATAACAATACAATAAATAATAGTGTAAAAACAGCAATAAAACCCAAGGCAGAGCTAAAACCCACTCCCATCCCCCAAATCAAACCCCCTCACCTATCACCCATCTCCCTCGCCAAAGTCCTGGCAGTACAACCAGGTCTTACATTGTCTTCAGAAAGAGGGGAGATCTGGAATCAGGTGGACCTCCATCTGGAGGGAGTTCAACAGCCGTGGTGTGGCCACCATGAACGTCCACCTCATCATCACCATCCAGGATACCCAGTGGGCTTTAGGGATGGGTGAACGTGGTTCGGAAGTTCGGAGTTCGGCCCGAACTCGAACTGTTCGGATGACCGAACACGAACACGAACACGAACACGAACGCAAACAAACCGAACAATCCGAACACCGAACGATGAAATAGCCGAACAGTTCGGTAAGTTTGGATCACGTTCGGATGAGTTCTGGTGGCAAAAAAAGGTGCACTGGAAGGTCAAACATGACAGGGAGGTGTAGTCACTGAGCAGCAGACTTCCATGCACCAGGGGTGGAGAGAGGCTTGCAAGAAATGAAACTAAGTATCTGCTGCCCAATTCCCAACACCTTCTGAGCTAGTCACTGTTCCTGAACAGCAGGCATTGAGTAGAATTTTTAGATTGCTTTAAGTTTCATTTCAGTTTAGTACTGAAATGAAACTTAAACCTTGAACTGAAACCTTGTGTTATGCATTTCACTGTAGACTCACTGAGTATGTATGTATTTCACTACAGACTCCTCTTCTGTTTGTGATTCCCCCCCTCATCCCATATATATATATATAGGATGGGTGATTGATAGATAGATAGATAGATAGATAGATAGAGAGTTGTAGGAGTTAGCTTAGTGATAGAGATAGCGTTAGTGATCTAGTTTTAGTGTTTGTAGGAGTAGGCCTGTGTACTTATTAGATAATCCATTTAGTTCATAGCATTTAGAATAGTTAATAGCAGTTAGATTTAGTGTAGATAGATAGATATAGTATTAGATAAAAAAACAAAACATATAAAAACAAAAAAAACAAATAAAAAACAAAAGAAAACCATATAAAACCCAATAAAAGACAAAAAAACACCATATAAAAAACAAAAAAACACCCAGAACAACAGTTCCTGAACGGCCGAACAGAACAGCCGAATGGCCTACCCGAATGGCCTATTCGGACAAACGAACCGAACAGCCAAACCTGAACTCGGCGAACAAACCGAATGAATGAACCGAATGAACGAACCGAACGCATCTGAACCGAAGGGCCGAACCGAACGAACGAAACGAATGCAGCCGAACTGAACGGCCGAACCCAAACAGCGATCTGTTTGCCCATCCCTAGTGGGCTTCAAGGAGGGCACTCCCAGTTGACCACATGTATCAATCCAAGTCCTTGAGGATGAGGCGATCCTGCAGATAGGCCCAGGCCTTTTAGGTCAAAACCAACACCTTGAATTAGGTGCGGTAGACTATAGGGGGTCAATGCAGAGAATTGAACAGACCACTGGTGTAATGTGCTCTCAGTGACCTGTCTCCTTAAGGAGATGGGCCATCACATTCTTCACCAGCTGTAGTCTCCGAACTGTTCCCAGGGGCAGCCCCACACAGAGCACGTTGCATTAGTCTAGTCCTGAGGTGATAAAAACATGGATGATGGTGGCAAGGTCAGAGTCTGAGACAAACAGCCTAAGTCATCGCACCAGATTTACTTGGCGAAGTGCACCCTTCGCCACAGTCACCACCTGGACATCCAAGCAAAGCTGCAGGTCCAGGAGCACCCTTAGACTATGAACCAGAGGCACCAAAGGAGGGCGAACCCCATCTATGATGTGTGTCACCATTCCCTTGGCTCCTCTCACCAACATCACCTCCGTCTTGTCAGGATTAAGCTTCAGGTGGTTTGCCCGCATCCAGTCCCCCACAGCCGCCAGACACTGGGTAAGCACTGAGACTGCTGGCCCTGGGTCAGCTGAAAAAGATAGGTATAGCTGGGTGTACCCAATATAAGGATGATGAAGAAACCCTTCTGTCTGTGAATGAAACTGAGAGTGTAGTGAGTTAAGGAATTGTTTCCTCTTACCACCTGTTCATGTCAATAAAGACAAGAGAGCATTTGAAAATCTATGGATGTTTTCACACGAAACCCTGATCCTAGGGTCAGAGAAGCCAGTGATGACTTCTGTGTGTGTGTGTGTGTGTGTGTGTGTGTGTGTGTGTATGTGTGAGGTGGTGTCTCAAGGGACTTGCCACAATAGAAAAGCCCTGCACAGCAAAACTGTCAGACAAAAGGGGAAACTGCTCTTTTGCCAGATCCCAGTTTCATGAGATTTCTCCCCACCTCACAGCTGATCTTCCTCCCAAGGACAGTCAAAGGCAAAACAATTAAGTTGCATTTCTTGGCTTTGTTTCCAGCCCGCACCCTACATTATGCTCCCTTTCTGGTTGGCATCTTGCAGATGTTCTCCTTTTTATGCTAAATTCAGATGTGGAAAAAGATATTAGCCCTCTACAGCTGCTCCCCATTCACTTTGGCAAATCTCTGTCACTCAACTCTATTTAGCCCAGTTCAGAAGATTTTAGTATACCATCAACACTCACCTCTAAATCAAGACACCAATCCCGCCAGCTGCTATTCTTTCCCATTGATGTCTCTGGGTTCTGTCTGCAAGGATGGAGCAGTGCTAAGGGTACTAGCTGGAGTTCCAGGTGGCTAGGACTCAGTAGCCTCAGGTGCAGGTTACCTGTATAACTTAGCCTCTCACACAGGGTGTTTCCAAATATTACATCAACCACTCAGATTCCCATGTTTGTGGGAATATTTGCATTCACAATGATGGGAATAGCTATGTGCCAAACCTGGATCTGAAGCTCCAGAAATGACTTGACAATGAGTGTTTTAAAATGAGCAAGGTGATGGTGTATGTGTGTGTGTGTCATGGCTGCAGCGTGGCTATGCCGTAGAGCACTTATGCAGTTGGAGTGCACGGAAAGCAGTTCTCATGGACACCTCCCAGCATGGCTACTGTGGCCATAAAGGCAGGCACCATGCACTCCCCTTGCCATGCACCATGGGGCTGGAGGTGTACCAGGCGGGCCTTTGCAAGTGATATGTTCCAGGTACGAGCACTGGGAAACCTGGGCTCCCGTACTCCCAAACAGTTCCTGTGACTTACAAAAGCTGCTTCCCCCCACTAGTCTGGTAGATTGAAGGTTCAAGTTGGAATTATTGTCTATAGTTCTAGATTTATGCTATTTAAGATGCCTAGGGCATGCATTATGAGAAAATGGCAGATGACAAAATGTCAGCTCACCTTAAAATTAATATATATTTACAACATACCATTACATCTATAATAGTCATAGAATATACAATTTTGCAATACAAGCATGCTATGGCACCATGGAGTGGGCAAATGATGGATTTCAGTATCCTATTAATAATGATGAAGGGTAAACATGTTATCTGACATGTACATAAGGTATGCACTAGGGACCCAATTAGTATTTTGTAATTTTGTTATACTTTGCTATTATTTGTCTTCATATTTTGTAATTTTGTTATATATACATTCGTTATTGTTATAAAATTTAATTATTTTTCTCCATTGGTTTCTATGGGAAATTGATTTTTAGCTGTAACTTCATTGTTTATCCAATTTTCTTGAAATGTGGATTGATTGTACCCCTTACCAAAGGGATCATCTCTGCCATATTAAATAAGGATTGGCTAAAGGGTCCCAATTCTTAAAGCAATTTATGTTTTGTGGTGTATGCACACATTTGCAGCTATAATGTCTATAATGTTTAGAACTTCGATGCAAATGGGTGACATTTGTTCTCCCTGTACCAATGCTGAAAGGGATCATCCCTGCCTACTTTCAGGAAGATTGGATAAAGGGTCCTAATTTTATAAGGAATTTAATCATTTAATGGTTTGTGCACACATTTCCAGGTGTAGCATCTTTGTTTTCCATCCAGTTTGGATGGACTTTGGAAAGGTTGTTCCCCTCACCCAAAGGATCATCTGTGCCATATTTCAGAAAGATTGGATAAAGGATTCCAAGTTTATAAGAAATATAACTTTTGTGATTTCAACAGAAGTTGTGCAGATATTAGTTCTAACATTTTGGGACAAAAATTAAGATTCCAGGAAAAAACTAGGACTTCAGATAGCAAGGCAGAGGGGAGGGGAAAGTAGTCTAGCAATCCATAGACATGATGGGCACATGCAGGCTGGCCACTTGGCATCCCAAACACATGCTGCAACACTGTCACATAGGACATAAAAAGTCCCATTGTGGCTCTTTCCTAATTAGATGATTCCAACTTTCCAGTAACAAGTATGGGGGTGTTGGGTGGTAGCAGAACAGGATGAGGATAAGAACATAAGTAGTGCCATACTGAGTCAGAACAATGGCTCATCAAGTCCAGCATCCTATCTCTGACAGCAGCCAATCCCGGTTGCATAGGAAAAGTATCAGCAGTCGCAATGGGCAATCCATTCCCTGCTGATCAATCTCTGCTCCCAACAGTAAAGTTCCCATCTCGTAATCTATTTGGCAAATAGACATTAATGGAACTATTATCCAAGAGCTTATCCAGTCATTTTTTAAACCCAGCCATACTACTGGCCCTGACAACCTCCTCTGGAAAAAAAATCCATAATTTAATTGCATTGAGTGAAAAAATACTTCCTTTTATTTGTTTTAAATCTGCCGCCAGTTAGTTTCATGGAGTGTCCCCTAGTTCTAGTGCTACTTGAGAGGGTAAATAAATGTTCCCTATCTACTCATTTCACTCCACTCAAGATTTTATAAAGCTCTATCATATCACCTCTGATTCTCCTATTTTCCAAGCTGAAGAGCTGTAATCTGTCAAACCTTTCTTTGTATGGAAGCCGTTCCAAACCCTTGATCATTTTTGTTGCCCTTCTCTGCACCTTTTCAAGTTCTACTATATCGTTTTTGAGATGGGGCAACCAGAATTACATACAGGACTCAAGGTGCAATCACACCATTGATTTATATAGGGACATTATGATATTTTCAGTTTTATTCTCTATCCCTTCTTGAATAATTCCTAACATTCTGAGTTGTTTTTTTTACGGACACATTGAGCTGAGGATTTCAAAGTACTGTCCATAATGACTCTAAGGCCATTTTCCTGAGTGGTTCCTCCTAATTTAGAACCCAGCATTGTGCACATAAAGTTTGGATTATTATTCCCTATGTGCATAACTTTGCACTTACAAAGTGAATACAGGATTGACATTTCTGCTGGCCAATTGACATCACAGACAGGCATTGGCATTGCCCCCCCCCCTGCAACAGTTTCTCAACTTGCAGACAGAACCCCAGCGGGGCAGGACTTGTATGAGAGAGACAGAGACAGAGACAGAGACAGAGATGCACTGCCAGAAGCAGCAGCAGCAACAGTGGGCACCAGGTGGTGGTGGAAAAGCAGGGCAAGCAGGCATGGGCATAGGTACTCCAAGATGTGACAGAGTATCAGACAGTACCCCAGGGGCAGAAGTTGTATGAGCGAGAGATACGCACTGGCAGGAGTAGCAGCAGCGAGCAGGCGGGGATCATTGGAGGAACAGGGCAGGCAGGCATGCAGGCAGGCATGAAGAAGCCACCTGACAAGTCAGAGACTAACCCAGAATAAGAGGGAAAAGCCTGACTGTTAGGGATGTGCGAATTTTGGTTCAGAGATTCGGTGTTCAGCCAGAACTCAGCCAGTTCAAATGACCTATCCGAACGCCTGAAGCCACAAACAGTTCGGCCGCATTTGGATGATATCAGGAACGTTTGGGCAGGAAAAACAGGACTGGCAGGCCTGGGGGTGGGAAGGGGGGAGAAGCTGAGCAGCAGACTTCCTGGCGCCAGGGGTGGAGAGGCTTGGACTAGCAGCCAGTCTGCACAATCACCATTCCTCTTTTCTTCAGACGACTGTCTTCACAGTCTGTGATTGGCCAAGGGCTAGGCTGCACGGAGCCAATGGGGATTGTGGTAAGGCGGGCGCAGCAAGTAAAAAAAGTCATTACCCTCCCCCCTTCCAATTCCTTCTGAGCTAGCCACTGATCCTGTCAGCAGGTGTTTTCAGAAATCTCCCTATCCCAGCAGTTTGTGTTCCTAATTAATTGCCATCCTCCTCCTATTTCACCCATTTTCCACACATTTACCTCCATAGTTGCATTTATTTAGATTAGATTAGATAGATTTAGGTGTTATTTTTATTTTTATTTTTTACCCCTCCCTGTGTTCTCCCCCCCCATTGAATCCTTCCCTCCTCCCTGTATATATTCCATCGCTGATTCCCTTCTCCTGTTTTAGGATTTATTTAGAGTAGAATTAGATTTATTTAGCTTTCATTTCAGTTTTGTACCCCTCCCTGTGTTGTTTGTTGTGAGCTGTCTGTGTCCTATCCCCCATCCCTGCGTATAGATAGATTAGATTAGATGATACTGTAGTGATTCAATTTTAATATTTTATAGTGTGTTTTGTAGGACTAGGCCTTTGTAGATATTAGATTATATTCCATTTAGTTCCATAGGTTTTAGAGTAGTTAATAGCATATATATATATATATATATATATATAAATATTCCTGTGCTTTCTTTGGGTGGGAGAAATGGAGAAATGAAGCAGGATAGGCCGGTCTGCTGCCCATAAGGCAGCCAATGGGACATGTGGCAGAAGTGGCAGGGGCCATGCTAACAAAGTGGTAGCAGGCATCAACAGCATCCCAAGCCCATCACCATGCCCCAAACTGCACAAGCCTGATTTTGGCAGTCAGGCTTCAGAGGCTCCCAGCAGTGGCACTAGGGGTGTGGTTCAGTGGTGCTTCCTGCCAGTGTCATCTATGGCCACGCAGGGTACTGGAAGGCCTGAACTCCAGGAGGCTGTGGTTGTCTCTGCTGTAGCTACAGGAACATGTGCAGGTGCTTCAGGGTCGAATGTTGCTCCAGCGCCACCAATGTCCCCGCCCCCCATTATTGAGGTAATCCCCAGAAATCCAGGGCTGGTGGATGCCACCACAGCTGCTAGAGGCAGGGCCTGATCCCTGGGCAATGGAAGCAGGGAGAGGATTAGCAGAAACAGCAGCAGCAGCAACAGCAGCAGTAGCAGCTATAGGGGGCACAGGGAGAGAGGAAGCAGCATGGTGGGCAGTCAATCAGTCTCAGGATATGAGTACTCCCCTTCACGAGGGGACATCATTCAGATTGGGGACAGCGAGGCAGACACTAGTCCTGTGGAGAAGATGTCTGGTGCTGAGGTTATGGCTGTCCCTCTGAGAGCTGTGTCGCCACCACATTCTTCCCCTCCCAGCAGCGCTGTCAGTGGTGCGTCAACCGGTGTGGGCCAGAAGGCAGGAGGGGGCAAAAACTCCTCCGTCTGGGTGCATTTTAAGTTGGTATGGGCAGAAGATCCCAGGGAGGTGCAGTGAAGTTTGTACCAGATAGTGGTGAAGCTTGGGCAGGGGCTCACCAACCTTGGCACAACTGCCATGGCGAGGCACCTGAAGGGATTCCACAGCACTGTACTGCTAAGTGGGCGGGCAGGGGCAGTGGACATGAGCAGGTTCCCGACTGCAGCAGTCAGTCGTCCACCTCCATCAGTGGGCAAGCATCCTGCTCGAACAGCTGCCTCTAGCAGCAGGAGTGGTATCACTGCTAGGGGGGAGCAGCAGCAGTGTCAGTGCACCATGGAGAAGCTTGGGTGGGGGCAGCTGCCAAGTCCATTGGCAGCTGCAGGACGTGGAGGGTGGTGTGGCTTTCAACTAAAAGCCACGTGCATGTTGGGAGAAATGATAGCACTGGATGGGCAACCCTTCTCAGTGGTTGGGGACATGGGGTTTAGGCATCTGATTGGCTTCCTGGCCCTGTTATTTAAGCTGCCCTTGTGCACCACCCTGAGTCGGCAGGTGGTGACAGCCCTCTACCGGGCTTTAAAGGAGCAGGTGAGGGAGCAGATGGCAAGGGCTGGGGGTGCCACTCAAGATCGTCTGTCTCAGGTTAAGGTATGTAAAATAGCCCCTAGTTACCTGGAGCTCAAAAGTAATTTTGGATTTGAAGATTACTGATTTACATGGAGAATCCAGCTGCTAGAGCTGCTCTTACCAGACTTAGATTTCAGCTATTTCCTTCTGCTGTTGTAGAAGGGAGACTCTCTGTCATTCCGCATAATTTGCACTTTTGCAGCTGCTTGCAAGCCAAGGTCGAAGATGTTGTGCACTATATTTTTGACTGCCCACATAATGAGGTATTGAGGAATAAATATGTCATACCTTTTATGTAAGGGAAAGATCATGTCAGGGGTAGGAAGGGAGAGTCACAGAAATGGAGGGTTCTAGGGGAAAAAGAGACCAGGGAGACAGGAAGGGTCCGGTGCAAAGAGTGCCCGCCAACCCCGAGGGTGCCGCACAAACCCCGATGGCCCCTGACTCACTTAGAAACGCCACCACGAGGCAGAGATGGCACCCTGCCGGGGATCCTTTCCAGGACCCGGAAGTCTTGTTGCCAACAGAAAGCTCTGAGGCAGGGGGAAGATCCTGAGAAGGTAGTGATGGCCTCCACCATCAAGACAATGCTCCCTGTGGATTACCAGGAATATCAAGATGTGTTTCGAAAACAACGGGCTTTGGAACTCCCCCCGCACCGTACGTATGATTGTACGATCGATTTGCTTCCTGATACTATACCCCCCTATGGGCGGATTTATGCCCTGTCCAAGCCCGAGTTAAAGACGTTAAAAGAATATATCAATGAGAATCTTGAAAAAGGATTTATTCGCCCCTCCATGTCACCAGGGGGAGCACCCCTTTTCTTTGTCCCTAAAAAGGATGGAGGGCTACGACCCTGCATTGACTATAGAGGTCTTAACGCCATTACTGTGACGAATCGGTATCCGTTACCATTAATCCCCGAGTTACTCAACAGGCTCCAAGGAGCTACTATATTCACGAAGCTGGATCTGTGCGGGGCCTATAACCTCCTGCGAATAAAATAGGAGGATGAATGGAAAACCGCATTTCGCACCAGATATGGGCACTTTGAGTACCTGGTTATGCCCTATGGGTTGGCCAACACCCCGGCTGCCTTCCAGCATTTAATTAATGATATCTTTCAAGACATTTTAGATCAATTTGTTATTGCATATCTTGATGATATCCTTATTTTTTCAAGAACCCAACAAGAGCACCTTCAGCATGTGAAGATAGTATTACAATGCCTCCGCCAGTACCATTTATACTGTAAGATGGAGAAATGCGCCTTTCACCAGGCCAAAGTCCCCTTCCTCGGTTTAATAATTTCCGCCGATGGGATCACCATGGACCCCCTTAAGGTAGAAGCAATCCATGCCTGGCCCACACCGCACTCTGTAAAACCACTCCAAAGTTTCCTGGGTAGCGCCAATTATTACATGCAATATATTTCTCAGTATGCGGATGTAACGGCACCCTTGACACGGCTCCTTAAGAAGGGGCAACTGTATGTGTGGGGGCCAGAGCAACAACAAGCATTCAACCACCTAAAGGAGACCTTCACAACGGCACTCATCTTGCAGTACCCCGATTTTTCTCTGCCCTTCCTGGTAGAGACTGATGCCTCGAGCGTGACATTGGGAGCAGTTCTGTCCCAAATCAGGGAAACAGGGCACACCCCACAGCCATGTGCCTTTTACTCATGACAGCTCACCCCGGCGGAGCGGAATTACACAATCTTGGACCGAGAGTTACTAGCAATACGCGCCGGTTTCGAAGTCTGGTGGCACTACCTTGAAGGGACTCAGTACCCTGTTCAAGTGGTCACAGACCACAAAAATCTAACTTTTTTGCAAACCGTGAGAATTCAGAATGCGTGTCATGCAAGATGGGCCCTCTTTTTCATGCATTTTAATTTTCAGATCCTGTATCGCCCAGGAAAGCTTAATACCATAGCAGACGCCCTTTCCCGCTACGGGTAAACCACCAATGACCTTGTCCTGAAGGGAGAGACCATTAGTAAACCCCAGGTATGCATAGCCATAGGGCTTACAGTGCACCAGATGAAGACGTGGGCCGCCCAGGACCCGGAGATGCAGGCAGCAGCGAAAGCCTCCCCTACGGGGTTGCCCCGACATAATGGGGCCATAGCCGCTCCGTGCAGGGCGCGGCAAAAGATCCTCTAGGCCCACCATGATGCCCCACTAGCGGGGCATCCCGGACAGTGGTGGACACTATAGTTGTTGCGACGGCACTTCTGGTGGCCCACTATGAGACACGACGTACAGTGCTACGTATGCGGCTGCCCTACTTGTTGCCGCACAAAGGTACCACGCCAAAAGCCAGTCGGCCTCTTACAACTGGCTCCCCTGCCCCAAGGTCCATGGCAAAGAGTGAACTTGGATTTTATTGTGGAATTACCCCCATCCCAGGGGTATAAGACCATCCTTGTAGTGGTAGATCAGTTCACAAAAATGGGTCACTTCATTCCCTGCAAAAAACTCCCAACCGCTCCCCGCACCACCCAGCTTTTTTTACAACATGTCATCAAGCAGCATGGATTGCCCCGAACTATCGTATCGGATCGTGGGCCACAATTCACCACCCATTTCTGGAGGGCCTTGTTCACTACAGTGGGCACACAAGTCGCCCCTACAACCGCCTACCAACCACAGGCGAATGGACAAGTTGAAAGAGCCAACCAAACCCTGGAGCAATACCTCCACTGTTATGTGGACTACTTCCAGGACGACTAGGTGACATATCTTCCCCTTGTGGAGTTCGCCTTTAACAATGCGCCCCACGCATCCTTAGGTACATCGCCCTTTTTCGTATCCTATGGGTTCCACCCCCAGCTCGCATTGACAGAGGAACCCGCGGTGAAAGCCCCCGCCGCTGGCGCAATGATCCAAACATTACACCGCTGCCATGCCCATATCCGTACAATGCTGCAAGCTGCACGTCAGCAATATAAACACCAGGCTGATAAACATCGACTGTTAGCTCCACGATACCAGATAGGGGATATGGTCTGGGTAGATCGCCGTCATTACCCTTCCCTTCGCCCCTCCTCCAAATTGGATAACCGCTTCATGGAGCCATTCCCGGTGGAACAACAAGTTAACCCTGTGGTGTACCGACTAACCTTACCCCCTTCTTTCCACATCCACCCCGTGTTCCATGTATCCTTACTTAAACCGCACCAACCCGCCCTTTTTCCACCTGCCTCCCCTCCAGGACCTATATATGATGTTCCCGAGGACCCCGAATATGAGGTACAAGCCCTCCTGGACTCTAAGCGGGTGCAGGGCACCCTTTTCTACTTGGTGGATTGGAAGGGGTATGGCCCTGCAGATCGCTTCTGGGAAACAGCAGCTGCCATTCATGCTCCTCGGCTCACCCGTCTGTTCCACCTCCGCCATCCCTCCAAGCCCGGACCCGTGTAGATATTTCCCTGGGGTTGGCGGCCCTGGGGAGGGGGTGTTGTCAGGGGTAGGAAGGGAGGGTGGCAGAAATGGAGGGTTCTAGGGGGGAAAAAGAGACCAGGGAGACAGGAAGGGTCCGGTGCAAAGAGTGCCCGCCAACCCCGAGGGTGCCGCACAAACCCCGATGGCCCCTGACTCACTTAAAAACGCCACCGTGAGGCAGAGAGGACACCCTGCCAGGGATCCTTTCCAGGAGCCAGAAGTAGAGTGACAGAGTGAGGCACAAGCATGCCCGGAGGCCAAGGGAAGCCCCGCGGCACCAGGGGGCGAGGAGGCGAGGCCCAGTGTGATGCTGCAACACTCCGCATGCCTGCAGGCACAGCAGGGGCGGAGCTAACAGAATTTAAGGCCAGCTGCTTCAGGGTTCCCTTGCCAGCGATCAGTCTGACTGTGAAGCTGGCCCCCGAGCGTTGTGACAGACTTGTGTGTGGTAGAGACTTGTTCCTGAGTGCGTGTGGTCGAGGCGAGTGCGTGGTGAGTGTAAGAGCGGGTGAGGTGAGTGGGGGATATTGTGGGTTACAGAGACTTACTGTTGGTATGCACTAATTACTATCTCCATTGGAAATCCCTGTGTGTCCTCCCCGCAGCGTGGTGACGGTTTCTCCCCCTCCTAACTCCCCTTCCCTGGGGTTATTCTCCTTCCTTCACCTTGTGACACCGGGGCTGCTTACCCCTTGCACTGTCTTCAGGGAGTGGGGTGTGGGGGGGGGGTGCGAACGTGTGGGCAGGGACCTAGTCCCCCCATGGAGTGTGGAGGGGGCACACTCACGTTTTCCGCTGATCCCGTTCCCCGTGATGACAGGGCCCTACCTCTTCCGAGGTTAACCAGGCCACCCAATACCCTGAGGGAACTCTTTCTACCACGGAACTGTGAGTGCCTCCACCCCATTGGAGTCCCTAGCATGTGAGGTGTGATTGCGGTGTCAGGTCTGTGGGTTTCCCTTTCCCATCTACCCTCTGAAACCCTCACAGATCATTGGGACAATACATGGAAAATGCCGTATTTATTGGTTAACTCAAACCAGACTGTCACCAGATCTATGGCTCATTTTGCATGGCAAGCAGAAATAAGAAAGAAAACAGCTCAATGAGCTAGAATAAGATTTGTGGAGCTCGGTGACATTCAGTGTCAAAATGTATCATCCTTGAGTATCCAATAACCTATGGGTTTGGTGCACTTAACATCTGATTTGGTTATGGTTCTCCAGTTAAGATGGCAAATATAAGCATATTTCCATCCTGGTTGTAACTGGTTGGTTGATATTATGACGACACCACTAAGTTAATGCACTGGCCAAATGCTGCCGCCATATACCCTGTGAAGGGTAAGGTCATATAATGAAATTATAAATGTAATTTTTAAAATTTTTCATATTTACTCTGTACAACTATGGATTCTATTGTGTTAAGTATTTTTTTTAAAAAAAATCTTTTACTGACAGGCAATTTATCATTATATTATATTATGGTTAAACAACTAACAAATTGCCTACCTATTTATATTGCCTACTCCTATTGGGATAACAACAAGGAAACGTAGGGGCTAAATACTGCTGCCACAAACCCCGGTAGGGGAAAGCAAATGTATTGTAATTTTAAATTTAATCCTCTTTTGTATTCTGTGGATATCATCTTGACAATTATTTGGTCGCCCTATTTTTGTTTATTCCTCTGTCTAGCCTTATGCTATCAAACAATTTACTGTGATTGCTCTTATATTTTGTACCTTGCACTTTTTGTTACGGCCAATGGCCAAACAAATTAATAAACTACTACAACTACACTGTCCACTTCACCACAGACCTGTGGTCGAGCAGGAACGTGCAGCATGCCTACCTGGCAGTGATGGTGCACTGGTGGCAGGACTCAGAGGCAGCATTTGGCAGTGGCAGGATGTGTCCACTCAGTAGAATTCGACGTTCCTGATCCTCGAGCAGATTCTCGAGCAGAAAGCCGCCTTGCATCAGGTTCAACTGGTGATGGACAGCAGGGCACATCCAGAGTACGATGGGGCAGAATGGTAGATCCTGGCTCATACAGTCTTTGTGCCGAGACCGTTCCTGACTGTGATGGAGACCATCAGCTCCTCCATGGCCACCGTCAGCTAGGTGACCCCTCTGGTCCAGAGTCTCCTCAGGAGGCTGAAGGAGATTGTGGCCCGCAGGGCAGGAAGCTGGTGGATGAGGCGGTTGACCTGGTGCAGCAGCTGAAGGCCGGGCTGAAGGCTGGGTTTTATGAGCTTCTGCAGCGGGAGGAATACATTTTGGCAACCATGCTGGACCCCAGGGTCAAGGACAGTGTGGCACGCCAGACATCGCTCTATGGGCACTGGAAGAATGACCTGGTGGAGAGGGTCCGGCAAGCAGAGTGGGCTATAGAGAGTGTATGGCAGCAGCAGCAGGATTCCCCTGGGGATGGTGGGAGTGGGAGCAGCCACTCCTTTCAACCAGTGGGGTTTATCCCTTCCCCCAGACCTAGCAGTAGCAGAGCCAGCAGCAGGCTGAGCAGCAGCAGTAACCCTATTGCCACCAGTAGCTCATATGTGCAGGGCACTCCGGCAACCATTGTCTCATGCACAGCAGGGTAGGCAGCGTGGCAGAGGGCAGTGGTGGAGGTGGTGCCGAGGCAGAGTTATGTGAGGGAGTATGACAGTGCCAGAGCAGTGGAGAGCTACCTGGAGGAGGAGCTGTGCATCAAACCCAGCAGCAATCCCTTGGCCTACTGGGCCGGCAAGACCAATGTGTGACTGGCCATGGCCAAAATGGCCAAGGATCTGTTCTCCTGCCCACCAACGAGTGTCCCCAGCGAGCAGGTGTTCTCCATGACAGGGGACATTTTTCTCCCCGCATCACCTGAGTCTAGGGGACAAGTTGGTGGAGCAGTTGCTTTTTATTAAGGTGAACCTTCCACTCCTGGGTTTCCCTGAGCTGCCCCTTTACATGAATTGATGGTGCAGTGGCACATGCCATCCCATGCCAGGGGCAGTCTTGGGACAGGGCTCCTCCTCAATCTGGGCTGCTGCTGCTGAGGTGCTGTCCATCCCTCCCAATGACCGACGCCTGCCCTGCCTCTCTCTCTTTCACTAGACAACCTTGGTCGGCCTATCTGACTGACCTCATGATGCAGGGTGGCATTGGGAAGCTGTAAGCCTGCCAGCCAGCCTCTGACTAGATGATCTCGGCCTGCCTATCTGACTGGCTATCTCTCTCTCTCGTGGTGCACAGTCTTCGTTAGCCTATCTGAGTGCCCTGCCAAGATCCCAGCCTGCCTTCCCTACTGCCTCTCATGCCACACTGCCTGTCTGCCCACCTGCCCAGGTTGCCAAGATCAAAGCCTGCCTCAGTCTGCCTTCTGATGCTCATGCCACGCTACCTGTCTGCCTGCCCGCCCAGGTTTCCAAGATAAAAGCCTGCCTCAGTCTGCCTTCCAATGCTCATGCCATGCTGCTTGTCTGCCAGCCCTGGGGACCAACCTCAAACCCTGACTCAGCCTGCCTTCCGATGCTCATGCCAAAGTGCCTGTCTGCCCACCCTGTTGGCAAAGCTGAAGCACTGTCCCAGCCTGCCTGCCTCTGGCAACCCTGGGTGGTGTGCCCCACTGGCCTGATAATCCTGCTGCTGCTGCCTACTGATTAATGGGTTACCTGCCCTGTCAAATCCAAATGTGCCCATACAATCCTGCTGCTGCCATCTGCTGTTGTATGGGACCTCTTCTCTGACAAATCCTACCACCCTAGTCCATGGGTGCTAGGCACAGGCAAATTCTGCTGGTGCCGTCTCTGCTGTTCCACAGGTTCTGTGCCCTGACAACCAATGACTGCTGCTGGTGCTTATGCCACCTCTGTAGTGTCACATGCTCCCTGCCCTGGCTATCCAATCTATGGTGCTGCTGCTGATGCCACCTCTGCTGTGCCACGGGTACTGTGCCAAGGCAATCCAATGTCCGCTGCTGCTGCCAATGCTGCCTTTTTTATGCCACGGATTCTTAGACTGGGCAATCCAATGTCTGCCGCTGCTGCCAATGCTGCCAACGCTGTCTGTGTCATGGGTTCTGTGCACCGGCAATCCAGTGTTCCCTTCTACTGCCTCTGCTGTGCCACGGGTACTGTGCCCCAGAAATGTGATTCACCACTTGGCAAGGCTTGATCAATTTGCAGAAGACCTTGTTGAGATCTGGTGAGTAGGATGAAAGCCTGCAATGCCCAGCTGAGTAGAGGTGCCAGCCACCAATTCCTGGCCAGGCCTCTGCCATTGCTCCACCGATGCTGGGCGGCCTGCAACACCTGGCCGAGTAGGGGTGCCAGCCACTCCAGCACTAGGACCCACTGTCAGGATTCTGGAGACTACGTTACCGGCAGCGAGGGCTGTTGTTCCCCTTCATTGTCTGAGAATGGCCCACCGAGGCCAGCCAGCCTACAACACACGACCAAGTAGGGGTGCCAGCCACTGAGCCCTGTCCAAGCCTCTGCTGCTCCTCCACTGATGCCAGCCAGCCTTCAATGTCTGTCAAAGCAGGGGTTCCAGCCACAGTTACTGTGCCCTGTGAATCCAGTGTCTGCTGCTGGTACTGCTTGTCAGCCATTTGCTCCTCCCTCTTGTAGACAGGTAGCTGGGATGAGTGTGCCAGCGGGCAGGGTCTGGGTGTTGATGAGATTCACCACCAGGCAAGGCTTGCCCAATTTGTAATCAAGATTCTTGAGCTCAGTCAAGTACAATGCCAGCCCCATGCCAAGTAGGGGTTCCAGCCACCGAGCCCTGGCCGGGCTTCTGCCACTGCTCCACCAATGCTAGCCAACCTGAAATACCTAGCCAAGCAGGGGTGTTAGCCACCAAGCCCTGGCCGGGCCTCTGCTGGTGCTCCACCGATGCCTGGCAGCCTGCAACACCTGGGCAAGTAGGGGTGCAAGCCACTCCAGTGCAGGACCCGCCATCAGGGTTCTGGGGCCTACATTACATGCACAGGCGGTTGTCCCTCCATGTCATCCATAAGCTGCCACTCCTGTCCCAGGACCCACCATCAGGGTTCTGGGGCTGTCATTCCACTCATGGCGAGCCATCACTCCATCGCATCAAGAAACAGCCAGCCACACCAGCCCCAGGACACACCCTCAGGGTTCTGGGGCCTACATTACAGGCAGAGATGGCTGTCATTCCATTTCATCCAGAAGCTTCCACTCTAGTCCCAGGACCCACCATCAGGGTTCTGGGGCCGTCATTCCACACATGGGGAGCTGTCATTCCAATGCATCAAGAAGAAGCCACTCCAGCACCAAGTCCCACCATTAGGGTTCTGGGACCTATGTTACTCTCAAGGCGGGGCCATCCCTCCACATCATCTAGAAGCTGCCACTCTAGTCCCAGGACCCACTGTCAGGGTTCTGGGGCCATCATTCCATTCACAGGGAGCTATCCATCCACTTCACCCAGAAGCTGCCACTCCTGTCCTAGAACCCACCATCAGGGTTTTGGGGCCATCATTCCGCTCTCAGGGAGCTGTCATTCCACTGCCACTCAATCCCTAGGACCCACCCTCAGGGTTCTGGGGACTACGTTACAGGCATGGGGAGGCTGTCCATTCACGTCATCTAGAAGCTGCCACTCTAGTCTCAGGACCCACCATCAGGGTTCTACGGCCGTCATTCAGTTCACAGGGAGCTGTCATCCTACCGCATCAAGAAGCAGTCACTCCATCCCCAGGATCCACCATCAGGGTTCTGGGGCCTACATTACAGGCAGGGAGGGTTGTCGTTCCACTTCATCCAGAAGTTTCCACTCTGGTCCCAGGACCCACCATCAGGGTTCTGGGGCCATCATTCCACTCACAGAGAGCTGTCATTCCACGGCATCAAGAAACAGTCAGTCACTCCAGCCCCAGGACCCACCCTCAGGGTTCTGGTGCCTACGTAAAAGGCTGGGAGAGCTCTCCATCCACATCATCCAGAAGCTGCCAATCCTGTCCCAGGACCCACCATCAGGGTTCTGGGGCTGTCATTCCGCTCACAGGGAGAAATCGTTCCACTGCATCAAGAAACAGCCAGCCATTCCAGCCCCAGGATCCACCATCAGGGTTCCTGGACCTACATTACAGGCAGGGACGGTTGTCATCCAACTTCATCCAGAAGCTGCCACTCTAGTCCCAGGACCCATCGTCAGGGTTCTGGGGCTGTCATTCTGCTCAAAGAGAGTCATCATTCCACTGCATCAAGTAACACACACTCCACCCCAGGACCCACCATCAGGGTTCTGGGGTCTATGTTACAAGCAGCGAGGGCTATCCATCCACGTCTTCAAGATCTGGGGTGGGGCAGCTGACAAGTCCATCAGCAGCTGCAGGACTTGGAGTTCCTGATTTGCTTCCTGGCCCCTCAGTTTAAGATGCCCTCGCACACCACCCTGAGTCAGGCTGCCAGTGATGTCTGGCAGCCTGCAATGCCCGGCCAAGTAGGGGTGCCAGCGACCAAGCCCTGACTGTACCTCTGCCACTGCTCCACAGATGCCTGGCAGTCTACAACATACAGCCGAGTAGGGGTGCCAGCCGCCAAGCCCTGGCCGAGCCTCTGCTGCTGCTCCATGTTTGTTTGGCAGCCTGAAATGCATTGGCAAGTATGGGTTCCAACCACCAAGCCCTGGCTGGGCCTCTGCCGCTGCTCTGACGATGCCTGGAAACCTGCCATGCCTGGTCGTGATGGTGACTAGAACAGGGGAATCCAGCATAGAACAAGCAGAACTGAAGGCCTGCCAGTGTGTCTGCTTAAGATATTAAACAGAAGAAACCCCTGCTAGGCCTACCCTTCACTTAAGATGGGGAAAATTTCACAACAAAGGACACATACCCATTCAAGTCCAATTGCACTGCATGCCACGTTTCTTCAATCAAAATAATGTCAAAGCATCTAATGAAAAAACCAAAATCATTATCCATTCATTTGGTTTTCCAACCCAAAATGTTCCGAGAAACTATAAAGATAAAAGACTTCCTTAGGGGCCCTGCCCATCATTCCTTCACTTCATCTATGGTTGCAAAACCCAATTGGTTTGAGGGGAGATCAAATTCCTCCATCCCCAGTATTGACGGAGAGAGAGGAGATGCAGGCAAAGGATTAATCTTAACTGGACATAATCCTGAAGGATCCGAACCAGTATTACCTAGCAATGTGTATGACCACTAGGGCTGATGCGGCAGCAGCTTTTACCGCGCCGCAATTCCGTTCTGCCATTTCGGAACTGCCGGAATTCTGCAAATCACGGAATTGCTGAAAAATTGCGGAAAAATTGCAGAAATCGTGGGAAACCGCTATTCCGCTATTTTTTGGTGCTGGCGGAATAGCGGAAATAGCGAAAATGTCATGTTTCCATGATTCCACTAAGTTGCGGAATTAAATAAGCGGAACCGCGGAATGAAACCACGGAATGAAAGCCTCTGCCATGCCGTTCCACTAATTGCGGAAACACTGTTTCCGCCGGAAATAGCTACCGCTGCGATATTCCGCTACAGCCCTAATGACCACTTCCTATGTGCCAAAGCACCCAGGGAAGTGGCCTCATGCTGAATATATTGTGACATAACTTCTTTTACCTTCTCTGTTACTAAGGCCACTTAATTACTAAGACCACCAGGCAATGGTGGAGCTGCATCAGAGACCCAGCCCAAGCTTGGTGGTGGCTGGCACCACCACCATATGGGGCTGGGCATTGCAGGATGGCATCCTACTCACCAGATCTCAACCAGCTCTTCTGAAAACTGGTCAAGTAGCCTTGCCCAGTGGTGATTTATGTGGCCAGCCAGCCACCACCTGCTGATGATGACTAAAAATGGAGAACCCAGCATAGGGCAAGCAGAACTGGAGGCCTGCCAGCCTGCAGTGCCCGTCCAACTATGGGTACCAGCCACCAAGCCCCAAGTCTTCCCAGCATCTGATGCTGATGCTGCTTCTGGGTCTCAGACAGCCAGCCCTGGAGACATAGGCACCCCCATGGGCCAAGCGCCGAGCCTGCCTCCCCGGGCAAACCGTGGTGCCAAGCGCCAAGCTTTCCTGGTCTCTGCTGCTGCTGCTGCTGCTGGATGTCAGATGGCCAGTCTTGGTGCCACGGGCACCCCAGGGGCCAACTGCCAAGCCTGCCTGTGTGGGCAACTTGGGGTGCCAAGCATCAAGACTTCCCGGTCTCTGCTGCTGCTGGGTCTCATACGGCCATCCCTGGCTCCACGGGTACCCCCAGGGGCCAAGAACCAAGCCTGCCTGTGCAGGCAACCCAAGGTGCCAAGCGCCAAGCCTTCCTGATGTCTGGTGCTGCTGCTACTGGGTCTCAGACAGCCAGTCCTGGCACCACGGGCACCCCCAGGGGCCAAGCATCAAGCCTGCCTGCCCAGGCAACCCAGGGTGCCAAGAGCCAAGCCTTCCTGGTCTCTGCTGCTACTGCTGCTGCTGCTGCTGGTTCTCCAATGGCCTGCAATGCCACCACGAGCACCCCTGGGGTCCCTGAAGCACCCCAAGCCTCCTGGAAGTACCAACTTTTCCAAACATTTGAGGGTCCAATATCCGCCGGACCAAACCCATGAACCCGAACTAAGTTTTTAGTCCGAACGGCTGAACACTCGAACATCTGAACTCCATCTTGTTCACACATTATTATTATTATTATTATAAACATTTCTATAGTGCCAGTAGTGTGACCTGGTGCTGTATAGAACATAGAAATAGACACGGTCCCTGCCTGTGGCTTACAATCTAAAAGACAAGGAGGGGGAGACAGGGAGATGGGACAGTGGGAGACACAGGGGAGAAGACCAACAAACAAAAAAGATTCAAGTGGATGCGAAGTCTCAGGTGCGTGTGCTTGGCTTGGTTACAATCAGGTTGGTTGCAGCAGTCTGCAGAGGAGGGCAGACAGTAGGTATATGGGAATGACAAGCAGGCATTTGGAAAGACGGCGAGGAAGAAGTGAGTGTTGAGGAGGGATTTGAAGGAGCGGAGGGAGGGGGCAAGGTGTATGTGGGTGGGGAGGGATTTCCAGGCATGGGGGGCAGCGAGGGAGAAGGGTCGAAGGCGGCTAGGTGAGCAGGAGAAATAAGGGAGAGTGAGGGAGGGGACAGAAGAAGAGTGGAGAGCGCGTGCAGGAGTGCACAGGGAGATTAGGTCCAAGAGGTAAGGGGGAGCTTGGTCGTGGAGTGTTTTGAACGTGAATACCAGGAGTTTAAAGAGGATACGTTCAGGAAGGGGGAGCCGGTGAAGAGAGAAGATGAGAAGCTGTGCATGGTCGAAGTGATGGGCAGAGTGAATGACCTTGGCAGCGGAGTTTTGAATTGCGATAAGGGGGGGCAGGTGTGAGTGAGGGAGGCCAGCAAGGAGGAGGTTGCAGTAATCAAGGCGAGAGATAATCATGGCATGAACAAGGGTTTTGGTCGAGGAGGTAGAGAAAGGGGCGGATCCAAGCAATGAAAATCCAGTGACCGCAGCTGTCTGGAGCAAAGCCCTGCCCGAGTCATGAAGCAGGGCCTGCTTGAGCTGGGAATCCTACCTGCTGATGATTACTCAGCTGGATGCCTCCCTCCTTCCATCCTCCGATCCTGCCTTCTGCCTGCGAAGCTGATTGACTGTCAATGCTATGGCCACTGGGTCCATCTCGCTTCCATCTCCAGTGAGGCAGAGGCATTTGCGGTGGCCAGATCCATCTCCATGATCCAACAGTGGCGGGAGCAGGTGGGGAGCCCCTGAGGTGGTGAAGCAACAAGCCCAGTGGCAGAGATCCTTCCCTTCCCTCCTTCCAGTGATGTCAACTAGCGGGACAAGTGGGACATGGTATCAAGGGCGGGGGATTGCTCTTTGGCTGGCACGGGGTGATGTGACTACTCTATCCTCCCCCCCACCCTTGCGGGGGTGGGGCCTGGAGGAGCCCACTTCTGGGTCACCCCCCTTAACATTGGGGGTGGCCGAAGCGCGTGCCGGAGGCGCGTGTTGGGGGTGCAGTTCGAAGGGGCTTGCCCTTTGGCCGTGCCCCTTTGGCCGGGCTGTGAGGCTGAGGTGGGGAGCTATTGTGGTTTGTATTGGGGGGAAACTGTCTAAGTAAAGGAGGGCAGCCAATTACCTCCTGTGAGAGAGGGGGTGGAGGCTGATGTTCCCTGGTGGCAGCGGGGGACAGAAATGTTGGAGCAAGGGCCAATGTCCTGATGTGAGCAGGTGTTGACATGGAAGGGGAGTAACAGTAAACTATGGGGTATGTTTTGTTAATTAGAATTGCTGCTGTTTTGTGTGTTATGGGTTCCCCTGCATGGGATAATACCCAGCTTAAGTGCTATTAATTGTGTGTGCTACCCTGTGTGGGTTATTATTTGGTGTGCTGTTTATATTGCAAATTATGTGAGCCGCCTCGAGTCGTAATTGTTTTCGAGAGAGTGCGGGATATAAATAAAAGTGGAATGGAATGGAAAAAAATGTTATGGAGGGCGAATCGGCAGGATTTGGCAACATAGTCAATGTAAAGTTTAAAAGAGAGGTGCGTGTCGAAGATGAAGCCCAAGCTGCGGGCTTGGAGTACAGGATGGATGGTGACTCCATCGATGCAGATCCCTACTGACTGTGTAAATTTAAATCTTTGCAGTGCCCCCGTGATTGCTTCTGGGAGACTAGAAGCCATGAGCAATCACAGGGTGCAATGCGAGCGTCTGGAACGTGCTTTCAATGCTTTTTGGCCAGTGTAGACATCAATCATGTCTCCTGGCTCTCCACTTTCAGCACCTCCACCCCCTCGCAGAAATGCAAACTATTTCCCCCCCTCCTAAATGGCTGTCTGAGGGTCTGGGAAATTTGGTTGAAATTTGGCAGATATCATCCCTTACATGAGGAGTACACTGAGTACAAATTTAATTCACATTGGATGGACAACAAAGATGCTACAGCTGGAAATGTGTGCACAAACAACAAAATATAATTTGCCTATAAAATAGGAACCAATTATCTAACCTTTCTGATATATGGCATAGACAATTATTTTTGTGAGGGGTACAATATTACCAAATTCCATCTAAATTTGATGGGCAGAAAAGAAGTTACAGCCAGAAATGAATCACAAACCTTAATGTTTTAAATCAGGAGCCTTCATCCAGTCCTTCTGAAATTTGGCAGGCGTATGTCCATGGGTGGGGAGTACAATCTATCAAAATGTTATGAAAAATCAGACACACACAAAAGTTTTTAATCTAAAATGTGTGTCCCAAGGCCAGGAAATAACAAAATAATAACGAATATGAAAATATGGACATGAAGAAGCATTGTTATTAGAAACATATTTTCTGAGTGACTTGTGTAATAAAGCATAACTGTATATGCATCTCAAACAAATATTATATGTCTACATCTACTTTGCAGACAAGATCTCTCAGATCCAGAGTAATTTCGACACCGGGTTGGATGCAGTAGATGAGGAGCGTGAGGTTATGGAGGCACCGTCTGGTTGATATTTCTGCGAGGAGTTTCAGGAAGTGACACCAGCTGATGCGGTGGATGTCTTGGGGTCTGTTAAAGCCACAAGTTGTGAATTAGATCCGTGCTCGTCCTGGTTGGTAAAAGCTTCCAGGGAGACACTGGGGTCGATTCTGGTAAGGGTGGTTAATGCGTCCCTTCAGCAGGGGAGGTTGTTGCCCAGCCTCAAGGAGACTGTGGTGTGCCCCCTGCTGAAGAAGCCTTCACTGGATGTGGACGCACTCAGCAGTTACCGTCCTGTCTCTAACCTTCCCTTTTTAGGGAAGGTTATTGAATGGGCAGTGGCTCTGCAGCTCCAGGCGCATCTGGACCATATTGGTTTCCTTGACCCTTTTCAATCTGGGTTCTACCCTGGCTATGGTACTGAGAGAGTGATGGTGGCTTTGGTGAATGATCTCCACCAGGAGATGGATGCAGGATGTTCTACATTCTTGATCCTGCTCGATCTCTTGGCTGCTTTTGATACCGTGGACCATGGGCTGCTGCTGAGATGGCTGCGAGACCTGGGGGGTCTGGCCGGGACTGTCCTTGGGTTGTTCTGCTCATTCCTCTCAGGGAGAATTCAGCGGGTGGTGCTGGGAGCTGAAACATCATGCTCCTGGGTTTTGACTTGCAGCATTCCGCAGGGTTCGATCCTGTCTCTGCTTTTGTTTAATGTGTATATGCAACCCCTGGGGGAGATCGTGAGAGGGTTCAGGGTGCGATGTCACCAATAGGCTGACGATACTCAGCTGTACCTCTCATTTTCGACCGACCAAGGCCCTGCTGTCTCATTGCTTTCCCAATGTTTGGAGACTGTGGTGAATTGGATGAGGCAGAGCAGACTGAAGCTCAATCCTGATAAGATGGCGGTGATGGTGGTGGGTAGGGTGAGGGAGGTGCCGGCCTCTCGAGGGGGGGGTGCCCTCCCATAGCCCAGCAGTTTCAGAGTCTGGGGGTGGTTTTGGATCCGGGCCTCCGTCTGGATCGGCAGGTGGAGGCGGTGGCTAAAGCTGCTCTTTGCCAGCTATATCTGGTGCGGAGGCTGCACCCATATATTTCCAGGTCCGACCTGGCCACTCTTATCCACGCCTTCATCACCTCGAGCTTAGACTACTGCAGCGTGCTCTACATGGGGCTTCCCTTGGTGCTAGTCTGGAGGCTGCAGCTGGTGCAGAATGCGGCAGCCCGTCTCCTTACAGGGAGAAGGCGGTGGGAGCATATAACACCTGTGCTCCACACTCTGCACTGGCTGCCTATAGTGTACCGAGCCAGATTCAAGGCGTTGGTGTTGATCTATAAAACCCTATATGGTCTGGACCCCTCATACCTTGGGGACCGCCTCGCCTTCTGCGCCTCAGGGTGATCCCTGCGGTCTGCTAGGGGTGCCTTCCTGGAGGTCCCCCTTGTTACACGGGGGACCACAATGGAGAGGGTGTTCTCGGTGGCTTGGTCGAGACTCTGGAACTCCCTCCCAGAGGAAGCTCACCTGGCCCCGGGTCTGATGGCTTTTTGCTGAGCCTGTAAGACCTGGCTGTTTGCCCAGGTCTTTGGAGGGGAGGGTGGGAGGGGAGGGGAGGGTGGATTTTTGGGGTGGGGGGGATTTTTTGGGGGGTCATCATTTATATTTGATGATGTTTTTATGTGTTTTATTATTGTTTTATTTGTTGTGAGCTGCCCCAGGATGCCATAGGCATGGCAGGCAGCCAATAAATATAAATAAATAAATGCAGAAACAAGCCTAGAAATTGCAGTGATTGTTATAATATGGAAGTTAGGCACACGTTTTGGGTACTGTTTATAACCTCAGAGTGAAACACTTGTATTACATTCATGTTACTATTAATAACATCTTGCATTGCTGTTAAATATAGTATTTACTATATACATTGTGTGTATCAGTACTGATGTTGGTTGTCCAATGACTAATAATTCCAATATATTGAGACATTTCAGCAATTTACTGATGGAGGTGGAAAACTGATCAATTCTCAAATTGTTCAGTGGTGACAGGGTGTTACCAGCTATTTTAGGAAATATATACCCCCTCCTATTTTAATCAGTAAAAATATAAACTATAGAAAACAAAAAAAGTGATAGTCCTAAATTCACATTTATCTGCCGGACTACACCCTGTTACAAGTCAGTCAAACCCACCCACCCTCTTTTGGGGTGCATGGAGAGAGGTGGTGGAGCCCCATGTGAAAAAGCAAAGAGAGATAGATGTTAAAAGAAGATCAAACTAGCTCCCCAGAGATTCCTTAAAGGAGACTAGCCCTATGCAAAATGACCAGCCTAGGAAAAGAACAGGAGAATCTGATACTTAAAAGAAAATGGAGCAATTGAGATGCCAGGCAACTCCCTCTTGTGTATAACCTCCAGAGATGGAATCCTCCTGCCTAGTAATATTTCCTGAGTGAGAATATGAATAGTATGTCTTTAATCTGTTCAGTAACTTGAATGAGCCATCAGGTCCCACCTGCAAAGTTGCCGAGGAGCAAGATTATTTTCCTGCCCCTCTGCCCAGGCTGATGTTTACCCTAAAACATCATTTCCCCTGTCTTCTGGGATCCACCTGGAAAGACCTCATTCAAACACCCATTGCGAGCCTTTGTCTAGTTCTGGGAGCCCCAGCACCCACCCAGGAAGTGTCTTTCTGTTATCTAGGGATGGGTGAACGCGCTTCAGAAGTTCGGAGTTTGGCCCAAACTTGGCCTGTTCGGACGACCGAACGCTCGAACATTCAAACAGTTCAGAAAAGTTCGGATGAGTTCAGATGAGTTTGGGGGTGGGAAAAACATTACTTTGGGCAGGAAAAACATGACTGGAAGGGGGAGGCAGCTGAGGAGCAGACTTTGCAGCACCAGGGGTGGTTTTAGGGCCAAAAATACCAATACCGAAAAAAATTCTGTTTCTGTTTCGGTACCAATAGCACTTTTTTGAATGTTTGGTCCCCATTGGCCAAACCAAACTCCGCCGAACCGAACAACTGAACCCGAACTCAGGTTTCAAACTGAACAACCGAACGTCCGAACATCCAAACGGCTTTTTTTTTCTCCCATCCCTACTGTTATCCCAACTCCCATTATGAAGCTTTTGTGAATGTCCAAGCTCCCATTATGAAGCTTTTGTGAGTATCCCAACTCTCATTGAGAGTTTTTGTGTGACTTTGTCCCCTGGTCCCTACAAGTGACCTTAGCTTCCTATTGTGGAGTTGAGTTGTTTTTGGATGTGGATATGCATGGGTCTTCTGTGCAAGTCTGCCCCAAGGGTCTCCCAGGTCTAGGTCTGACCCCTGCTACTCCCATCCCACCTCAGGATCACTGGGGCTCACCCATCTCCTTCACAACAGGCAAAGGAGAGGTAATATCTGTTTCACTTAACTCGCATCCTCCTTTGCATTCTCCCTCTTTCTTTCTTCGTTCAGTCTAAACTCAAGGATTTAAACTCCAACTCCCTTCTTGCTACTTAATTATTTTCACCTCCCCCCGTTCCCCCTTTCTCTTTCTCATCCCTGACCTTGGACTTACTATCTGTTCTCCAGAACCTGAAATTTATCCCTACACTATTCAAGGTTTAACCCTGTGAATGCCAGTCCAAGATAGGCAGCACTGTTTGTGTGTGTGTCCTGTAAAACAAATATCCCCTCTTGCTTTGAAATATTTCTTTTCTCCATTACGTTTCTTTGAGGGGAAGCCAATGGGTTGTAGTGCTCCACATCCTCAAACCAAATCCCTAACACACAAGGATGCTCAGCAGTTGAAAAAGAGTAATTCCTCCAAATTTGAGACTTAGCCTGATCACCGGGTTCTTCCCCCTCTTGCCCCCCCCGTGATCATACGTGGAGAAGGGCCATGTGGTAACAACCCACAGTGCCTATGAGTGTTGGACTTTTCTGCTGGTGTGGCTGGCTGGTGCTGTTCATACAGGCAGGGGCTCCATGATCACCCTTTGCCATGTATCCATTTGCCTGCCCCACACAGAGCACTCCGGATTTCCCAACAGTGCTCAGTGCGTGGCCACGAGTGGGTGGTCTATGACTCATGGAATTAGACATCTGCCCACTCCACCTTCAGATAAGCAGTCAGATCCATGGCTCCTAGGTGACCATGCAGAGTAGCATCTCATTTAAAAACACCCAGTGTGAGGTTGCACAAGCAATCCCTTCATAGATCTCCCTCACACAACAATCACTATGGGGGAAGCCAGAACAAGCTGGACTGAGGGTGTTTTTAAAGAGATGCTACCATGCATGGCCACCCAGGTGCCTCTCATCTGACCACCCATCTGAAGGTGGTGTGGGGGAATGCATGTTCCCATGTGCCATGCAGCAGCCACTCATGGTCACTCACGGTACACTGCCGAGAATTCTGAAGTACACTGTGGGGAGCAATTCAAAAAAGTGCATGGCCACAAGCAATCATGCATTCGCTGTAGCCTTCCCCCACTCCCGGTGGCAGAGGGGGGGCGGGGCTTGGGGGTTCCTTGAGCAGCTCCCAAGTGGGCTGCTAGCCCCATGCACCTTCAAAAGTAGCATGCCTGATGACCATTGCTCCAGGAGCACTCCCCAGCTTGCCCAGCGCATAGGGGGCTGGAAGCCGGTTGGGCTCACACACCCCCAGCAACACCCTCAGACTGAGGCTTGGACTAGAGCCCAAGAGCCTTTGTAGCCCCCCCTCCTGGTGGCAGAGGGAGATAGGGGCTGGACTTGGGGGTTCCTTGAGTGGCTCCCGGGCGGGCTGCCAGCCCCACACACCTTCAAAGGTGGCGTGCCTCCAGGAGCACTCCCCAGCTTGCCCAGCACTTAGCGGGCTGGGAGCCGGTTGGGCTCCCCCCCCCCAGCAACTCCCTTGGACTGGGGTTTAGACTTCAGCCCAGGAGCCCCTGTAGCCTTTCCACCCCCTCCCAGTGGCAGAGACAGAGGGATGTATGGTTCAGGGGTTCCTTGAGTGAGTCCTGGGTGGGTGCCCGCCCCACACACCTTCAAAGGCCCCCCTGCACACTGGGCAAGCTGGGGAGTGCTTGATGATAGCAATGCAGGCGTGAACCTAAGGGCCATGCTAAAGGGCCTTTAGTTGTGGCCCTTAGTGGGGGCCTGGGTGTCGGAGGTGGTACTCCTTAGAGGTTTGGGGGGGTAGTGGTTGGGGGGAGGTTTTGTGGGGTTTTATATTGTATTTTGTGGGGAGTGGGGGTTACTCTGTTTTGTTTAAGGAAGGGTATGATTTTAAGAAGTTGAGTGTTGGGGAGGGATTAGGTTAGGGAGGGGGGCTGGTGATTGTATGTGGTGGGATGGGTCTCCTCCGCTGCCAGGGAGGGGCAGTCAAGGGGGGGGAGAGCCAGTTGTGCCAACCGGGGTGTGTGCAGCCATAGGGGCATGAAGAGTCAGGGGAGATATGGCCCCAATTGGGGGTATAGGAGATTAGTGAGGCGGGACAGATGCTGGCTGCATGTCCTGCTCACCTCCCCTCAGACAGATGGGTAGTTGGTTCATGGTCAAAGGGCCCCTGACCCCGTACTGGTGCTGTTGAATGCAAGATCGGTGGTCAATAAGGCAACAACTGTCCAGGAATTGATCCTGGATTATGACGCCGATCTCATGTGTGTCATGGAAACCTGGTTGGATAATGGGTCTGGGCCTATCTTGGCTGATCTTGTTCTGGCCAGGTATTCTGTGCAGCATCAGCCATGGTCGGAGGGACGGGGCGGGGGGAACGGTGTACCCATGATTTTTTAGGAGATGGTCTGTGAGGAGATATCCAGTGCAATCCATATTATGTATTGAGGGTCTCCATCTTGTGTTTGATTTGGCAGGAGACAGATTGGGAGTGCTACTTGTATACTGTGCACCTATCTGTGCAACAGCCTCCCTACATGCTCTGACGGAGTTGGTGTCAGGGGTGGTGTTGTGGTCCCCAAAGACAGTGATCTTGGGGGACTTCAACATTCAAAATGACGCTGAACTTGGAGGTGTGGAGCATGAGTTCATGGCTGCTCCTAGGCATCTGCTGCCCAGCCAATAGCTCCGCATGCCTCCTTGGTTTTCTGAGGAACTGTGGGTGCTGAAGCGAGAGGGGGGTGGTTGGAGTGACAGTGGCATCGTTCACATGCTGAAGCTGACAGATTGCATCATAGAGGCAGTTTACAAGCCTATGCCGTGGCTATGCGGGCAGCAAAAAAGGAGTTTTTTGCTACCCTCATAGCAGCTTCAAAATCCCATCCAGCGGTGTCAGGACTGGGCCTCAAACCCCTGGCCTCAGGGGTTGTTCCCCTTCTGTGTTACCAGCTTGTGAACCCTTTCCCATGTGTGAATGCTTGTTACTTTTGTAGCCTTGAGTGTTGGGGCCTTCCCTGCCCAGTTTCCTTCCCTCTCTATCTGTCTGCACTGTGAGCGTGTTGGTTGTTACCTACTCACCCCTTGTCCTGTCTCTATGTTGGTCTGTGGTCCTAAATCCCTCCCAGTGGGGTCCTGTTCCTTCTCTGTCTGTGATCTTGTTCAGCCAGTCTTAGGGCTGTTGGAGGTCTCCCATTTCTCTTGTTAGCCTTCCTTGACCCTTGAATCCACAAGGACCCTTCTCATGACTTCTAGGCCCCTGTGCCTTGCGTACTAGGTGCCTCTGGCTTCCCCGCCTCTGGCTTCCTGTTGCCTCGCCTCTGACTCCCCCGCCTCTGGCTCTCTGTTGCCTCGCCTCTGGCTCCCCCACCTATGGCTCCCTGTTGCTTCGCCTCTGGCTCCCCCGCCTCTGGCTCCCTGTTGCCTCGCCTCTGGCTCCCCTGCCTCTGGCTCCCTGTTGCCTCGCTTCTGGATCCCCCGCCTCTGGCTCCCTGTTGCCTCTCCTCTGGCTGCCTTGCCTCGGACTCCCTGTTGCCTTGCCTCTGACTCTCCCTGCTCTCTTGCCTCTGGACTCCCTACTTCAGGTTCCCTTGCTCCTTGCCTTGAATCCATTGTTGCTCCCTACCACCCACCTAGAGTTCCCTGGTGATCCCCCCTGCTCTGTTTCCCAGTTCCCTGCCTTTGGCTTCTTGTTCCCTGGCCCTGGTTTCCCCCTCCCCAGCTCCCTATCCCTTGACCTCAATGATGAGTCATATACTTTCTTAGGCCATCTCGTCTGGCTTCTATGCTGAGCACTTTGTCTCTGTGGTATTAGAGAGCGGCTGAGAGGTCTCCTTGTTACCCCCTTGCCTCCTTCCCTTCCCGTTCCCTGTCTACCTATCCTTCCTTCCTCCCCCTCCCAGGCTCTGACCCCGGAGCCATGACAGTCCCTTGTTCCCCCTTCTTGCTTCCTCCTTGGCTTCTTTGCCCCTGTGTCTTGCCTCCCGCCCTTCCCTTCCTAGCCCCTTAGGCTCTGACCGCTGGAGCCTGTCCATACTGAGGGGTCTTCACGTTAAATCCCTTTGCCCTTGTTCCCCCTTGCCCTTGCCCTCCTACTCTTCTTCCCTCCCTCCCCTAGGCTCTGACCCCAGAGCCATGACAAGCAGAGCTTTTCAGGGTGGTGAGGGGTCTGGACAGCCCAGCCTCCCTCCACCTTGGAGTGGAGTCATCTGTGGCACGCTGTGACATGTTTGTGGATTATTTTGTGGATAAAATAGCTTGTATTCACCAGGACTTAGATGCCACACTTATTACATATGGGGAACTGGAGGGTATGGCAGCCCCGCCTTGTCTGATTTTATGGGATCAATTTCAGTCAGTGACACCCGCCAATACGGTGGATGTCCTGGGGGCTGTCAGAGCCACCTTTTGTGAATTGGATCCATGCCCATCCTGGATGGTCAAGGCCTTCTGGGAGACAATGGGGCCGTTGCTGGCTGGGGTGGTCAATGCCTCCCTTCAGGATGGCAGAGTGCCGAGCTGTCTCAAGGAGGCAGTGGTGCAGCCTCTGCTCAAAAAAACATCACTTGACGTTGAGTCCCTCATCAGCTATCAGCCTGTCTCTAATGTCTCTGGAGATCTAAGGGGCATTGGAACACACGCACTCCACTGTAGTGAAGGAAAACAATTTATTTTAACAAAGTATAGGAAAGTCAATTGGTAGAAAAGGTACAACAAGGCAAAGTTATGGCAAGCACAGACAACTAAAACAAAATAAAGTGCAAACACGCAAGCTGGTATTTCCCTCAGTTCCCTTCTCTGGTTCTCTCTAAGCCAGGTATACTCATGATCCCTTATGCCTGGGCCAAGTCTTCTCCTTTGTGGCAACTGATCCCCTTGGACGTTGGGAGGAAGACAGAGTCCTTTGTGGAGAAGGACTTTTAAACCTTTTCTCAGCTTGGACTCTTGCTAGGAGTTTCCTATCTGGATCTTTCTGGGTGTAGACAGGAACTTTCCAGCCCCCCTTTTGTCAAAACTGGACTGATGAAGTACTCTTGTCACCCCATTGAGATGAGCTTTGGTACTCATTGTCTTATTCTGACCTGCCCCTCAAATTATCGCTTCCCACATCCCATAGGGTTATGGTTTCTTTTACCTAATTGTGCCCTCCACCTCTACACAATAATACAATGTCAAGTGCCTTAATACAGAGAACATATTCCTTATGGATTGTGGAACCCCTGTGAACCTGAATTCTACATTTATTTATTTGTGAGCCTTGCTAGAGTTGCATTTCTCTTCCCTGGTCTCCCTGGGCCACACTTGTTCCCAGATGCTCTCCTGTGCTCCACTAGACAGGTCTTCCCCTTCACACCGAGCCTAGCACTTGGAATTCAATGCAGCACCAATGTTGCTCTTGCTGCTGCTGTCAGAGCAAGCTGCTGCTGCTGGAACTTGAGGACTCTTTGGCTTCTGGGACCCTACTATGCAGAATAATCAGTTTACCAGTTAAACCATCCATGTATTGTTATATGGGGACACTGAGGCAAAGACGGTGCTGCTCAGTTCTGGGAGACTGCTGCCATTTTTGGCCATCAGACCAGTAAGCTTGATGTCTCTGCTGGGAAAAATAGTGGAAACTATCATTAAGAACAGAATCACTAGGCATGTTGATAAACATGGCTTAATGGGGAAGAGTCAACATGGACTTAGCAAAGGTAAATCATGCCTCACTAATCTGTTGGAATTCTTTGAGGTTGTAAATAAACATGTGGACAAGGGTAGATATAGCGTACCTGGATTTCCAGAAAGTATTTGATAAAGTCCCACATAAAAGACACTTGAGAAAATTAAAAAGTCATGGAATAGGAGGTAGTGTCTTACTATGGATCGGTAACTGGTTAAAGTATAGGAAACAAAGAGTAAGACTGAATGGTCAGTTTTCACAATCGAAAGATGTAAAAAGTGGTGTGTCCCAGGGATCTGTATTGGGACCAGTGCTGTTTAATGTATTCATTAATAATCTGGAAAAGGGTGTTAAGACTGAGGTGATCAAATTTGCAGATGACACCAAGTTATTCAAGGTAGTTAAAACATGAGCAGACTGTGAAGAATTGCAACAGGATCTAACTATACTGGGCAGCTAAATGGCAGATGAGATTTAATGTGGACAAGTGCAAAGTGAAGCACATAGGGAAAAATAACCTAAACTATGAGTACACAATGATGGGTACTAAGCTAGGAGTTACCACTCAGGAAAAGGATCTAGGAGTGATTGTGGACAATACATTGAAAACCTCCGCCCAATGTGCAGCAGTAGTCAAAAAAGAGAACAGAATGTTAGGAGTTATTCTCAAAGGGATAGAGAATAAAACTGAGGATGTCATAATGCCTCTATACAAATTAATGGTGTGACCGCACCTGGAATATTGTGTGCAGTTCTGGTCGCCCCATCTCAAAAAAGACATGGCTGAACTAGAAAAGGCACAGAGAATGAGAAAGGGTATGGGACAGCTTCCATACAAAGAGAGGCTTGACAAGCTGGGTCTCTTCAGCTGAGAGAAGAGAAGACTGAAAGGGGACATGATAGAGGTTTATAAAATCTTGAGTGGTATGGAATGAGTAGATAGGGAATGGTGATTTACCCGCTCAAATAGTACTAGAACTAGGAGACACTCCATGAAACTAGCTGATGGCAGATTTAAAACAAATAAAAGGAAGTACTTTTTTACTCAGTGCATAATTAACCTATGGAATTTGTTGCCAGAAGATGTTGTCAGGGCCAGAAATATAGCTGGGTTTAAAGAAGGACTAAGTTCTTAGAGAGTAGGTCCATTAATGGCCATTAACCAAGAAGCTTATGGGATGAACCTCTTACTGTCAGGAGCTGGGAGTGTACAATGGGGAATGGATTGCCCATTGTGACTGTTGGTTCTTCTCCCATGAGATCTAGATTGGCCACTGTCGGAGGACAGGATGCTGGGCTTGATGGACTATTGGTCTGACTCAGTATGGCACTACTTATGTTGTTATGTTCATTATTATGAGTTTAGCACATAAATGCATTTTCATTTTTGATAATCTGTCCCAAAATGTGCAAAGCGTCTTTATTATTTTTCTTTGGGTTGAAAGGGTTTCTGAGGGTTTTAGAAGCAAATGGCTCCTATCTTGTGGTTCTGGTGGTTACAAAATGTTGCATACCCCAGCAGGGGAAGCGAGAAATCTGCAAATCACATTCTTTGGGATCTCAAGGTGCTGGTAACTGCCTCATGTTTGCTAAAATCCAGCACTAATGACATATTTAAGGAGCAGCTATAGACTGTTTCTCTCTCTTGGGACTTCATGAGTGAGTTTTTAATTTTCAGCAACACCTTTACAGTTCACCTTTTAATCTAATTTTCTCTTGAGTACATCCAGTGACAGAGACTTGGCAACTTCCGACAGGGGGATTATTTCACTCAGTGAACTCACTCTCATGAGATTCTTTCCCTTTAATATCCAGGATGAGTTTTCCTTTTACTAGCTTCACACAGATACATCACATACACACATTTCCCATTAGTTCTACAAAATGTGCTTATTCATAGATGCTTAGATGTATATGCCATTTGTGTTCACTGATCTGTATAGAGAAGTCCCGTGGACTTTAACAATGAGCAAGGATCTTTTTATGTAACTTCTTAAAAACATTCTATGAAATTTCATAGACAAATACCCCTTTCTATAGAATACTATAGGGTGGTTTTAAAAAATCATAGAGACAGACTCTTAGTCCTTTTCAAAGACTATGGGCCAGATTGTCAACTGGTGTGGTGCTGTTCACTGATGCAGTACCACTGACGACTCCAATTTACATCAGCTGACAATCTAGTCCCATAACTTTTTTAAGTAAGTGAGAGGTTTCCAAATTGTGAGTCAGGGCCGCAAAAGAGCATGAAACATCTGCAGTTGAGCTCAGTATTTTGATTTACATTTGATGGAGTGCTTGTCTTTTTGGTTGTCTGGGCTTAATGGTTTAACTGTTTTAAAGCCTCAACATTTAAGCTGAAAGAAATAGGCACCTTTGTATTTCAAAATATTACTTGCATTTTTGAAAGCTCACCAAATATCCAAAAATATATTCACAATGGAAATGATGTTTGCCTATCCATTTATTTGGGTTGTTTCGGTCACTTTGGTTTCCCAGTTATCCTGTTTTGGCATTTGGTTGCACAATACTGGAAATAAATATAAGCTTCCACAAATAAAGAAGGAACTGAGTAATTGTTGTTAATCATATCTTCTTTGTCAGGCCCAGTTCAAGGCAGATAAAAACTTCAGATATGATATTCACCACAGATATTAATTTCAGCTCTATTCAAAATAGGGTCACAAAAGGAAAAGTATAGGAACCATTGAACTAAACTCTGTTACATTTCTATAAGACCCCACTGATTTTTACCTGTGTTAACATGGGAATTTCAGAACTAGGAATGAGTTAGGCATGCTTACTAGATGCTGTAATACTACATTCAGATGGTGCTGACACACATACACTGTGTACATTTTCTCTTTTAATAAAGCACATGCACACAAATAGGCTATAATCCTGCTTACATAACCTACTTATGTCTGATATAGTTCCCGAAGGGGAGAAAAAATGGTGAGCTTAGCAATGTAATTCAGCCATACCCACTGGGAAGGGAGACGCTGGCTCTTTGCACTGCTGGATGTCTGCCACTTGCAATTTTTGCATGTGTTTAGTATCTAAAGTGTCCTTCTACCTCCCAATATGATCAGGGGAGCAGAGATTGCTCCTGGATGGCTCCCATGCCATTCTTACTGTCACTTCCCTCTGAACACTATTTGTGGGTTGCATTAACAGAAGTATTGTCTGTAAAACAAGGGAAGTGATTGTTCCTCTCTACTCAGGCCTAGGGCTGGTATGTAACAGCCATTCTGATTTCACAGAAAGTTCTGCAAGATCAGAATGACTGCTGGAATTTCTATTAGAATTCCAATGCAATGGTTTTTGCATGCACAGAATCATGGCTGCCATTTGAGCATGCACAAATGTCAAACACCCCCCTCCCCTTAATTCTGATTGGAATTCCGAACAAATGGTTGTTCATTATGATTTCTGATCACAACGAATGAAATGCCCCATTCTGTTTTGGATGGAAACGTGTTGAAAAATTTGTATTCAGCCCTACTCAGCCCTGGTCAGACATCATCTAGAGAACTGTGTCAAGTTCTGGGTGCCCCACTTTAAGTAGGATACCGACAAGCTGGAGAGTGAGTGTTGAAAAGAGAGCAACAAAAATGATAAAGGGGATGGAGATGGAAAGACATATGAGTGAGAAATTGACAAAACTAGGAATGTTCAGCCTGGACAAAAGAAGATTAATGGGACTATGATGTCTGTTTGCAAACAGAATAATAGAATCATAAAGTTAGAAGAGAACTTGAGGGTTAACTAGTCCAGCCCCCTACTTGGATGCAGGACATCTACAGCTACAATATCTCCAACAGGTGGCTGTGCACCTTCTTTTTGAAAACTTCCAGCAATGCAACCCCTCTAGGCAGCTGGAGAGTACTATTGCCAAACAGCTCTTATTGTTAGGATGTTTTTCCTAATATATAGCCAAAATCTACCCTCCTGTAACTTGAGCCCATCATTTCTAGTTCTACCCTCTGTAGCACTGCAGAACAGTTACTTGTCGTCTTCTTAGTGGTAGCCCTTTAGATAGTTGAAGACTACTATCATGTCTTGCCTTAATCTTCTTTTGGTTCAGCTAAACATACTCAGTTCCTTCAGCCTTTCATCATAAGACTTGTTTTGCAAATCTTTTATTGTGCTTGTTGCCCTCCTCTGAACCCATTTCAATTTGCCAATGGCCTTCTTAAAATGAGGTGCGCAGATCTGGACACAATACTCCAGATGGGGTCCCACCAGTGCCTAATAGAGTGGAATTAATACTTCTGACAATCTGGGGACAATGCTTCCGTTAATTCAGCCTAAAATTGCTTTAGCCTTTTTTGCAGGTTCTTCAAATTCTGTATGTAAAAGGCTGCTATATGCAAAACGGAATCCATTTGTTCTCTCTGGTCACTGAGGATAAGAGGAGAGATAATGAACTTAAATCAAAGGAGAAAATATTCAGTTTACATATTAGGAATAATTTTCTAACTCATCAGATAGTCAGGGGAATAATTTGCCAAAAGAGGTTCTGGAGACCCTATCACCAGACCTTTAAAAATAGGTTAGACAGACATCTCAGAGGGATGGTGTAGGTACTTGTATCCTACCAAATGATAGGGGGTTGAACTAGATAACCTTTGGTCTCATTCCATGGAGCAGGGGGTTGGACTAGATTATCCATAGTGTGCCTTCCAGTGATTTAGGATACTAGAATAGCCTTAAAATTCTGAGATGAATCTATCTGAGTCCCAGACTACCAGATATCTCTGAGGAATGGTACAAATACCATGGATCCTACTTATTAATGACAGGGGGTTGGTTATATAGGGGTTGGTTATATATTTCTGGTTCTCTTCTTGGGTTCCTTGGAGCAGGGGGTTGTATTAGATGATCCCTGACATCTCTTCCACCCTGTATGATTCTTTGATTTATGATAGCCCTAATTTATTTATTTATTTCCTTGCATTTTTTAGCCACCCCCTCATGCCGATGGCATCTCGGGGTGGCTTACAACAAAATAAAACATATAACAATAAAATTTAATTAAAAACATAATTACAATGCTCACATCTTAAACATTTTATTTGAAACCAAATATCCTCCCCCCAAAGAAACTATCCCACCCACCCCACCCTTCCCCCTGAAGACCTGGGCGAACAGCCAAGTTTTACAGGCTCAGCGGAAAGTCAATAGACTTGGGGCTAGGCAGGCTTCCTCTGGAAGGGAGTTTCAAAGTCACGGCCCGGCCACCTAGAACGCCCTCTCCATTGTGGCGCCCCGTTTTACCCGGAGGACCTCCAGAAAGTCACCCCCGGCAGACCAAAGGGGTCGCTCTGAGATGCGGAGGGCGAGGCGGTCCCTGAGATATGAGGGACCAAGACCATGTAGGACTTTATAGGCCAAAACCAACACCTTGTATCTGGCCCAGTACACAATAGGCAGCCAGCGCAAGACATAGAGCACAGGAGTAATATGTTCTCGCCGACCCATCCCCATCAGGAGATGGGCTGCCGCGTTCTGCATTAGCTGAAGCCTCCGGACCAGCGTCATGGGAAGCCCCATGTAGAGCACATTGCAGTAGTCTAGCGTCGAGGTGATGAAGGCATGAATGAGGGTGACCAGTCAGGCCTGGAAATGAATGGAGGCAACCTCTCTACCAAATACAGCTGGCGGAAGGTGGCTTTAGCCACTGCCTCCACCTGTCGATCCAGGCAGAGGTCTGAGTCCAACAACACTCCCAGACTCTGAACCTGCTGGGCTACGGGAGGGTGGAACCCCTCTACGAGGGGAGCCAACACCTCTTTTGCCCTACCCACCACCATCACTTCCATATTATCAGGATTGAGCTTAAGTCTGCTCTGCCGCCTCCAATCCGCCACAGCCTCCAAACATTGGGACAGCACTGAGCCAGCAGAACCTGGGTTAGTTGAAAAAGAGAGTTACAGCTGAGTATCATCAGCATATTGGTGACAACGCACCCTGAACCCTTTCACGATCTTCCCTAAGGGCTGCATATACACATTAAACAATAGTGGAGATAAGATCGAACCTTGCAGAACACCACAGGTTAAGGCTCGGGGGCTAGCTGTTTCTGTCCCCAGTGCCCCCTCTGACTTCTTCCTGAGAAAAATGAGTGGAACCGTCCAAGAACAGTCCCGCCCAGACCTCCCAGGTCTCGCAATCGTCTCAATAGCAGCAAATGGTCCACTGAATCAAAAGCGGCCAAGAGATCTAGCAGGATCAGAAATATTGAACGTCCTGTGTCCATCTCCTGGCGGAGATCACCCACCAAGGCCACCAAGGCCATCTCTGTGCCATAGCCGGGGTGGAACACAGACTGAAAAGGGTCAAAGAAACCGACACTGTCTAGATGCACCTGGAGCTGCAGTGCCACTGCCCGTTCAATAATCTTCCCTAAAAAGAGTAGGTTAGAGACTGGTCGGTAACTGGCAAGTGCGTCCACATCCAAAGATGGCTTTTTCAGCAGGGGGCGCACCATGGCCTCCTTGAGACCGGGTGACAATCTCCCCTGCTGGAGGGACGCATTGATTACCCTCGCCAGCTCCGCCCCCAAGGTTTCCCTGGAGGCTTTCACCAAACAGGACAGGCATGGATCTAGTTCACAACTAGTGGCTCTAAAAGACCCCAGAACATCCACAGCATCGGCTGGCATCACTTCCTGAAACTCATCCCAGAAAGATGGACCAGACGGTGCCTCCATAACCTCGTGCTCCTCCCCTACTGCCCCATATCTGGTGTCAAAATTACTCTGGATTTGCGCGCTCTTGTCTTAAAAGTAGATGGCAACCTCCTTACAGTGGGCCTGGGACAAGTCGCTGGCCTGGTAGAGGGAGGCTAGACTGACCAGCCCCCGCACCACTCGGAACAGCTCCACTGGATGCGACTTTGCAGACGCTATGAGGGCAGCAAAGAATTCTTTCTTTGCTGTCCTCACAGCCTCAACATAGGATGATAATTGGCCAGCCTGGATGTGTAAACTATATCTCCTCATTTCTGGGATGCTATCATCACAATCACATCCTTCAGCACTGTGACAGAGGACATACGAGAATCTTTGTTGGCGCTTTCCTTATCATGTCTTTCTGATTTTTGGCAGAGATGATCATGAAAGTATGATATAGATTTATTTATTTTATTTTATTTAAAACATTTATACCCCGCCCCTCCTGTAAACAGCTCGGGGCGGCTTCCAACAATATAAAACAATATAAAACAATTTAAAACAATCAACAATTAAATACTTTTAAAACAGGGCCCCAGGAAAAAATATCAACATTAAAACAATAAAACAGGGTAGGGGAGAAAAACTCAAACCTAACCCCCCCTCCCCCCTCCCCAAAGGCCTGGGAGAACAGCCAGGTTTTACAACACTGCCATAATGACAACAGGCTTGGAGTCAGGCGGGCTTCCTCCGAAAGGGAATTCCAAAGGTGCGGTGCGGCCACCGAGAATGCCCTCTCCATTGTGGCCCCCCGCTTTACGCTAGATCACTACTAAATTTCATGTACACTGGTTGGACTACAAAGAGGTTAATGAAGTTAATGAAATTAAGTTAAAGAGGTTTAATGAAGTTTCATCTTCATTAAATTTGAAGCAAAGAAGTTATAGCTAAGAATGTATATGAAGATTTTTGCAAAATAAAATAATTCAACTGTTTCTAAAATTGTATTCCTGTATTCAATCTTTTTAGAATTTGGAACACTTAATGCCTTCCATTGGAGGTATATTTACTCCAGGTTTCAGCCAAATATAGTGAAAAACAAAAAGTTGCAACTGAAAATGTGTTTTCTGTTGAAACCAATGGAAAATGAAAATAAAACCAACAATTTGATATTTATGAAAACAAAAACGACAGATTTAAATAACGAAAATGAAAAACAAAAACAAAAATGACATGGGCCCCTGGTGCACACCTCTAGTTTGGATGGTCCGGCCCTGAAGACTAATTGAACCAATACAATTCCAAAACTCCCTGGGGGATTTTCCCACTAAGCTTGACGGCCTCCCTGTTGATTCCTTGGTTGCTTGTGGTATGGCATTTTGATCCAGGCTATTGACATGGTGGCACTCAAGTGTCCGCTTCCTCCACGGCAGCAGCACAGGTCTTCCTGGTATACGGAGGACCTGAGGCTGCTAAAGTGAGAGGGTAGGCAGTTGGAGCACAAGTGATGCTTGACTCATATGAAAGCTGACTGACTGCAGAATAGACTATTTTGAAGAGACTATGAGCTCATTCAGACATGCTTTTAAATCGCACAGCAGCGGCGGCGGCATCGTGCGATTTAAAGCACCGCGCACTTCCGGGTTGGTGTGAATGCACCGAGTGCACACATTTCAGCCTAACCCGAACTGTTGGAGTGCGGTTTTAAAAGCTGTTCGAGCAGCTTTTAAAACTGCACTCCAGCAGTTCGGGTTAGGCTGAAATGTGCGCACTCGGTGCATTCACACCAACCCGGAAGTGCGCGGTGCTTTAAATCGCACAATGCCGCCGCCACTGCTGTGCAATTTAAAAGCATGTCTGAATGAGCCCTATGGTATGGCTGTGGTGACAGCGAAGAAAGCTTTCTTCGCAGTCACCATAGCATCTGAAAAGTGCTGTACAGTGGAGCTCTTCCAGGTGGTGAATAGCTTATTAATTCCTGACTGTCTCTATCCAGAGTTGAGGGCAGTGGATGAGTTTGCCACCTACTTTGCAGATAAAGTGAATCGACTTGGGCACTGCTACTTTGGGTAGTGGGTCAGAGTTTGGGGCTGAGGAAGCTCGTTCTTGTCCAGTTTACTTGGATCAGCTTTAATCAATGTAACCTGCCGACGCCGTACAAAGGATGTGCTTAGAGTGGTGTGGCTGACCAGTTTTGAACTAAACCCATGCCCGTCCTGACTGGTGAAATCCAGCTGGGCGACACGGGGGGATTGCTAGCTGGGGTTGTTAATGCCTCCATTTGGGGTGTCAGCGTGCCTGACAGCCTTAAAACTGTGGGCATCCATCCCCTGCTCAAGAAACCATCTCTTGTTGTTCACTTCATGGTCAACTAACACCTTATCTCTAACCTCCCCTATACAGGAGGCGCATCTCAATGCTATTGGATTTCTGGACCCATGTCAGTTGGGTTTTCATTCTGGACATGGCACCAAAACTGTGCTGGTAGCTTAGGTTGATAATATCTGCTTGAAAAATGACAGGAGAATTTGTACCCAGTTGATTTGATTTAATTCAATAATTTATTTATTTATTTGTTTGCTTATTTTTAATTTTTTTATGCTGCCCTTGTCGCAAGGCTCAGGGTGGCTCACAATCCATAAAAAATAAAAGAAGTAAAAATCACAGAATAAAAACATCTCCCTCCCCCCCCAAAAAAAACCCAATTGTTAGATCTGTCAGCAGCCTTTAGTACTGTTGATCATGGGGTGTTGTTCACACGGCTATGGGCCCTGGCTGGGGTGCATGAAACCTCTCTTGAATGGTTCTGCTCATTCCTGGCTGGGAGAATCCAGATGGTGTGGATGGATGGGGTGGCTCATTGTGCCCTTGGATGCTCCGTGTGGTGTTCCACGGCGATCCATCTTGTCTCTACCCCTGATCCATCTTGTCTCTACCCCTGTTCAATGTGTGTCTGAGGCACCTGGTTGAGATTGTTCAGAGATTTGGAATGAGTGGTCATCAATATGCTGATGACACTTATCTCCCTCTCTTCTTTTCATCTGACTCAGGTCCGGCAGTCTTAGTTCTTACCTGAATGTCATTGGGGACTGGATGTCCCACATCTGCCTCGCTCCCTCCCTTCATACCTTCAGATCTCTCCTCAAGACCCACTTCTTCCACTTTGCACTCCCTGACTTCTCGTTCCCCTCACCTAACTCCTGCTGATACCCACCATCCAGTACAATTTGTTACCTGAGGTCTATGTACTCATATCCTCACCACATGGACCAACTAGCCATCATTCTTGATGTAAGCAAGCCAAGCACGTGCACCTGGGACCTCGCATCCTCATGAATGTTACACCCTTTTCTCACCCTCTGTTCCCTTTCCTTCATATCCCTCCCCCACCTCTCTCAGACTGCAAGCCCTAGGGCAGGAACCGTGTCTATTCAAATACTTTGTAAAGCACCAGGTACATTGCTGTCACCATATAAATGCTTTAATAAATAATAATAATAATAATAATAATAATAATAATAATTAATGTGATTGAGCTGACTGAAGTTTAATCCAAACAAGACTAAGGTGATGATGGTTGGCTGGCCTTGTGACCTGGGACATGTAGGAACTCCTGCTATTAATGGGGTCCAGTCTCCTTTGGTCACTCAGGTTCACAGCCTTGGGGTGCTCTTGGATCCACTGCTGCACCTGGATTGTCAGGTTGTGGCAGTGGACAGGAGTGCTTTTCACCAATTACATTTGGTGAGAAGTCTGCAACAGTTTCTATCAGATTTGACTTTGGCCACTATCATCTATGCCTTTGTAACCTCCCGAGGGTAGACTACTGCAATGCGCTCTAGGTGGGGCTGCCCTTGAAGACTTTCCGGAAGCTGCAGTTGGTGCAGAACATGGTGACACATCTTCTTTTGGTGGTGGGTCCCTGGGAGCACATTACACCAGTGCTCCAGAATC
This sequence comes from Sphenodon punctatus, assembly GCA_003113815.1. Lineage (NCBI taxonomy): Eukaryota > Metazoa > Chordata > Lepidosauria > Sphenodontia > Sphenodontidae > Sphenodon > Sphenodon punctatus. The sequence goes on along the minus strand of QEPC01002150.1, from coordinate 1,031,118 downwards.
TGCACTGGCTGTCGATCACTTTCCAGGCATAATTTAAGGTGCTGTTTTTAACCTATAAAGTCCTAAACTGCTTGGGGACCAAGTATCTGAAAGGCCACCTCCTCCCTTATGTCACTTCATAGCCCCTGAGGTCAGCCATTGATGCTCTCTTGCAGGTGCCATCTTCCCATGATGCTTTTATAACTAGTGAGTGTACGGAGGTGTTCTTGGTAGCTGCCCCACAATTATGGAACTCCCTCTCCTTGGAGGTCCACCTAATCCTGAGCCTGCTCAACTCCTGGAAACAATGTAAGACCTTTTGATTTAGGCAGGGGTAGGGTGGAATGGGATTGGGTGGGAGGTGTAGGGGTATGTTGGGTGGGGTATCAGGTTTTTTTAAATTGATTTTAATAGCTTTTTATTCTGCTTTTATTATTGTAAGCTGCCCTGCGTCTCTGCGGGAAGGGCAGCATATAAATATCAAAAAATAAATAAATAAAATTTAAAATCAAATGTTAAGTTCCCATCCTTATTCAGCATGCACCTAAACATGCCTAACATCCGGCATGTGCTTAGGTACTATTGAGACTTGGAGCACATACCCACATACAACAAATAAGCACTTTTTTCTTTTCCCCACATATTTTCTTGAAGTGTGAAAGACTGTATACGCTTCTTTAACCATCCTTGCGGTTCTTTTTTAAGCGCATTGACAAGTGGCCAAAACCTACCTTTACAAGTACAGGTTTGAAATGACCCGCATACATCCTCCTGTCAGAATGTCCGCGTCCGCATGTCAGTTACAAAGCGCCTCGCTTCCTGGCTCTTGGCTCCTCTCCACTTCCCTCTCCGGGAGCCCAGAACTGGGCAAGTGAGGCGCTGTGTAACTGACATGATATTGACTAGGCTAATCAGTTACATGGGAATGCGCTCTTGGATATGCATTCAAAGTCTTCTGCTAAAAAAACTTGCATACATGCTGAGGGACTCCTGACACACTTTAAGTTGAACATATGCTTTAAGGCTTAGATAATTGGGTCCTAAGGTTGCTCAGAGTTGGTGTAACATACACATTTCAGGATCCAGAAATAGGTAGAGGGTACATCAGTTTGAAGTCCTTGTAGGCTTGAATAGATATAGATTCATCTCTAAATTAGAGACTTACCTTGTAGCAGCTGACTGGGACACCCATAGGGCTGCTGTTGTTGCCATCGCCGCTGCTGCTGCCACTGCCACTGATCCCACTCCAGTTGCCACTCTGGATCTCCACCACTCACCTGTGGGGAAAGACAGTACCGGGGGTTAGGGGAACCAGAATTCCAGCGCACCTGGGCTGGGTGCCCTGGCCTGACCCGCTGACCCAGAAGCTTTACCAGGGGGTACTAAAAGGAGCCGCCAGTGATCTCAGCAGCCAGAATTACCTTGTAGCAGCTGACCGGGACACCCGTAGGGTTGCTGTTGTTGCCATCGCCACTGCCGCTGATCCCGCTCCAGTTGCCACTCCGGATTCCTGCCATTCGCCTGTGGGGAAAGACAGTGCTGGGGGTTAGGGGAAACAGAAAGCCAGCACACCTGGACTGGGTGCCCTGGTCTGACCCCCTGACCTGGAAGCTGTACTGGGGCGGTACTAAAAGGAGCCGCCAGCAGCTCCGCCTCAGGCCGAAGGATCAAGGCCAAAGGGTACGGCCCTTAGGGGCCCTTCAGGGACCGCAGGGGGATGGGGAGGAGAAATACTGGTTTGGTGAGTCAGAACTGGCTGGATTTAAAAGGTAATGGGGTTGGGATGTGAATGGTTGATAGGGAGAAAGGGGGAGGTTATTTGGGGTATCTGATGGTGGAGGTGGGATGTGGAGGGGTAGGTTGGGTTTCCTCTAGTGACCACCCCTGGTGACAGCGGGAGGTTGGGCTGGGGGGGCACCTGGGGGCAGCAGGTGGGGGGTTTTATCTGACACCCAGTGGCAGAGGGAGGTCGGATGGGAAAAGGGAGTTGCCTCTGATACTGGTCCCTGGTGGCAGCAGGTGGGCAAGTCAGAGGGGTGGGGTTGGTGGGGGGGATATGTGAGAGGAGTGGAGGGTAAGGGATGTAGGAAAATTGGGGAGGGAGGGTGGAATTGGTTAGGGGGAAAATGGTTATGGTAAGGAAGAGGGGGAGAGAGGGGATAAATGGGGGGGTTGGAAGGCCATGGGTAGGTGGCCCGTGAGAAGGGGCCAGGATGGAGTAGACAGAGGGGGAGGTGCGGCCATTGGGGTGGTTATGGGGTGCGGATGGTATGGTCTAAGGGGGCAGGTGACTCAGACTCCTAGGTGACCGAGGTTCCTGTTGGAAGTTAAGAGAGCCACGTCCTCGCTGAGGGTGAGGGAAGAGCAGGGTCTAAAGTCTGCCTGTAAAGGGCTGATTCTGCTAAATGCGAGGTCCATGGCAAATAAGGCTCCAGTTATTCGGGATTTGAACCCGGATGAGACTGCGGACCTCACATGCATTACAGAAACCTGGCTGGACAAGGAGGCATGGCCAATTTTGGCTGACTTCATTCCATCCAGGTATGCCGTGCAGCACCAGTCCTGCATGGGGGGTTGGGGTGGTGGTGTAGCTTTTATATTTAGAGAGGAGTGGCCAGTTAGGAGATATCCAGTCTGGGAGATTCCAGGTATTGAGGCCCTCCATGTGGTGTTTGATTTGCCTGGGTGCAACCTTGGGGTGCTGATGGTGTATCGGGCTCCTTCCTGCCCGGTAGCATCCCTTGCCACTCTGGCAAGGCCCGCATCCCAGAACTGGCCTCGGAGGTGGCACTGAACTCCTCCAGGACCTTGGTCCTGGGGGACTTCAATACCCATGCTGATGCCGGCCTTGTAGAAGCAGAGCGTGAGTTCATGGCCGCCATGGCAACCATGGACTTGTCCCAAGTTGTCAACTGCATGACCCATGTGGGGGGACATATCTTCAACCTGATCTTCTGTTCTGGCCTTGAGGCAGGGGATCTATTAGTGGGGGATGTGAGGGGTCACACCCTTGTCATGGATGGATCATTGTCTCCTACAAGTCAGCCTCTCAGCGCACCACCTCCAGAAGGTGAGGGGACCAGTTAGGTTCATCTGCCCTCAGAGGATGATGGAACCACAGCAGTTCCAGGAGGCTCTGAGGAAGTTAACCTTAGACCCTGACAGTCACGCTGTCGATGACCTTGTCCGAAATTGGAACATCTTGTTAGGGGAGGCTATTGACAGAGTGACTCTGAGACATCCCCTGCCTCCTTTTCTTCACTGCAGGGACCCTTGGTTTACCGAGGGGCTGTGGTGTATGAAGCAGGTAGGCAGGCGACTAGAGTGACGCTGGCGTCGGACTCACTCTGAATCTGATCGACTTCTCCATCCTTTACATCCTTTCTAAAGGATGCTATCTAAACAGATGCTTCTGACTTCCCAGTAACAAGTGGGTGAGAGATGTTGGGATGGTCACAGCACAGAATGAGGATATTTGGTTGACCTTTCTACTGGCCAATTGGCATCACAAACTGATCTTATACCACAGTGACATGTAAGAGAATCCCTGGTATAGGTTCCTTCTCTGCATATGCTGTGCAGGCAAATACAATTGGGACCCTTTATCCTTTCTGGGATGCTATCCCCAAAGTCCCAGTTATGTCCTTTCTATGACCACCTCAGGGCCACCCCCTATGTCCACCTCGAAGTCACTACCAATTGGTCCTGTAAATCTAGAAGCATGCAGTAATTGGCCAGTGAATGTGTCTGTTAGTCTTTTGGGTTGCTCCACATCCTCCATCCTACAGTCTGTCTCCCCCTGCAGTGCTATGTGCCTGCCTCTGACTGTCACTGCATGTGCTGTTTATCTGAATAATGATCTTCACAGGGACAACATCAATTGCTTATAAAATTGGGTTCTCTTTTATAATTGTCCTGTAGTTTATCAGAGATGACAGGGAAGGTCTTTGATTTTTTGTAAAGCACCAGGTACATCACTGGTGCTATATAAATGCTAATGCTAATGCTAATGCTAATGCTAATGCTAATGCTAATGCTAATGCTAATGCTAATGCTAATAAAATAAATAATTAAATAATTAATAATACATTCCTTCCAAATATCATGTAAACAGGATGGAATATACAAATGTTACAGCTGGAAATATATTTTCAGGATCTTTTATCCAATATTTCTGAAAATTGTCAGGAGTATTAAGCTTGTGGAGGGACATAATATTCACAGGTTTCATTCAAATTGGATGGGAGATAAAGAAGATGTAGTCATGAATGTGAATGGAGCTTTTCTTAAAATCAGAACTTTCAATTGCTTCTAAAATTGGTAACCTTTAACTTAATTGTTTCTAAATTTGGTACACATAGTGCCCTCCATTGGGGGAACAATCTTCCCAATTTTCATCAGAATTGAATAAGAAACAAAAACGTTATAGCTGGAAATACATTTTTCAGTTTTCCCCTTTATTTCAAAAATAAAATGTCATTTCTGTTTCTATTTTTGTTATTATTATTTGTCATTTTCATTATTGCAATAACAATAACAAAAACAACAATTTTCGTTATCATAATTGTAATAACAAAAATGACATGCACACCCCTAATCCAAACTGATCCACCACCCTGATGGGTAAAGCAGGGATCATGGCTTTCTGAAAATAATGGTCCAATCATCATAATGTTGTCATAACGACACCCCTGATAACCAGAACCCCTGTGTCCAGTGTAGAACATAAGTAAAGTAAAGCAGGAGCTTCTGTACCTGCTGAATCATGGTCTGATGAATCTTGCATTCACCTTCCTTCTTTGATTTATGCATTACTCATGAATTTGTCAGTTTCAGCCTAACAAACTAAATGGAGATAAGCTGGTATAACCCATGCCGAATGGCTATGGAAGTACAGAGTTCCAGGGAAAGCAACAGACAGGAGGGTGCAATAATATTTAATAGGGATGAGAATACCGGTAAATCCGGAATCCGATAATGCTGGTACTGGGTGTACCGGCATTATTGGATTCAAGCCGGTAAATCCGGTCCGGTTACCGGATTCTGGGTACCGGATTTTTTTACATTGCAGCCATTTAAATGAATGGCTGCAATGTAAAGCAAAGCCCCACCAAAAAAGTAAAAAAAAAAAAAACCCTCCAAGAGTCCAGGCTGCGCGGGTGGAAGGGGGGGC
>QEPC01002150.1:943309-1012209 GCA_003113815.1 Sphenodon punctatus | reverse complement strand
GGTGGACGGGGGAGGTATGGCAATAGGTGTGGTTCTTGGGCGTGGACGGTATGGTCCACGGGGTTGGATGGCTCGTGCCCCAAGGGAACCTAGGAACCTGCTGGAGGTGTAATCTGCCATCCCCTCACTGGGGTGGAGGGAGGAACCAAGTTCAGGGTCCATGCATGGGGGACTATTGCTGCTAAACATGAGGTCCATTGTAAACAAGGCCCCAATCGTACGGGATATAATCTCAGAGGGGGCTGTGGACCTCACATGTATTATGGAAACCTGGCTGGACATGATGGCTGGACCAACCTTAGTGGATCTCATTCTGGCTGGGTATGCCATGCAGCATCAGCCCCGCACGGGCATCCGGGGAGGTGGTGTAGTGATTGTTTTTAGAGAAGACTGGCCTGTTCGGAGGTATCCAGTTCAGGAGATTGTAGGTATTGAGGCCCTCCACATGGTGTTTGATTTGGCTGGGGGCAAGCTAGGGGTGCTGCTGGTATACCGGGTCCCTTCCTGTCCACCAGCATCCCTTACCACAATAGTAGAGCTGACCTCGGAGGTGGCATTGGGCTCCTCCAGGACTTTGGTCCTGGGGGACTTCAACATCCATACCGATGCTGGCCTTGTAGGAGTGGAGCGATAATTCATGGCCGCCATGGCAACCATGGATCTGCCCCAGGTGGTCATCTGCCCCACCCACGTGGGGGGGGCATGCCCTTGACCTGATCTTCATTTCTGGTCTTGAGGTGGGGGGTCCGGTTGTGGCGGAGGTTAGGGCAGTGCCCTTGTCATGAACGAACCATTATCTCCTTCAGGCCAGTCTCTCAGTGCACCCCCTCCAGAAGGGGAATGGGCCAGTTAGGATGGTCCACTCCTGGAGGCTGATGGAACCCCAGGGGTTCCAGGAAGCCCTGGGTGAGTTATCCCTGAACCTGGACGGTCGCTCTGTTGATGAGCTGGTCCAATTTTGGAATACCTTTCTGGAGGAGGCCACTGACAGGCTGGCTCCGAGATGTCCTCTGCCTCTGTTTTGTCACCGCAGGTGCCCATTTCCGGTCCTATGTTGAAGCTGTGAGGACAGCAAGGAGGGAGTTCCTTGCTGTCCTCAAAGCATCTGCAAAGTCACGCCCGACAGAGCTGTTTTGGGTGGTGCAGGGGCTGGCCAGTCCTGCCTCCCTCCGTCTGGACGGGAACATGTCCCAGGCCCGCTGTGAGCAGTTTGTCACCTACTTTGCAGACAAGATCACTTGGATTCAGAGCGACTTGGATGCTGGATTAGGGGCAGTGGTCGGAGAGCGTGAGGGGGTGGAGGGCCCGTCTTGTCCAACTTTGTGGGCGGAGTTTCAGGAAGTGACACCAGCCGATGTGGCTGATGTCCTGGGGTCTGTGCGAGCCACCAGTTGTGAACTCGATCCGTGCCCATCCTGGCTGGTGAAAGCCTCCAGGGAGACGTTGCGGATGGTGCTGGCGAGGGTGATCAATGCATCCTTGCAGCAGGGGAGGCTGTCGCCTAGTCTCAAGGAGGCTGTGGTGCGCCCCCTGCTGAAGAAACCATCATTGGACGTGGATGCACTCACCAGCTACCGTCCTATCTCTAACCTTCCCTTTTTAGGGAAGGTTATTGAGCGGGTGGTGGTGACCCAGCTCCAGGCCCATCTAGACAGCATTGGGTTCCTGGACCCTTTTCAATCTGGGTTCCGCCCTGGCTATGGCACCGAGACGGCGTTGGTGGCCTTGGTCGACGACCTCCGCTGGGAGATGGATGCAGGATGTTCAGCATTTCTCATCCTGCTAGATCTCTCAGCCACTTTTGACACCGTGGACCATGAGCTGCTGCTGAGGCAGCTGCGTGACCTGGGGGGTCTGGACGGGACTGTTCTTAAATGGTTCCACTCATTCCTCTTGGGGAGAAGCCAGCGGGTGGTGCTGGGAGATGAGTCATCTTGCCCCCGCAATTTATCCTGCGTCGTTCCGCAGGGTTCTATTCTGTCTCCATTATTGTTTAATGTATACATGCAGCCCTTGGGGGAGGTTGTGAGAGGGTTTGGGGTGCGATGTCACCAATATGCTGATTATACTCAGTTGTACCTCTCTTTTTCAGCTGACCCAGACCCTGCTGTCTCATTGCTATCCCAGTATTTGGAGGCTGTGGCGGAGTGGATGTGGTAGAGCAGACTGAAGTTCAACCCCAATAAGACAGAGGCAATGATGGTGGGGAGAGCGAGGGAGGTGTTGGTCCCCCTGGTTGGGGGGGTTCACCCTTCCATAGCTCGGCAGGTTCAGAGTCTGGGGGTGATTTTGGATGCGGACCTCCGCCTGGAGCGGCAGGTGGAGGCGGTGGCGAAGCCGCCTTCCGCCAGTTATATATGGTGCAGAGGCTGCATCTGTTCGTCTCTGGCCAGGACCTGACCTCCCTCATCCATGCCTTCGTCACCTCGAGGCTGGACTACTGCAATGCACTCTACGTGAGGCTGCCCTTGTTCCTCCGTGCCCCAGAGCGGCTCCTTCGGTCTGCCGGGGGTGCCTTCTTGGAGGTCCCCCGTGTTAAGCGGTGGGCTGCAATGGAGAGGGCAGTCTCGGTGGCCGGGCCGCGTCTCTGGAATTCCCTTCTGGAGGAAGCTCACCTGGCCCCAAGCCATTTGACATTTCAGCGAATCTGTAAGACCTGGCTGTTCACCCAGGCCTTTGGGGAGGGGGGTGAAGTGGGGGAGGGGGTGTTTTGTCGTCCCCCACCCTTATTTATTTATTATCCCAGCCGGTTTTATTGTAGTGTTTTTATGGATTGGTTTTATTATTATATTGTTTATAAATTTATAAATTGTTTATAATTAACTTGTTAGCTGCCCCGAGCTGTTTTCTGGGGGGGCGGGATACAAATTGAATAAATAAATAAATAAATAAATAAATAAATAAAAAGAAATATTTTAAAAAGGGAAGTTTAGAGACTGGCCGATAACTGGCAGGAGCATCAGCGTCAAGAGATGGTTTCTTGAGCAGGGGTCTAACCACAACCTCCTTTAGGCAGTCAGGCACCCTGCCCTCCCGTAGGGAGGTACTAGCCACCCAAGTCAGCAACTGCTGTAACGTCTCCTGGCTAGCTTTCACCAGCCAGGACGGGCATGGATCTTGCTCACAAGTAGTGTCATGAACAGATCCCAACAAGGACTCAACATCGGCAGGCGACACCATCTGAAACCGATCCCACAAAACATGACAGGATGGGACATCCATAACCCCAAGATGATCCTCTGCAGTAACTGTGGTGCCAAAATCATGGCGGATGCAAGCAATCTTATCTACAAAGTACTCAATAAACTGGTCACAATGGTCACTGGATTGCTCCAGGTCCAGGCGGAGGCAGGCAGGACCGACCAAGCCTTTCACCACCAGGAAAAGCTCCGCTGGACGTGACTTTGCAGATGCAATAAGAGCAGCAAAGAACTGCTTCTTTGCTGCCTGCACCGCCACAGCATAGGTCTTTAAATTGCTCTTATNCTCTGCAGTAACTGTGGTGCCAAAATCATGGCGGATGCAAGCAATCTTATCTACAAAGTACTCAATAAACTGGTCACAATGGTCACTGGATTGCTCCAGGTCCAGGCGGAGGCAGGCAGGACCGACCAAGCCTTTCACCACCCAGAAAAGCGCTGCTGGACGTGACTTTGCAGATGCAATAAGAGCAGCAAAGTACTGCTTCTTTGCTGCCTGCACCGCCACAGCATAGGCCTTTAAACTGCTCTTATGCTGTGATCGATAATACTGGTCATGAGTCCGGCGCTACCATCGCTCTAACCGCCTGGTCTCCCGCTTCAAACACTGCAGGCCCTCAGTAAACCAAGGAGACCTGCAGGAGACCCGGGAGGGCAGCGGATGCCTGGGAGCCACCCTGTCAATGGTCTCGGCCAACAAGGTGTTCCAGAAGGCTACGAGATCATCAACAGAGTGGGTGTCAAGGTCCAGGGGAAACTCCCCCAGAGCATTCCGGAACTGATCCAGTTCCATAAGTCTCCGGGGTCGGACCGATCTAATAGGTCCTGCACCCTTCCAGGGGCTATCATGTGCAAGGATGCAAGCCTTAAGGAGGTAATGGTCAGACCATGGGGTCTCAGAGAATGTGGAGCCCAACATGCGGGAGAATGTGGACTAATGTGCACCTAAGTGTCCTTGTACTATCAATTAGATTGCATGCAGCACCTCCACGTGGACATGGACAGGTCCATCAGCATGTTAGAGTCACAGGTGGAAGTCCAAGAATGTCCAAGGAGGAACTACTTCCTTCTGCTCTCTCTGCTTTTGCCCTCACTGGTGCGAGAAGTGGGGGCTGCTCACAAGTGCATGAAATACATGCAGGGGGCTGCCAATTTATTAGGTTGGACATTCTCAGCATGTGAGTGGGGTTTGTGTAGGGGCTGCATGGACTGAACCCAGACTGAATCAGGCTATTGTCTCATTTGTTAACACCCAGAGAATGTGGAACCTGCTGTGAGGGCTAATACTGGCTAATGTGTTACACTTCTTAGTGTGCTGTCTACTAGGCTGTGGAGGAGATGTCTGGTGTGTGTTTGGGGAGAAGTAAGCAATGGATTGTAGCTACTGAGTAATTTCAGATGATACAAGATCACAGTCAACCACACTGAATCACACACAAACCCCCAGTGTGGCCAATGAGTCCTGGACATCTGTTCAGTGGCATCCAGATGTTCACCCCAGTCAATCACTGGTAGGGGACAAAGCCAACCACAGTTCTGGAGCTCAGGACGGGACCACCTCTAGAACCATGGTTAATGCAATCCACACCGGGAATTAGCCAAAAGTAACATCAGAACGGAAACCGCCAGGCGTGATCACACACAACGATCCCCAGCCGTGGAGAATGCCCACAGCATTGCTGCCAGGCAACAACCAATGGACAGAACAAGGGTGGATATTTAAAGGGCACACAGCACCAGGGGAATGAGGAGGTGAGACAACAAACAGGAAGGAAGAGGAGAGGAGAGACACGACACCATGATGGAGCAAGACCAGCAGCACTGCAGGACCCACAGCAATCCACCCCACAGGGGGACACCAAACAAGGGACAGAGGACCCCTGTAAATGGGTAAGGAGACCACAATGGGTGGGGTGACAGCCAGGTGGTGGTGGAAGGGATGCAGACAGGCACAGAGGGAGGGTGGGAGGGAAGACGGAGGAGGCCGGAACAGAATGAGCACAACACTGAACCCACCATGTTCAACCAACAAACCTATAAAAGAGCCCGAGCCCTGGAACCCCCACAGGACACCAGCAGGGAGGAGGAGGAGGAGGAGGAGGAGGCGGCACCGGAGCTGGAGGGGGCACCAGGGAAATGGAGGTACCAGAGAGGGGGACAGTGAGGATACAAGGAGACACAGGACTTCATAAAGATCTGAGGATCCCTAGAAAATCAGATTGAGCTGGCAGTCAACAAGTGGAATGAGCACGTATTTGATTAAATCATATGGGAAATGGCAGAGGCAGGATACCAAAGGTCGGCAGCAGAATGCAGTTCCAAGGCCAAGGAACTAAAGAGTGGGTACAATAATATTTATTTATTTATTTATTGGCTGCCCCCTAATGCCGATGGCATCCCAGGGTGGCTCACAAGTTTAAACAATAATAAAATACATAAAACATTATCAATATAAATAATTAAAACTACCCCCCATCCCCCCAAAGATTCCCCTCCTTCCCCCTCGTTGTTATAAAGGATAACAGCGAGAAGTCAGGTCATGCGTCTAGGACAGTGCCCTATTATGATGTCTTGGACTGCATCCTGAACATGAAGGGCTCCATCGTGGCCCCCAGACTGGTAGGGAGCACCGTGGCACAGGGCAGGACAAGAGATAGAGTACCACCACCCATGTGCACCCTCAGACACCAGTGACCCCCCCACCCCACCCCAAGAAAAACAGCCCGGGACCTCAGGGAGCAGTAGGCCCCCATCACGGACAGGAACAGGGAGCCCAAGACCAATGTCTGCATCGGGGGCCTCCGACAAAGACATACTCATCACCCTGAGCCAGTGGACACGAGGGGAGCATTCGTAGCAGAACCCCATGGTGCAGCTGGGCATGGAGGACTCCAAGACAGACATAAAATATAGGCACAGAGAGTGGACAACACAGGGGCCAGGACTGACAGAGCTAAGGGAGAAGGGGGGGGGGGGTCAACAGGCAGGGAACGGAACTAACCAACCTCCACCCCTTACAGCAGATGTGACGGAGGAAGAAGAGGAGGTAATGGAGGGGGAACGTGCACTGGGAGTGGTGGAACACGTGGAAGAAGGTAAGCAGAAGGGACAGGGCCTACAGGATGCTAGGAGAGGGAGGGGGATGGGAGGGAAAAGGGGGAAGGGACACAAGCACCCCAATGACTCCCCACCACGTCCGTTCCCACACAGGACCATAATCACACCAGTAGGAGGAACAGGCGGAGGGGGAGCAGCAGCAGGAGCAGCAAGGTGATCAGGAATGGGGGAGGCCAGCCCTACAGGTCAACATAGGGGACCGGCCCAAGGGGGAGGGAATGGACATGCACACACAGATCCCGGAGGTTGCAGGGGAATGGAAAGCAGAGCTGAAGGAAGGGGTGGCGAGGGTAAACACAAGGAAACAAGGGAGGGGTCGCGAGTCACAGCTACTTGTAAGTGGGGAGGGGACCCGACCACCCAAGGCAATGGGGGATAGCTGTGATGGGATCCCAGCCCCCACCCCAGCACTGATCTGGGGAGGAACCCGTGCAGCTAACAGGAGTCTCACAGAGTATACCTAACCTATATCCCACAGATCCACAGTTCATGCAGGCAGCCCAGACACAAGAGGGACCTGTTCCACCAGCCCAGAGGATGCACGAGCACAGGGCATGTGTAAGTCGCCGACGGGATGACCTAGCTGAGCAGATCTTGCATATGAGCACACAGCAGGGGGAGTCAATGATCGCATCCATTACAGGATGGAGGCTGCCACTGACAGAGCCATACAGCAGGTGGAGGGAAGTGACAGGTACCTGTTAGCATAGATGGGGAAGGAGAGGAGGCAGGAGCGACGGGACTACAGCAGGCAAATGGAGGCATTCAAGCAAATTACCCAAGCCATCAACTGCCTGGGAGCGGATCAGTCAAGAAAATTGGACCGCTCTCACAAAAGCGGCACCTCGCTGCTGCTACATGCAGTCACCATGAGCGCCTACAGCATGGCTGCAGCTCCCCCAGGCACCATACTGGCTGCAGCTCCACACCCACCACCCATCCAACCGCCATTGCCCATCCCACAGCAGCTGCAGCAGCCTAGACCACAGGGGCCACACAGTCACCTACCCGTCCCACAGTGGATGAGAAGGCAGCAGCCGCCTGGGCAGGTGCAGCAGCACCAGGCTGCTCCAGGAAGCACTTAAGGGGGATTCCAGATGAGGGAGAGGTCAGCCCAGGAAGCAGTATGGGTCGGGGGGAAGGGGGAAGGGAGGGGGAAGTAGGACACTGAGAGCACTATACATAAAATAAATGCACCTTTATACACTGTAACCATCATGTCTGTCATACTTAGCTAATCGCTTTGGGGATCATGCTTGAAGCGGGTTAGGAGATGGCCCTGTTGGGCACGACTGTGCCAGGGGTTCTGCACCACAGACTCCCGGGCAATGGGGTAAGTGTCTAGTGGGACCCGGAGGGGAGGGAGCACCAATGGGACATGGTATGGGGATCCAGATAACAGACACTGGGGAATACTGGGGATCCACAGCCTCTTATCATTGGCAGGATCTCAGTAGACTCAGGGCAGGGGAACCCTAGATTTGTGCCTTGTAAGTGCTGCTCGTATTGACTTTGCATAATGGTACTCCCTGGGGTTCACCTCGTTCACATATAGTGGGACAGGCCAGCTGACTGATGTGGCATGGGATACTCCAGGGTGGCTCCATCGGTCTTGCAGATGTTATGCACCACACAGCAGACAACGATGATGAGGGTGGAGGTCTCCACAGCAAAGTCCAGATGCCCTTCAAGGCACCTCCATCTCTGCTTGAGGGCACCGAAGGCCCTCTCAACAACGACCCTTGAGGTGCACAGCCCTTGGTGGAGGTCGTGAGAGGGTTTGGGGTGCGGTGTCACCAGTATGCTGATGATACTCAGCTGTACCTCTCCTTTTCAACTGATCCAGACCCTGCTGTCTCATTGCTATCCCAATGTTTGGAAACAGTGGCGGAATGGATGCGGCTGAGCAGACTGAAACTCAACCCGGATAAGATGGAGGTGATGTTGGTGGGGAGAGCGAATGAGGTAGTGGCCCCCCTGGTTGGGGGGGGGGTCGCCCTCCTATAGCTCAGCAGGTTTGGAGTCTGGGGGTGATACTGGATGCGGACCTCCTCCTGGAGCATCAGGTGGAGGCAGTCACTAAGGCTGCCTTCTGCCAGCTGTATCTGGTGCATAGGCTGCGTCCATATGTCTCTGGCCTGGACCTGGCCTCCCTCATCCATGCCTTTGTCACCTCGAGGCTAGACTACTGTAACACGCTCTACATGGGGCTTCCCTTGTTCCTGGCCTGGAGGCTGCAGCTAGTGCAGAATGAGGCGGCTTGTCTCCTTATGGGGACGGGCCGTCGGGAGCATATTACACCTGTGCTCCGAGCTCTGCACTGGTTGCCAATAGCGTGCCAAGCCAGGTTCAAGGTTTTGGTGATGATCTACAAAGCCCTACACGGTCTGGGCCCCTCATACCTCAGGGACCGCCTCACCCTCCGCGACCCAGAGCGGCTCCTGCGGTCTGCCGGGGGTGCCTTCTTGAAGGTCCCCCGTGTTAAGCGGGGGGCCACAATGGAGAGGTCATTCTCGGTGGCCAGGCCGCGCCTTTGGAACTCCCTTCCGGAGGAAGCTCGCCTGGCCCCTAGGCTGTTGACATTCTGGTGAAGTTGCAAAACCTGGCTGTTCACCCAAGCCTTTGGGAGGGAAGGAGGGTAGGGTGAGGGGTTTTAGCTCCCCCACCTATTTTTGTTTGTTATATCCATTATTTTAGCCCTGTTTTAATATTTTATTATTATTGTTATAAGTGTTTTACATTGTTTTTATTGTATTTTAAATTGTTGGAAGCCGCCCCGGGCTGCATTGCAGGAGGGGCGGGTATAAATTCATTAAATAAATTAAATAAATAAATTGTACAGGGACTCCATCTGATTCCTGGCCACTGGATAGGCCTTCACGAGCCATCTGAGCAGTGGATAGTCTGGGTCCCCAATTATGCAGGAAGGCATCAACACTCCCTCGATCTGGGACATCCGTATGTTGGCATAAGCCCTCTTGTACATCCGTGTGAAGAGGGGGGAGATGGCAAGGATCCGGTCATCATGGCTACACCCAGAGTAGCCAGTGAAGATATCCGTGAACTGGTCCCAGTGATCGACAATGGCCTGGAGCTGCAATTAATGGTATACATGCCTGTTAATGTACTCAGCTGCATCATCGTGTGTGTATGTGAGGGGGGGGGATGCAGGATCTCAACATGGGTGCCATCGATAGTACCCAGGGAACCCTGAAGCCCCGAAGCCAGTCATCACAGCCTCCTGATCCAAGAGCTGGATCACGTGGTTGAGGAGAAACACCTCCACAGCCTCACAGAACTCGTGGATAATGCAGGTGATGGTTGTCAGGCCCACACCAAACTGCTGTGCCACAGAACGGCAGGAATCTGGGGTGGCTAGGGCCCAGACCACTATGCCCACCCGCTGTGCGACATGGGGTACTTTCAGACATGACACTAACCACCCTTTAACCACCCTTGGTGGTTAAAGGGTGGTTAGCGTCATGTCTGAAAGTACCCATGTATAGGGGAGTGCATGGGGGCATGCTGATGCTCCAGCCAGGGCTACAAGATCTCTGCTAGTCACAGGAGGGTACACCAGTCCATCCTGAAGTGTACCCTCCAAGCAGCATCGTCCCATCATGTCAGGGACCCCTCCCACCATTGCTGAGCCTTGTCAATGGCCCAGAGGCACCTTTCTGTGGGCATGTAAGCCACAGGCAGGGACCGCGTCTGATTGTATGTTCTGTACAGCGCCAGGTTTTGCAACTGGTGCTTTATAAATGTTTAATAATAATAATAATAGTAATGGCAAGCATCACAGAACTTAGGACGGCCACACTCCTCCAGTAGTGGTGAGCAGCTGCTTGCCTGAGGACAGATGGATGGGTGTGTGTAATCAGCACGGCCTTGCGGTAAACCCCAGACAACCTGAGTGCCATGCGTATGGCCTAGATGTGGCGGTACCTGTGGTGGGCGAGCAGGCTGGTTGCAGCAAAACGGCTCAGGCATTCCCAGACCCCTGCATACAATTTGAGCAGCTCTGTGGTGACCCGCTGGAGCTCAGTGTGCTGGCGGTACCACTCAGCTATGATCTCCAGCAAGAGCCAACAGGCATCCCACTGGTTGGCATCCATGGTGGGTAACAGTGAGGAACTGAGCAGGTAAATGCCTCTAGAGCACTGGGCGTTGTCATGCACACTGATCAGAGGCATGCTCCAGCTGATGTGCTGCAGGTTGAGGCTCGCTATAATGGGCCTGTAGCTGACAAATGCCCACCCGCCAGCAGCTGTCTGTTGGGCCCAGTGCCATGGTGCTTTGCCTACTAGTTGTGGACTATGCGTTAACGGGTGGTCTGGGTGGCTTCCCACCTGTACCGGGAGGGTTCCACCTGTACGACTTGGGCTCCCTATTACCACTCTCAGGCAGGTATTGTGGTGTTGGGTGTGCAGGTGCATGGGGGGGGAGGAGGGATGGCTGTGCCTCAGGCATGTAGGTGGTTTAGTGAGGCCATTGAGTGGCTGATTGTACATTGCCTGCGAAACACTGCTATATGTGTGTAGGCCGTGCCGGGGTTTTGGTTCCTGAAGCTGTGCTGTGTCCACTCCCCATGTATCGCTTCCTAGCCATCTCATAGTGCTGCCTGTACCCTTATTGCGTGTCCTTGGAGCTCCCCTGGTAGGCTCCTTTGCCTACCTTGGTTTGTGGGGCACACCTTTCCTTCCTTATCAGACCCTCTGCCAGCTGCACCATGGCCGGTACTGCTGCCTCGGAGCTCCCGCTCAGTGGTTCCACTGCCAGAGTTAGGGATGGGCGAACAGAACCGAGTTCGGAAATTCGGTTCAGTTCGAAAATTGAGTTCGTTTCGGAAGTTCATTTCAGTCGACCCAACCATTCGAGTTTGGTCCAAACTCTGAACTTCCGAACAGAGTTCGGAAATTCAAACCCCATTGAACTAAATGGAATATTATCTTATAGGGATGGGTGAACAGAAGCGAGTTCGGAAATTCGGTTCGGTTCGAAAATCAAGTTTGGTTCAGAATTTTGGTTCGGTTGACCGAACTGGTCGAGTTTGGTCTGAACTCCGAACTTCTGAACCGCGGCTGCCCATCCCTACTGCCGTTCCACATTGCTGGACCTACAGGGAGACCATCGCTCTAGCTGACCTGTGGCATTCCCAGCCCATGCAACAGTTCCTGTGCTCCCCAACTACCCTACTGAATGCCTATATCTGTCTGAGCTCAGGTCTTCACCGCTTTGGATATGTGGCTAGCGCTTGTGAGTGCCGTCTCCATGCAGAGGAGCTGGGCCTCTGTCCCTTTCCAGATGGGCGCATTCTGGAGTTGAGGGGTTCGCACGTGTCATGGTCTGCAGCAGAGATGGTGTCAGGTCTATCTGTATGTGCCTTGTCTGGGTTCCAGACCAGTCTGACGGAGGGAGACCCTCCCCTGGCTGTTTCATACTTCTGCTGCATCCTCAGAGCTCGTGGCTACCAGTGTTTGTGTGGGGCCTGTTGGAGTTTGGACATCTAGCGTAGCCCCCTGCGACTGACTATGCCTTGCCTGATCCCACAGGTCCTGAGCTGCTGGCGCTGTCTGATATGTGGTCCGATGCTGATGTTCAGGTTGGACTCATTGGTACCGATCCTTTTGAGGCCTACTATTTAGTTGCACACCACATGGCACTGATGGGCTATTGGCAGGGCATGTTGCAGTGGTCGCACTACATTTATCTGTTGGGCCACCCCGTCCTGCCTCCCTTCGTAACCATGTGCAGCTGGCTGTAGGTCCCCCCAGGGTCATCTGTGTCTCGGATGTCGCACCCTGTGCTCCCTGAAACTCCCTGGCCAGTCCCTTGTGTGACCCGCTCCATCATTCCCATTCTGGACCTGCTGCTGTCCTGGCTCCATCTGTTGTTCCCCTTCTGCTTGGTTGTGTCAGTTTTCCTGAACCCCAGGACCTTCTGTGTGGCACCATTTGACCATCTGTAACCATGGGGTTCGTTTCCGTTTCCCCATTTTTCTTTTTGGTGCTGTCCAACAGCTGTCCTAGGGATCCCTGTGGACCTTTGCACCCCTTGCTCTGCTGGCTCCCTGCCTATGTCTGTGACCTGCCCCCGCCCCCACCCCATGGTGCCTCCATGACTGTTTGTTTGGGGGGTTCTCATGCATGCGTCACCTGGCTTCCCCTTGTTGGGGGGGAGGTGGCAACATCAGCTGTATGTGGCTTGGGGCTCGATTCCCTTGCTGGCTGTGCATTATCATCCAGGACAGGTTGTCTTACTGTTGGAACCTGCCTTGGCCCTCTCCAGTGACTTCATCAGATTGGTGGATCTTCCCCTGTGACCGTGATCTGTCAGCGTGGGGCCTCTGTCGGTTCAGCAGCCTGTGTTGCTGTTGGGTACCTCGTGCTGGTTGTGCTGTCCCTGGGGTTTTGGGTGCCTGCCCCCATGTCCTGCTCTTTTGTGGCCCCTTCCCCCTCCTGTTGCTTTGCCGGTTGCTGACCTGGGCCCGCCCCCCACCCTGTGCTTTTAGTGCTGTCAGTTGGGCTTCCTGATGTGGTGTTCTCCATTCCCCCTTGTGTGCGGCTGCTCCTAGCTGTGTGGGGTGCCCTGTCTATGTGTCTTTTCCTGGGTGTCTGTCAATTCCTGTCCCATTGTTGTTGTTCCCTTGTGTGCCTCTGTGTGTTTCCCCCTTCATTCATTTCCCTTTCGTCTGTGTGTGTGCTTGCAGGTGTGTGTATGGTTTGTGTTCTGCTCTGTCGATGGCTTCCTTCTCCCTGTTGTGTGTGTGTGGCTCTGACATTCTCCTCCCTCCTCCCCCTCCCTTCCCGTTTCCCTAGCGTGGGCAGTGCCTTGTGGCACATTTGGCTTCCTTTGCCCTCGGTCAGCCATGTCTATATCCCATCCCACTCCGGTGGCTTCTGGGGGGTTCTTACCACGGTTCGGGATCAATGTAACATCTGTTGTGCAGTCCCAGTTTGTGGCCTGGCTGTCTGTTTCCTTGCCATGGTGATGGTACCGCTCCTGTCATGTCTGTTTGGGGCCTGTCAGAGCCATGGTTGGGAGTTACGTAGCTTTCCATGGTTGGGGATCCACTGTGGCGACCTGGGAGCGCGTAACGTCTGAAATTACCCACTGTTTCTGTGATAGGAAGTAGGTGGATGGAGAGTAGGGTTGGGACTGACTTGGGTGTGAATGGACTGGCAAATTAGCTCAGATTGGATTTATGCTTGGGAGATCTCTCTTTTTCTATCTCTCTCTGCAGCACACACACACCCCTTCCTCCCCAGCTTTTCCCTCTCTGCCTTGAAATGACTGCACAGGACCCACAAGAGAGAAAGTTGAGTTTCCATCATCAATCATCATCATCATTATTTTTATATAGCACCCCCCTGCCATGGCAAATAACAATAATAATCTTTATTTTTATATAGTCCCCCCCCGCCATGGCACTTGGAGTGCTTTACACATAAACACAACTTTTAATCCTCACAACAACCCTGTGAGGTAGGTTAGGCTGACAGAATATTGTGACTGGCCCAAGGTCACCCAATGAGTTTCTGGCTAAATCAAGACTTGAACCAGGGTCCCGTCCCTACCTCCCAATTCAAATACTGCACACTTAGCTATTACACTACAGTGGCCTTAGCGGGTCAAGTGTCTGAAGAGGAATGAAGAAAAGTGGAAGCATCTGGCTGCCCCACCTCCCTTTGCACCTTAGGGCATATTCTCCCCTCCTCCAACCCCATTTGTATATTAGGTTCAACACTCATAGCATGTCGGTGAGTCGAACACTCAGACAACACCCACTCAAAGGGACCTATTGTATTTTTTGTTTATTAACACCCAAAGCCTCTGTTACCCCATAGTGTACAATATGGTTGCCAGTTCAAGAATAAGACAGGATACTCAGTCCCTCCAAACTATTTTCACCAGTCACCTATCAATACATGTGCATTCTGCCTGTAAATAAAATAACCAACAAGAGCAATTATTATATCAGCTCCAGTCCTAGGAATTAGAACTGGTGGAAACAAAGTCAAGTGGTTTGTGAAGATAGTTTTTATAGATTGTTTTAAGATTACAGAAAAATGCTATTTGTAAACTCTCCCTTCCCACTTGTTTGTTTATCATTCCACTTTCATCTGCTCTCTTGAGTAGCCACAGTAATCAAAAGCTGCATTTACATGTGCTGCTCTCCCTCCCTCCCACCCAAATAGAAAATCATTTGCAGCCTCTCTCAACCTGCCTTTGCAATATGCTCCACAGCTTGAACACCTCAAGTGTAACAGATGCATTTTTAATCTGTGAAAGCAAACCCTCTACATATCAACATAGCTTGCATTATCCAGGAAGTAATACGATATAGATGGGATTTTTCTCTGAGCTCCTAAGTAATAAACAGGCATGTTTTGTTTAAAAAGAAAAGAAGAAAAGATGGAGATTAGATTGTATAGGTGATTTCAGGAGATTGATTTTATCAGCCCTCCATGGAGGTTTGATAGCCGTCTGAGTAGCTGCACTATGGGGAACATTGGAAAGAGATTGAGCTGCAAGACTTTGGTTTCCTAGTACAATCATGCAAGGACTGTGCAGGCGCTACTATAAAGACCAGCAGAGGCAAACATGAAAACCTGTGTTAAATTGCTTGCTGCAAAGATTAGAAAAGTTCAAAAAATAAGTTTCTTATTAAATTGCCTTCTCATTTTTGTTTATCCACATTCAGCTAAGAGGAACAAACTGAAATGGGAAAATGGCAGAAGCTTCTGTAATGCAAATACCATACAGTCTGAGTCAAAATATGAACAAAGAAATTTTTGAAGAAGAATCTTCCACCTTGCTGCGACTGCTCTGAAATAATAATTTAACAGCAGGGTTTCATACTTTTTATTCTAAGGCCACTCTAGGTGTTTTCAGATGGACCACAGCCTCGTTTCCATTCTGCTTCACCCCTGGGTGGCCTCTACATCTAAAGGCAGCCCACCTGATGTTGAAGTGGCGCAGAAGCAGAGCAATCTTTGCCTGTTCCAGGGCAGCCTCTCCGCTGGCACTCTGGAACACCCTGGAGCACTGTCAGTGGAGCAGGCTGGCCAAGCCTGGGGCAGTGGCCCCAAGTGGAGCAGCGGACCATCCCATGCAGGGGCTCACACTGCTGCTCCATTTCCAGCTGGCTGTTGCCCTGGGCAACACAACATTGTTCTAGTCACTCTGGCCTAAAACTCTATGGTGTTGGTGGTGGTGTACCACATGGGCGGACCGTGGGTGGGGGTACCCGCAGGTTTTTTTTAAACCTAACCTGGGAGGGTCTGGATGCGGACAGATATGGGGATACACCCCTGAGCAGCTGAAAACACCAATTGAACCCATTCAGCTGCACCCCAGAACAGCTGAAAACATGCATCTGAAAAACACGCATTGACACAAAATATAGCTTAATCAGAGTATAGCCATTACAAATGGCTATTGTTGCCTAGGGATTAATTACACTGTGCTCCATGCTGTCATAGAATGTTTCATATTCACATGAAACATTAGTGTGTGATCATTTTTACTCAGAGGTAAATTACCATACACTACCCCAAAATGAGGTCTAATTTAGTGTGGGGTAATTTAGACCTGGGTAAAAGTTACCATACACTAATGTTTCACATAGCCACTTTTATATGCTAACATGAAGTAGAGCTGAAATGGATAGTTAATTTCCTAACTATAATTAAAATAACCATAATTCTGGATAGCTAATTGGTTAACTAGTCAGTAAGTGTATACCACAGCAATTAACCAATTAAAAAAAATACTGATTAGTATCACTTCACCATTACCACATCACCATTTACAGTGTAACTGATTTATGGTTTTTCTGTATTCCAACAATTTCCAGTCTACTTCCCAAACAATAGCAAAGCTACATCCAGCAGATTTGAATCAGGCAAACTTGTGATCAAGGACCAGGGAGGATGGAAATAGGAAAGGAATCATGGGCAAACGGAATTAGCCGGTAACATTGGAACTGACCAAAAAATGACAATGTAGTAACACAGTAAATGTCACAGGTTGATAAATTGGTAAATCAGTTAACTGACTGAATAATAAACAAACATATACCACTTGGTAACCAAATGTTGCCAGAGAAGATCAGTTACTGCAAATCTAACTGTTACTGGTTACCACACAGTTAAATGTTTCAAATTTAACATGGAGCAAGAGCTAAATGCTGACCTGCTGACTTTTCATCGGGCTTGTAAAACCCAGCTGTTCCGCCGAGCATTTGGTGGAGGGGATGGATGAGGGAGGGAGGGATGGGGTGAGGGAGTGTGTGTTGAGGACTACTGGGGATGGTGTTTTATGTTTATATTTTTATGGCTTCCACCTAAAATGGTTTTACATTTGTCTGTTGGAGGCACCTTCCTGGAGGTCCCCTGAATTAATAGGAGGGGCCTCTACCGAGAGGGCGTTCTCAGTGGCCGCACCCCAGCTGTGGAAGTGCCTCCCAGAGGAGGCTCACCGAGCCCCGGATCTGTTGACATTTTGTTGCTTGTGTAAGATCTAGCTGTTCTGCCAGACTTTTGGTGGACAGGTGAGGGTGGTTATACTGGGGGGGGGGGGAGGTTGGTGGTGTTATGGGAGGTTTTCTGTTTTGTTATATTTTTAAGTTGGGTGGGAATGGCGTTTTATATTTATATGATTTTATTGTGATTATATTGTTTTATTTATATGATTTTATTGTAAGTTGCCCCGAGACGCCTGTGGTGGAGTTGGGCAGGGTATTAAATTGTTTAAATCAATATATAAATAAATAAATAAATAAAATAAACATTTGTATTTTATATGTTTTATATTTTTGTTTTAAAGTGTAAACCGCTCTGAGCTGCTTTGCAGAAGGGGCGGGGTATAAAATATTATAACAAACAAGCAAATAAATACATAAATTAAATAAATACACACATGCACGCACACACACACACACGCACACACAAGCTGAGCTTTAGTTAGCAGTGGGTGGAGTGTGGCTTTATTCCTCATTTTCCTGAGAAGCACAAGAGAAAAAAGGGCTTTCAAGCTTCCAGATACCTGACAATGGTGCTGCTGTGTATGGCATGAGTATGTCCTCTAATGTTCCTGCTTAGATAGTCTGGTGATAGGGAACAACTATGACAGGCTGAAGTAGGGTTACCCTGGAAGATTTGGAACCTTATGACCTGAAGAGCCTCAGCAGCTATGAGTGAGCTTGTTGCCAGTGATTTAATGTGGCAGTTAAATAATTCACTGCCATACTTTTGGTGGACCAAGAAGCTCAATGCCAGAAGTACAAGGTTCATTGACAGAGGTTTGTTGTGACTTTGGTGTAGTAGGTAGACGGCACGCTGCCAGAAGATTTGTGTAATAGGTGACGACCTCAAGAATGCCTCTACTCTCTTGGTTTCTAAGGACTGTAGTTTGAATTAATGGATGGGCAAAGTTGTTGGACTATTTGTTTATTTGAGTTTTCTTCTGTGAACTTAGGTTGAAGCCTGTAAAGAAAGAAAAGAATAAAAATGTTTACATTTTCCCCTAAAATTTGTACCGGGATTGAATTTTAAGCTAAGGTCCGATTGGTGAAGTAATCCACTGTGACAGCCACATATGTACCTGTAAATGCTGGCCTCCCAGTTCAACATCATGGAAGCTTGGCTTCATGGAATCATTGACTAAGGCTGAAATGGAGCAGCCCATTTGAATCTGTGAAGATTAGAAATAGGTTTGGAAGTGAACAGACATCAGGTGAGGGTTTTTTAAATCAATGGCTGCAATCCCATGGTCTGCAGATCACCGTACGCAAGTTGCATGCATGCACATGTGCATGTCTTGCGTGTGGCACAATGTGACAGCAATGCAACTGCGCACACATGCACACACACATCTCCACACAAGATCCGCAGTCCATGGGATCTCAACCAATGTGGATCTCCACGTTTTAGCTATATAGCTCACAACTGGATGTCATTGTATTTGAATCATGCCCTACAGGAGAGCACAAAGTACTGAGTACAGTTAGCACCACTGACAAAAGACACACAATGTGTGGCTGCAGTGCCCATGAGGGAATGTTTGGGGGCTGCAGCCTGTGCAGAACATGGTGGCCTGCCTTATGATGGGATGGACCTCCAGGAGCACACTATACTGATGTTTCAGAGTCTGCACTGACTGCCAGTTATGTTCCAGGCACAATTCATGGTGCTGTTTTTGACCTATAAAGCCAGGAAGGGTTTATCCTACATATTTAAAAGACCACCTCCTCCCGTATGTTCCATCACGTGATCCCTAAGGTCAACCCAAAGAACCCTCTTTCAAGTTCCATCACTGCACCAAGTCAATACAGCAAGGGCATATAGAGAGTGAAACAAAGAAGACAATAGTTGCAACAGCCCCCACTCAGACCCCACTCACAGGTTTAGTGTGTCCAGCCTAATAAGCAGGTAGCTCCCTGCATATATCTAATGCACTTGCAGTGCAGTACCAGTGACAGTGAGAGTGGGAGTGGAGAGAGTGGCAGGAAGCAGCTGCTCCTTGGATGCTCTAGGATTTTCGGCTGTGACTCTATGGTGCTGGGTTGAATCTGTACACACAAAGGAACTGCATGCAACCTAATGGATAGGATTCAGACATGTGGGCACACTTTAGTCTGCATTTGCCCATACGTGGTGGGCTCCACATTCTCTGAGACCCTGCATAAGTTGGGGGCTGCATGTCCAGTGGGTGAAGGCTACGTGAAAAGTGAGGTTGAACACCTAATAAACGGGCAGGTGGGCTAATGGATCATCAAAGCCCAAATCTCATTCTTTAGGGATGGGTGAACGCGGTACAGAAGTTCGGTGTTCTGCCCGAACTCAGCCTGTTTGGGTGACCGAACTCAAACACGAACCCGAGCAAAAACATACCGAACCGAACTGAACACCGAACATCAAAATGGCTGAATACTTTGGTCAGTTCGGATAGCATTCTGTTGAGTTTGGGTGGCTAAAATGTGGTACTGTCACTCTGTCAAGTCACTGGAAGGCCAAATGTAGCAGGGAGGGGGAAATCATCTGACTAATCTAGGAGCAGAATTCCAGGCACCAGGGGTGGAGGGTGGAGAGTGGCTTGGAGTAGCAGCCAGCCTGCCAAATCACCATCCCTTTTCACCTCAGACCACTGACTTGGCAGTCTGCGTTTGGCCATGGGCTAGGCTGCACGTAGCCAATGGGGCTTGCAGTGAGGCGGGTGCAGCAAGAAACAAAACTGTCTGCCTCCCCCCTTCCCAATACCTTCTGAGCTAGTCACTGTTCCTGAACAGTAGGCGTTTCAGAAGGCTCCTTCACCCAGCATTTTCCAGCTCCCCAATCCATTGCCATCCTCTTCCTATTTCACCCATCCAACCCATCTACCTCCATATTATCATTTATTTACCTTAGCTTAGACAGATTTAGTTGTTATTTTTTGTTTTTATTCCTCCCTGTATTCAATCTTCCTTCCTCCCTCCCCCCTCCATTGAATCCTTTTCCTATATATTCCATCCCCGGGATTCCCTTCCCTTCCCCTGTTTTTTTATTCATTTAGAGTAGGATTATTATTAGATTAATTTAGGTTTCATTTCAGTTTTGTACCCCTCCTTGTGTTGTTTGTGATTACCCTCCAACCCCCATCCCATAGATAGATAGATAGATAGATAGATATATTTTGGGTTTGAGATAGTAGGAGTTAGTTTAAAGTTTACTGATAGAGATAGCATTTAGTGATTCAGCTTTAGGGTTTGTTGGAGCTACTTAATCCATTCATAGCATTTAGAATAGTTATTAGTTAATAGTGGTTACATTTAGTGTAGATATAGATAAGATTTAAAAAATTTCAATAAAAAAACTTTATATATAATTTTATAGATAATTAAAAACATTATATTTGTGGGAGAAATGGAGAAGGGAAGGAGAGGTGGATCTGCTGCCCATAGGGGGAGGTAATGGGGCACATGCCAAAGGCGGGCGGGGCCATGCACGGGGAGCAGCAGCAGGCAGCAGCTGTAGCCAGAGGCAGAGTGCATCACTCCCTCCCAAAATCAGCAGGCCTGCTTTAGGGCAACAGGTTGCTCTGCAACACCTCCTGGCAGTGCCCTCCACTGACACGAAGGGCACTGCAAGGCCTGCAGGACTTGAGGCTCAGGCTGCATCTGTCTCTGCTGGTGGTGGTTCTGGAGCAGGTGCTGGGGCTGCTTCTACCAATGTTCTTCCAGGGCCACATGTGTCCCTCACAGTTGAGGCAATCCCCAGCAGTCCAGAGCTGGTGGATCCCATGCTGGCTGCTAGAGGCAGGGCCCGATCCCATGGCAATGCCAGTACTAGGGATAGGAGCAGGAGCAGCAGCAGCAGCACTAGCAGCTACACAGGGGGGCACAGGGAGAGTGCCAGCAGCATGACGGGCAGGGGAAGTCTAGCCTCTGGGTCACAGTACTCCCATTCATGGGACATCACCGTGATTGCCGGGGACAGTGAGGAAGAGGCAGTCAGTGACACTAGTGCTGCAGAGGAGATCTATGTACATGAGATGATGTCTGACCCTCCTCCCAGAGCTGCATCACCAGTGCCACAAAGTTCTTCCTCTCCGAGCAGCGCTGGCAGCAGTGCGTCCGCCGGGGCGGGCAAGAAGGTAGCAGGAGTGGGGGGAAAATCCTCTGTCTGGGATCATTTTAAGTTGGTGCGGGCAGATGATCCCAGAGAGGTGCAGTGCACGCTGTGCAAAAAGGTGGTGAAGCGTGGGCAGGTGCTTGCCAACCTTGGCACAACTGCAATGGACAGGCACCTGAAGGCATGCCACAGTGCTGTGTTGCTGAGCGGGAAGGCTTGCGAATTGGATGCTAGCGGGTTCCCAACTGCAGCAGCCAGTCACCCGGCCCATTCAGCAGGCCAGGGTCCTGCACCAACTACTGCTGCCTCTACCACAGGAGCAGTATGGGGACAGAACAACAGCAGGAGCATCCCCAGCAGCGTCGTCAGTCCACCATGGAGGAGATGGGGTGGGGGGATGTGTCAAGGCCATTGGCAGGCCGCCATGGCACAGGCTTCCAGGAGAAAGGCAAGTTCCTGGTGGCCGAGATGATTGCCCTGGATGGCCAGCCCTTGTAAATTGTGGAGGACAAGGGCTTCCAGCGGCTGATTGGGTTCCTCCCCCCCAACTTTAAGCTGCCTTCCCGCTCCACCCTGAGTCAGAATGTGGTCCCACAGCTCCATAGAGTTTTGAAGGAGCGGGTAAGGGAGCAGCTTGCAGGGACTGTGGGGGCAACAGTCCACTTTACGATGGACCTGTGATCCACCATAAATACCCAGCATGCCTACCTGGCGGTGACTGTACACTGGTGGCAGGACACCACACACAGAGGCAGAGCTTGGCAGTGGCAGTAGGGGACCTGAAGCAGGGTATAGGTGGGCCCTGCTTCAGGCCCAAGTTATGGACAGCTCCCACACTGCAAGAAACCTAGAGGCAGCCCTGGCCACCATGGTGAGGGAGTGGCTCATGCCAGGCATGGCCTTCACCAAGGGGTGTGTGGTCAAGGACAATGTGGTCAATATCCTTAAGACAGTTCGTGACGGGGGCTTCACAAGCACCCCTTGCACCGCACACACCCTCCATCTCATGGTGAAGGATGCTATGGGCCTGGGGGTGAAGGGGATTGGGCCAGGCACCCTTAACTCCTTGATCGAATGGGGGAGGAAGCTGGCGGACTTCTTCAACCGGAGTGTGAAGGGCAGCAAGCTCATCCAGGTGAAGCAGGCCGAGCAAGGGTCCCTGGTGCACGCCCTTATCCAGGATGATTCCACCTGATGGAACTCCACATTCCTGATGCTTGACCGGCTTCTTGAACAGAAAGCCGCCCTGTATCAGGTGGAACTGGAGAAAGACATCGAGGCACCTCCAGGGTACAACAGGGAGGAATGGGATACTAAATCCCAAACTATCTCTGTCCTGAGACCATTCCTGGGCATCACCAAGACATTGAGCAGCTCCACTGCCACCCTCAGCCAGGTGACCCCGCTGTTGCATAATCTCCACAGCAGCCTGGATGAGATTCTGGGGGCAGGGGGGCAGGATCATGGCCCTCAGGGCAGGAGAATGTGCGCTGAGGTGATAGACCAAGCTCAGAAGTTGAAGGCGGGCCTGAGTGCACTCTTCAAAGACCTCATGCGCCGGGACGAATATGTCCTGGCAACCATGCTGGACCCCAGGATCAAGGGCAGCATGGCACGTGAGACTGCGGTCTATGGCCGATGGAAGGGGATGCTGGTCCAGAAGGTCAGACAGGCAGAGTGGGCCATGCAGCGGGATGCCCCTGGGGATGGTGGGAGCAGCGACCCCTTCCAGCCATCTGGGTCTATCTCTGCCTCCAGCCCTAGGTGTAGCAGCAGGACCACCAGCAGCAGAAGGACCCCTACTGCCAGCAGCTCCTCCTCTGTTCCGTCCACTCAGGGGAGCATGGGGTCCAGCACAAAAGGGTAAGTAGCATGACTGAGGGCAGTGGGGCAGGTGGTGCTCACCCAGAGCTACCGGAGGGAGGATGATGGTGCCTCAGTAGCAGTGGAGACATATCTGGAGGAGGAGCCATGCAGAGATCCCAGTAGCGATCCCTTGGCCTACTGGACCTGCAAGGCCAACATGTGGCCGGCCCTGTCCAAAGTGGCCAAGGGTATCCTGTCCTGCCCACCAACCAGTGTCCCCAGAGAGAGGGCGTTCTCCATTGCAGGGGACATATGCGCCCTGCACTGCCTGAGACTGGGGGCCAAGTTGGTGGAGCAGTTGCTCTTTCTGAAGGTTAACCTTCCGCTGCTGGAATTCCCGGAGCTGCCCCTGGACAAGGAGTGACAGTGCAGTGGCACACGCCATCCCATGCCAGGGGCAGTCTTGGGACAGGGCTCCTCCTCCATCTGGGCTAGGGTTACTGCTCCTGTGCTGCTGAGGTGCTGTCCCTCCCTCCCAATGCCTGACACCCGCCCTGCCTGTCTCTCTGTCTCTCTGCCTGCCTCTCTCTCTCTCTCTCTCTCTCTCTCTCTCTCTCTCTCTCTCTCTCTCTCATACTAGACGTCTCGACCACCTTATCTGGCTGACCTCAGGATGCAGGGTGGGATTAGGAAACTAACTGTTAGCCTGCCAGACGGCCTATGGCTAGCCAATGCCAAACGATCTCGGCTTGCCTATGTGACGTTGACTGGCTCTCGCTCTCTCGCACTGCAAAGTCTTTGCTAGCCTGTCTGATTGCCCTGCTGCCAATGTCCCAACCTGCCTGCCCTACTGACTCCCATGCAGTGCTGCCTGTCTGCCCTCCCTGCTTGCCGCCAAGCTGAAAGCATGCATCACTCCTGCCTCCCATGTCAAGGTGCCTGTCTTCCCACCCAGGTTGCCTAGCTAAAAGCCTGCCCATGTCCACCTGCCCAGCCCTACTTCCTCTCATGACATTCTTCCTGCCTGCCTGCCCAGGTTGTAAAGCTTGAACCTTCCCTCAGTCTGCCTGACTGCTGCTCAGGTCATGCCACCTGACTGCCTGCCCGGGGCAACCAATGTCTGTTTCTGCTAGTGCTACTGGTGCTAGTATTCCACCGCATTACAAGAGGCAGCCATTCCAGCCCCAAGACCAGCCGTCATGGTCCCGGGGCCAAGTTACAGGCAGGGAGGTCTGTGGCCAAGATGTAAAAGCTGCTACCTTAGCCCCAGAACCAACCATGATGGGTCTGGGGCCGTCATTCATCTCACACTGAGATGTCATTCCACCACTCCGAGAAACAGTCACTTCAGCCCCGGCACCCACCGCCTGGGTACCAGGGCCAAGTTACTGGCAGGGAGGTCTTTGGCCAAGATGTAAAAGCTGCCACCCTAGCCCCGGAACCCACCGTGATGGGTCTGGGTCCATCATTCATCTCACACTGCACTGTCATTCCACCGCTCCAAGAAGCAGCCACTCCAGCCCCGGCTCCCGCCGCCTGAGTACCGGGGCCAAACTACTGGCAGGGAGGAATGTGGCCAATACCTGGAAGCTTCCACCCTAGCCCCGGGACCCACCGTGATGGGTCTGGGGCCGTTGTTCCTCACACACTGTGCTGTCATTCCACCGCCACAAGAAGCAGCCACTTCTGCCCCAGGACTAGCCCCAGGGGCTCTGCCTGCGCCTCCCCCTCCAAAGCACTAGCCACCAGCCAGTTCCTTCACAATCAAAAGAACGCCCGCCTTGCTCTTTGGATCAACTCTCTAAGAGATCCTTGGGCTACATGCTATTTGCAGAAAGGGTTCTGTACTTTGGCCACCAATATCTATTTCTTCACTTGCCAATGGCCCCTAGGCCAGGCCTATATGCTGTCTGTGCCATGATGTCCATGGCATTAAGAAACAGCTGCTGCTGCCAGACCTATATGCTGTATGCGCCCAGTGTTCTGTACCCCGGGTGGCCTCCAAGCTCAAAGCAATGAAAGCATGCCTCTATTACCTCAGCCCGCCTTCCTGCCTGTCATGTGAAGGTGCCTGTCTGCCTGACCAGGTTGCTGCCAAGAAAGAGAGAGAGAGAAAGTCCACTCACTGCTTGAAGGAAAGACAGACACGATTCCACCCATGCTGTCATAGGCACTATATGGCCAGAGAGAGAAAGCGACAGAGAGATTCCCATTCCCAGCTAGAACTAGGGAGATGGGAGTTAGAGAGGGAGAGCTCAGCTAGGTATATCCTAGCTGCCACCAGCCGGAACCTGGAAGAACTTCCATCCGTGCTGCGCCCATTAATGCACATTGCCCAGTGCCCACATCCAGCATGCAGCAAACCTACCGTAATGAGATGGAATAAACCCAAAACATATTATATGTGCCTGCCTGACTGCCAGTGCCTGCCTGCATGCGTCCCTGTACCACTACATACCAGCTGCGCTGCCACCACCTAGCACGGCGCGCCTGATCAAATGAAGTGTGCCCCATAGGCTTTAGGCTGTCATTCCACTATCCTCGATGCACAACTGTCCAAGGGACCATCAACAAGATTATCGGACCATCATTCAAGTCACTGGGGGCTGCATTTCATTCTATTGCATCCAGAAGCCCGGTGCCCGCATGCCAGTCTGCCCCCCTCCCCAAAAGCCTACTCCTCTGCACCCACCCATGGATGCCCGCTGAAGCTGGCTGCTGAAACTAAAAGACCCTCTGACCACCAGCTCCTGCCGCCTCCTGCCTGCTGCCTATGAGCCTGTCTCTCTTTCTCTCTGTCACACCCACCCACACAAACACCAGCCCTGCAACTCCTGGGGACTTTTTGCTAGTTGAAACCCTGCTGCTGGCACCACACATCTTTGGGTTACTACGCTACTTGAGGTGGCATGTGCTAGTAGCTGTATGAGATTCTGCCACCTGCCAGCCAGAACTTCAGCACATAGGGAGGGATAAAAGAGAGGACATGTAAAACGAAGCTCGTAACAATAAATTTGAAAAAATTACTTTAAACTATTTATAATACAAGAAAACAACAACAACAACAACAACAACAACAGCAATGGCATTTAATAAAACAAAAGCAAACATGTAAAGGAAACTTATTAATTAAATAAGCTAAGAGTGACTCAGTCTCTGCCACTGGGCCTGTCCCCTGGTATTTGGGGAAAAGGCAACAGGTCTTGGGGCGGCTCGCCGTCCGGAGGGCCGGCGCTCACCATGGAGGGGTCCACCACGCTGTTGTCCATGGTGTACTCCAACACCTCTGTCAGTTCATTATGCCACCTGGAGACTGCCTGGTGGTAGACCTGCACGCGGCGAAGCTCAACGGAGACAGAGGGTGAAAACAGACATGACGCTAACCACCCTTTAACCACCCTTGGTGGTTATTTATGCATGTTGCAGGGCTGTATTGGTGCTCTATGCAGCCCTGCAACATGCATAAATAACCACCAAGGGTGGTTAACAGGTGGTTAGCGTCATGTCTGTTTTCACCTATACTGTCCGTATGCCACCACCCTATGCCACTCCACCTGCACCACCTGCATCTCTGCCACCAGGCACTTCTCCAGGTTGGCAGAGGAGCACTGGACCTCCCCCACGTGGCCCTGGGTGCAGAGATGCAACCTGGCCAGAAAGGCCTTGATCTCTGTGATCCCGGGGGTCTCCACGTTGAGGCTGGAGGTGGGGGGAGGGGAAGGGCTTATATGCCTCCTTTTCCTGGTCGCCTTCCCCCACCCCTTTGCATGCGCTGTGGCTCCATGGGCGCAGCTGCAGAGGAGTCCTCCTCACCCGCCCGCCTCACTCACATGTCGTGGGTCCACACTATGTGAGCAAGAAGTCCCGGTGTGGTCCCCTCCCTCTGCCGCTGGAATATTCTGTTGCAGATCTAGAAAGAGCAGAAAAAGAAAGGAACATTAGAAGTGCCATACTGTGTCAGACCAATGGTCTGTCAAGCCCTGCCTGCCTGCATTCTCTGAGAGACTGGATGAGAGACTGGACTGGGTGGCCATCCAATCTCTCTCTGCAGGGGACTTCCGTTCCTGACAGGTCAGAGGGCAATTAATTCCCTGTTGTTCCAGTCACCGTGACTGGAACAACAGGTCCCCAAGAACATACCTTGCATGTGGCGGTTCTGTCGCCCTTGATGTTAAACCGCTAGACATTCGACGACTGGCACCGAATGTCTGGGGGTGAGACTGGTGAGCTCCACCTAGGGGTCCAACGATGAGTCGTCATCCTAGGCCTGGTCCTGGAAGCAGGGCTGGGCCCGGGTCCAGAATCCGATTCCTCTCTGAAATGGGAATACATAAGAACACCAAGCAAATATCATGCATTTATGATGATGCCTCTAATCCTCCCTCCTTGGGGTGCTAAGGACGGCAACTAAAAAAGAAACATAAAGCACGTGCAAATCCTGCCCTCCCAGGGGTGCTATTGGATGCTATATATTGTAACTAGAAAGCCCCTGACTGGCACGTGCAAATCCTGCTGCCCTCCTTGGGGTGCTATGAATGGTGACACGAGATGTGACCCTGGCTGGAGGAATGTGACTGCCCTTATTTGGGGGTGTGTAGGGAATGGGATGGCAACTGGAGAGTGGAGACCCTTGATAGCCTGGCACATGTTTGGGTGGGGATGCTCATGCCTGACTGCTGGAAGAGTCCCCCACACTACAGTACCCTCTCTCTCTGTGGCAGACATCCGCTGCCACCTGCTGTTGGCCACTGTTTGTGCCTGACTGATGCCCTTCCCACCACCCACCCGCATGCCAGTGAGCTGAGCTCACTCTAACTGTTACAGTCTTTCTTGTCTTAAAAGTAAAAAAAAGGTTACAAACCTGGAAGGAATGGCAGTAGAGCTCACCGTTTCCTCCTCATCTGAAGAGGAAGCCACTGGTGCCACGGGAGGTGTAGTAGGGGCAGTGGCCTCCACCTGTACCTACTCCTCCTCCACCGGCAAATTGGCCCCCAGCCGGAGGATGTGAACAACAGCCTTCTTCATTGGTTTTTTTAAAAAAACCAAAAAAAACCCCACACCCCAACAGTCACCCACAACACACACCAACCACCCAAACACACAGCACAGCGAAACCCAACACAATCACAGCCAAAACACACAAACCAAGCAGCCACCAAATCAAACACCCCCCCTCTCGCCTCACATCTCCATGCGCTGACAAATTTCCGGTATCCAGCGCGATTTCCGGCTTCCCGCGCGCTCGTGATATTTTTAGGTTGAACGCCGAACGATGAATGATGAACGCCGAACGCGAATGGCCGAACCCGATCTCAGTGATCCACTCGAATGGTCAACCCGAACGGCCGAACCCAAACACACGAACCAAACGCGGCCGAACCGAACGGCCGAACTCGAACTCGGCGATCCACCCGAATGGCCGAACCCTAATGCACGAACCGAACAAGACCAAACCGAACGACTGAACCCGAACCGTGATCTGTTCACCCATCCCTATCATCCTTTTCCAGAGGCATTTTAAGACTTATTTATTTGCCCATATATTTAATAGGCAGGGATAGTATCTGGGAAGTTGCTTTTAAGCAATTTAAAAAATATTTGATTGTATAGCCTCTATGAAGGCTTTTTCTTTCAGTCTGTTTTCCAATTTCAAAGGAATCTCTGTAATGCACACCATTATATTGAGCGTTTAGAGCAATATGTAGGATTATTATGAAGTAAATAGCTGTGTTTTCGTTATCTGTTGTGACTCATTGGAATTTTTTTCTTCTATAGATTTTGTTAATCCGTTTTGGGAACCTTCCAACATACTGAGTGTGTTTTTTTGTTGCCAGTGGGTGAAGGCTACATGGACAGTGGGGGTGAACACCTAATAAATGGGCAGGTGGGCTAATGGATCATCAAAGCCCAAACCTCATCCTTTTCCAGAGGCATTTTAAGACTTATTTATTTGGCCAGATATTTAATAGGCAGGGATAGTATATGGGAAGTTGCTTTTATGCAATTTTTTAAAAAATTGCCACAATTTTTTTAATTGTTTTTATTTTATTTATATATTTCATGCATGTTGTTACCCGCTGTGAGTCTTCAGAGAAGGGTGGGCTAGAAATCCAAATGAGCAAAGAAACGAATAAATAAATACCTGTTGCCACCACAGCACCACCTGCATCCCTTGCTTGGGAACCCTGTTGCTTTCAGCGCTGATCAGCAGTTACCACATAACAGACAATGTTCCAGGCACAATTCATTAGGGATGTGCAAACACAGTTCGAAAGTTCGGAGTTCAGACCAAACTTGGTCTGTGTGGATGACCAAACCGAACTTCTGAACCCAACCCAAACCCGAACCCAGCGAACTAAACTCGAACCGAACTACAAACCAACCGAACAGTTCGTGTTCGGCCACATTCGGTTGAGTTCAGGTGGGAAAAATGTGACTGAAGGCCCAGGGAGGGGGAGGCAGCTGAAGAGCAGACTTCCTGGTACAAGGGGGGTGGAGAGGCTTGGAGTAGCAGCCAGCGTGCCCAATCACCTTTCCTTTTTGACTGAACACTGGCTTCACAGTCTGCGATTGGCCGGGGGATAGACTGCACAGAGCCAAACAGGCCTTGCGGTTAGGCAGGAGCAGCAGGTAACAAAACTCTTTTCCCTGCCCCCCTTCCAACATCTTCTGAGCTAACCACTGATCCTGTCAATAGGCATTTTCAGAAGGCTCCCTGACTCCCAGCAGTTTGCTTCCCTCATCCATTCCCAATCCTCCTCCCATTTCACCCATCCAATAGATTTACCTCCGTATTATCATTTAGTTAGATTATATTAGATAGATTTAGCAGTTATTTTTATTTCTTATGCCTCCCTGTGTTCTATCTCCCTACCCTCCATTGAATCCATTCTTTTCCCTCTCCCTCCATATTCCATATTCCATCCCTCATTCGCTTCCCCTGGTTTTTGATTTATTAGAGTAGGATTATATTGATTTAGATTTTATTTCAGTTTCTGTACCCCTCCCTGTGTTGTTTTGAGCTGTCTGTGTCCCCCCCACACATCCCTGTGTAATATTGTGTGTGTGTGTGTGTGTATATATATATATATATAGAGAGAGAGAGAGAGAGAGAGAGAGAGAGAGATTATAGTAGTTGTTAGGTAGGATTATAGTTAGCTATTAGAGTTAAGTTAGCTTAGTTTATAGAGATATAGCGATCTAGTTTTAGAGTGTGTTTTTTATATACCATTATTTATTTCCATAGGTTTTTAATAGATATTAGATAGTTAAATAGCAGTTAAATTTAGTGTAGTATATATATATATATATATATATATATATATATAATATTTGATTAAAATTGTTAAAAAAATAATAATAAAAATATATTTAATATACTTGTGTGCGGTTCGGAGAAATGGAGAAGGGAGTTATGAGAGGGCAAGGCCACTCTGCTGCCTGTAAGGCAACCAATGAGGCATGTGGCAGGGGCCATGCCATCAGAGTGCCAGCAGTGGGCAGAAGCAGCAGCCCAAGCACATCACCATGCCCAAAGCTGGAAAGGTCTGATTTGGGGTCTCGCTCTCCAAGTACTAAGGGCCAGGGGGTTGGGCGTCACCTCCTGGCTGTGGAAGAGGCTGTGGTGGCTGTGTCATCTGCAGTTGCAGGCAATTCAGAGGATGAAGAATCCCAGCAGCGGCAAGCATTGTCCCCCAACTCCCCCATTGTCGAGAGCCAGGCTAAAGGCAGGCCTGATCCCTGGGCACCGGCAGCAGGGAGCATAGCAGCAGCAGCATCAACAGCAGCTATAGGGGGCAGGGGGAGAGTACTTCTCAGAGTGGGAGCAGCATGGGGAGTCCAGCAGCCTCCATCACTCTGGGGATGGGGAAAGCGACGCAGAGATTTCTGTGGAGGAGGTTTCTGTATTTGGTGCTGCTGAGGTGATGACTGTCCCTCAATGAGCTGTGTCACCATTGTCACCATGAACTGCCCCTCCCATAGTGTGTCACCTGGTGTGGGCCAGAAGGCAGGAGGGTCTAAGAAATCATGGGTCTGGGAGCATTTTAAGGTGGTGCAGGTGGATGATCCCCGGGAGTTGCGGTGCACTTTGTGCAGCAAGGTGGTGAAGCAAGAGCAGTTGTTCACCAACCTAGGGACATCCGCCATGTCCAGACATCTTAAAACATGCCACAGTGCTGCTCTGCTAAGCGGGCAGCCTGGGTCAGTGGACGCAAGCGGGTTCCCCATCCAAGAGGGGCACTCATCCTCCATTGGGCAACCGTCCCACTGCAGTATCTGCCTCTAGAAGCAGGAGCAGTATCGCTGCTAGGAGGGAGAAGCAGGAGCAGCAGCAGAAGCAGCAGCAGCAGCCCACAATGGAGGAGCTGGGGTGGGGACAGCTTGTAAGGCCATCAGCAGCTGGAGGACAGCATGGCTTTCAAGAGAAAGCCACACGCCTGTTGGGCGAGATGATCGCTGTCGATGGCCAGCCCTTCTCCATTGTCAGGGACACAGTGTTTAAGCAACTGATGGGGTTCCTGGCCCCCCAGTTTAAGATGCCGTGCTGCACCACCCTCAGCTGTACGGTAGTGCCAGGCCTGTACAAGACATTGAAGGAGAGGGTGAAGGAGCAGCTGGCACTGGCAGGGACTGGGGGTGTCACTGTTCATTTTATAACTGACCTGTGGTCCAGACAGAACGCCCTGCACACGTACCTGGAAGTGACCGCACACTGGTGGGAGGACCCAGATTTGGCAATGGACAGTGGCAGGAGGGGTCCTGAAGCAGGGTATAGGTGGGACCTGCTTCAGGCAGAAGTCATGGACTGCCCCCACACCTCTAAGAACCTTGAGGCAGCCCTGAATTCTGTGGTAGGGGAGTGGGTTAGACATGGTGCACCGTTCACCCCGGGGTATGTGGTGACTGATATTTGCATCCAATAGAGTGAGGGCTGTCCGCGATGCAAAATTTACCAGCATCCCTTGCACAGCACACACCCTCCACCTGGCGGTCATGGATGCTCTGGGCTTGGGGGAGAAGGGGATTGAGGCAGGCACACTTAGCTCCCTGATAGAGTGGGGGAGGAAGCTGGTGGGGTTCTTTAACCGCAGTGTTAAGGGCAGTGAAATCCTCCAGGCCAAGCAGGCTGAGCAAGTCTCCCCAGGGCATCTGCTGGTGCAGGACATGTCCACGAGGTGGAATTCCACCTTCCTGATTCTTGAGCGGCTTCTGGAGCAGAAAGCTGCCTTGTATCAGGTGGAATTGGACATGGACAGCGGGGCACCTTCAGGCTTCAATGGGCCAGAATGGGAGATCCTGGCACAGACGGTCCTAATTCTAAGACGTTCCATGAGGTGACAGAGAGCATAAGCTCCTCTATAGCCACAATAAGCCAGATGACCCCTCTGGTCCAGAGTCTCCCCGGGAGTCTGGAGGAGATCATGATACAGGAGCAGGATTGTGGCCCTAGGGACAAGAAGCTGGGTGCTGAGGCAGTTGGGCTGGCGCAGAAGCTCAAGACAGGCCTAATGGAGAGGTTCGAAAAGCTTCTGCAGTGGGGGGAATATGTTGTGGGAACAATGCTGGACCTCAGGGTTAAGGGTCGCATGGCACGCAAGTCAGCCCACTATGCTATGTTGAAAACTGCCCACCTGGTTGTTCGCCCAGGCCTTTGGGGTAGGGGGTAGGGTGGGTTAGGGTTTGTGTTTTTTCTTCCCTACCCTGGTTACTGTTTTAAACATTTAACTTGTCTGATTATTTTTAAATTGTTTTATACTTGTTTTTATGTTCTTTTATTGATGTTGGAAGCCGCCCCGAGCTGTTTTTCAGGAGGGGCAGGGTATAAATTGCAGAAATAAATAAAAATAAATAAATCTTGTGCAGAAGGTCTGGAAGGCAGATCGGGCTCTGGAGACTTCACGTTGCCAGCAGAAGCAGCAGCAACAGAAAGACACCCCAGGGGATGGTGGGAGTGGGAGCAGCTGCCCCTCTCAGCCAGCGGGGTCTATCCCTGTCCCCAGCTGGAGCAGTAGCAGCAGCACCAGCACCCCTACTGCCAGCAGATCCTCCTCTGCACAGCCCACAAAAGGGCAGGAACTGACAGCATGACTGAGAGCAGTGGGGGAGGTGGTGCCCAGGGACAGCTAAGAAAGGGAGTATGACGGCGCCTCAGCAGAAGTTGATACCCACCTAGACGAGGAGCCGTGCA
Organism: Sphenodon punctatus; assembly: GCA_003113815.1. Lineage (NCBI taxonomy): Eukaryota > Metazoa > Chordata > Lepidosauria > Sphenodontia > Sphenodontidae > Sphenodon > Sphenodon punctatus. Next base: position 979,285 of record QEPC01002150.1, on the reverse strand, counting down.
TCGATCCCAGCAGTGATCCCTTGGCCTACTGGGCCGGCAAGACCAATGTGTGGCCGGCCCTGTCCAAAGTGGCCAGGGGATTATTGTCATGCCCACCAATCAGTGTCCCCAGTGAGCGGGTGTTCTCTGTTGCGGGGGACATTTGCTCCCCGCACTGCCTGAACTGGGGGCCAAGTTAGTGGAGCAGTTGATCTTCTTGAAGGTCAGCCTTCTGCTGATGGGATTCCCCGAGCTGCCCCTGGACAAGGAGTGATGGTGGAGTAGCACACACACCATCCCATGACAGGGGCTGTCTTGGAAAGGGGCTCCTTGTCAATAGGGGCTGCTGCTGCTGAGCTGAGGTGCTGTCCCTCCCTCCCACTGCTTCAGTGTCACCCTCCCTGACCCCCCTCCCTCCCTCCCTCCCTCTCTCTCTCTCTCCCTCTCTCCCTCTCTTTCACACTACACGGCCTCGGCCGACCTAACTGACTGACTGCATGCTGCAGGGTGGCATTGGGAAACTGTAAGATTGCCAGCTGGCCGCTGGCTAGATGATCTAAGCCCGCCTATCTCACAGGCTCTTTCTCGTGGACTGCACAGTCTTTGCCAGCCTATCTGAGTTCCCTGCCAACTTGGTGCCAAGGTCCCAACCTGCCTTCCCTACTGCCTCTCATGCCATGTGCCTGCCTGTCTGCACACCCAGGTTGCAAAGCTTGAACCCTGCCTCATTCTGCCTGCCTTCTGCTCATGTCATGCTGCCCACCTGCCTGCCTGCCCAGGTGGTCTAGATCAAAGCCTGCTTCAGTCTTCCTGCCTTCTGCTCATGCCACGCTGCCTGGCCTCCCTCCCAGGTTGCAAAGCTTGACCCCTGCCTCAGTCTGCCTGCTTTCTGCTCATGCCACACTGCCTGCCCACCCGCCCACCTGCCCAAGTGGTCTAGATCAAAACCTGCCTCAGTCTGCCTGCCTTCTGCTTATGCCATGCTGCCTGTCCACCTGACCAGGTTGCAAAGCTTGACCCCTGCCTCAGTCTGCCTGCCTTCTGCTCATGCCACGCTGCCTGCCCACCCACCCGCTTAACCAGGTGGTCTAGATCAAAGCCTGCCTCACTCTGCATGCCTCTCATGCCATGTTGCCTGTCTTCCTACCTTGGCAACCCTGGGTGATGTGCACCACTGGTCTGGTAATCCTGCTGCTGCTGTCTGCTTGTCCGTGGGTGCTCTTCCCTGGTCAATCCAAATGTGCCCATGCAATCCTGCTACTGACATCTGTTGCTGTATGGGAGCTATTCCCTGGCAAATCCAACCATCCTGGCTCCATGGGTTCTATTTACAGGCAAATCTTGCTGCTGCTGTTTCTTCTGTTCCACGAGTTCTGTTCCCGGTCAATCAAAGGTCTGCTGCTGCTACTGCCAATGCTGCCTCTGCTTTCCGTGCCACAGGTTCTGTACCCGGTCAGTTCAATATCTGCTGCTGCTACTGCCAATGCTGCCTCTGCTGTCTGTACCACGGGTTCTGTGCCTGGTCAATCCAATGTCTGCACCAGCTGCCAATGCTGCCTCTGGAAAATCCAATGTCTGCTGCCAATGCTGCTTCTGCTGTCTGTACCATGGGTTCTGTGCCCCGGCAATCCAATGTCTGCTGCTGCTGCCAATGCCGTCTATGCTGTCTGTGCCATGGGTTCTGGGGCCTGTCATTCCACTCACAGAGAGTCTGCGTTCAGCCACACCAAGAAACAGCCACTCCAACCATCAGGGTTCTGGGGCCAAGTTACAGGCAGGGAGGGCTGTCCAATATCTAGAAGCTGCCACTCTAGTCCCAGGACCCACCATCAGGGTTCTGGGGCCATCATTCCTTGCACAGAGATGCTGTCATTCCACCACATCAAGAAACAGCCACTCCAGCCCCAGGACCCACCATCAGGGTTCTGGGGCCAGGTTTTTTGTTTTAAAAAAATATTTATATGTCACCCCCCATGCCTATGGCATCTTGGGGCACCTTCCAGCATAATATATAAAAAAAATTAAACATAAAAAATCTACAATATCATAATTAAAATGAATTTAAAACACCCCCCACATAAATTAACCAACCCCCAACCCTCCCCTCTGAAGGCCTGGGTGAACAGCCAAGTCTTACAGATACGTCAAAAGGCCAACAGGACCAGGGCCAGGCAAGCCTCCTCCAGGAGGGAGTTCCACAACCGCGGCCAGGCCACCGAGAACGTTCTCTCCATTGTGGCCCCCTGTCTTACACGAGGGACCTCCAGTGTACTGGAAGGGCACCCCCGGTGTACTGAAGGGATCGCTCTGAGGTGCGGAGGGCGAGGCAGTCCCTGAGATATGAGGGGCCCAGACCATGCAGGGCTTTGTAAATCAATACTAATGCCTTGAATCTGGCTTGGTACGCTATAGGCAGTCAATGCAGAGAGCGGAGCACCAGTGTTATGTACTCACTCCACCCTGTCCCCATCAGGAGACGGGCTGCCGCATTCTGCACTAACTTTAGCCTCCAAACGAGAAACAAGGGAAGTCCTACGTTGAGTGTGTTGCAGTAGTCTAGCCTCGAGGTGATGAAGGCATGGACGAGAGTGGCCAGATCAGGTCCGGAGAGGTAAGGTCGAAGGCCCCGTACCAGATACAGCTGGCAAAAGGCGACTTTAGCCACTGCCTCCACCTGCTGATCCAGACAGAGGCCTCAATCCAAAACCACCCCCAGACTCCAAACCTGAAGAGCAACAGGCGGGCGAACCCCACCATCAGGGGGGTCAGTACCTCCCCCACCCTTCCCACCATCATCACCTCTGTCTTATCGGGATTGAGCTTCAGTCTGCTCTGCCACATCCAATCTGCCACAGCCTCCAAACATTGGGAGAGTAACGAGACACCAGGACCTGGGTCAGTTGAAAATGAGAGGTACAGCTGAGTATCATCAGCATATTGGTGACATCGCACCCTGAACCCTCTCACGATCTCCCCCAGGGGCTGCATATACAGATTGATCAACAGGGGAGACATAATGGAACCCTAAGGAATGCCGCAGGTCAAGGCCTGGGGGCTAGATGTTTCAGGCCCCAGCACCTCCCGCTGGCTTTTACCCGAGAGGAATGAGCGGAACAATCCAAGGACATTCCCATCCAGACCCCCCAAGTCTCGCAGCCATCTCAACAGCAGCCCATGGTCCACGGTATCAAAAGTGGCTGAGAGATCTAGCAGGATCACAAAGGTCGAACATCCTGCATCCATCTCCTGGTGGAGATCATCCACCAAAGTTACCAATGCCGTCTCAGTACCATAACTGGGGCGGAACCCAGATTGAAAAGGGTCAAGGAAACCGATGTTGTCCAAATGTGCCTGGAGCTACAGTGCCACTGCCCGTTCAATAATCTTCCCTAAAAAGGGAAGATTAGAGATGGGTCAGTAGCTGGTGAGTGCGTCCACATCCAAAGATGTCTTCTTCAGGAGGGGGCGCACCACAGCCTACTTGAGACTTGGTGACAATCTCCCCTGTCAAAGGGACGCATTCACTACCCTCACCAGCACCGTCCCCAAGGTCTCCCTGAAGGCTTTCACCAACCAGGACGGGCACAGATCTAGTTCACAACTAGTGGCTCTGACAGATCCCAGGACATTCACCGTATCAGCCGGCATCACTTCCTGAAACTCATCCCAGAAAGATCGACCAAACGGTGCCTCCATAACCTCATGCCCCTCGCTTACTGCTTCCAATCTGTTGTCAAAGTTACTCTGGATCTGAGCGATCTTGTCTGTAAAGTAGGTGGCAAACTCCTCACAGCGGGTCTGGGACAAGTCCCCGTCCAGGCGGAGGGAGACCAGACTGACCAGCCCCCGACCACCCTGAACAGCTCTGCTGGACGTGACTTTGCAGATGCTATGAGGGCAGCAAAGAACTCCTTCTTTGCTGTCCTCACAGACTCAACATAATACCACAAGTGGGTCCTATGGAGAAGTCAGTCAGATTCAGAGTGAGTCCGATGCCAGCATCGCTCTAGTCTCCTACCTACCTGTTTCATACACCGCAGCCCCTAAGTAAACAAAGGGGCCCTGCAGTGATGAGATGATCCAAGGGGCCCTGCGATGATGAGATGGAGGGAGAAGACGTCTCGGAGCCACCCTGTCGATGACCTCCCCCAACAAGATGTTCCAATGCTAGACAAGCTCATCTGCAGAGCGTCCGTCCAGGTTGAAGGTTAACTCCCTCAAAGCCTCCTGGATTGGAACCGCTGTGGTTCCATCAGCCTCCAAGGGTGGACCAACCTGACTGGTCCATTCCCCTTCTGGAGGAGGTGCGCTGAGAGGCTGGCCTGTAGGAGATTATGATCCGTCCATGACAAGGGTGTGACCCTCACATCCCCCACTAATGGATCACCGGCCTCAAGGCCAAGTTACAGGCAGGGAGGACTGTCCAATATCTAGAAGCTGCCACTCTAGCCTCAGGACCCAACATCATAGGTCTGGGGCCATCATTCCTCGCACGTAGACGGTGTCATTCCACCGCACCAAGAAACAACCACTCCAGCCCCAGGACCTGCCATCAGGGTTCTGGGGAAAAGTTACAGGCAGGGAGGGATTTCCAATATCTAGAAGCTGCCACTATAGTCCCAGGACCCACCCTTAGGGTTCTGGGGCCATCATTCCTCACACAGAGGTGCTGTCATTCCACCACACCAAGAAACAGCCACTCCAGCCCCAGGACCTGCCATCAGAGTTGTGGGGCCAAGTTACAGGCAGGGAGGTCTGTCCAATATTTAGAAGCTAGCACTCTAGCCCCAGGACCCACCATCAGTGTTCTGGGGCCATCATTCCTCACACAGAGGCGCTGTCATTCCACCGCATCAAAAACTCCCATCTGTGCTCATGCGCCCAATGCCCACATCCAGCAGCAAACCTACCAGAATGAGATGGAATATAACACAACGTATTATATGTGCCTGCCTGACTGTGTGTGTTCCTGTACCTGCTGCTAACACCTGTACCCTGGCGTCAACCAATATCTGCGGCTGCTGCTAGTGCCAATGGCCCCCAGGCCTATATGCTGTCTGTGTCAAGGGTTCTGTACCCTGGCAACCCACTATCTGCTGCTGCCATTGGCCCCCAGGCCTATATTCTGTCTGTTCCATGGGTGCTGTACCCTGGCAACCCAATGTCTGCTTCTGCCAATGACCCCCAGGCCTATGCTGTCTGTGCCAAGGTTTCTGTACCCCATCCCCAGCTTGCTGCCAAGCTCAAAGCCTGCCTCAGCCCACCTTCCTCCCTCTCATGCTATGCTGCCTGTCTTCCCACCCAGGTTGCTGCCAAGAGAGAGAGAGAGAGAGAGAAAGTCTCCCCACTGCTAGAAGGAGAGACAGACACGATCCCACCCATGCTGTCACCTGCGCTATATGGCCAGAGAGAGAGAGAGAGAAATGGATGGGGCTCCCCGCTAAAATTAGAAAGATGGGGGTGGAGGGGGAGAGGTAGGTGTATATTCTCCAGCTCAGCTAAAGCTGCCACCTGCCAGAACCAGGAAGAACTCCCATCTGTGCTCATGCACCCAATGCCCATCACCCACATCAAGCACCAAACCTACCAGAATGAGATGGAATATAACACAATATATTATATGTGCATGGCTGCCTATGTGCGTTTGTGTACCTGCTATGCTACCACCTATTGCATGGTGATTGATTGGAATGAAGTGTGCCCAACTATGCACTAATTCTAGGGACATCATTCAACTCCCATAGGCTTTAGGCTGTCATTCCACTGTACCTGAAGCAGTCATGCCCGCCCATACCAGGAACCATCAATGAGATTCTGGGACCATCATTCCAGTCATGGGGGGCTGTCATTCCATTATGGGTGCTGCTGCTGCTTGTGCCTGACTGACCAGCGGCCATCAGTGCCCACCTTCAAGCCTGCTCCCCAACAGCATACTCCTCCGCACCCACCCTTGAATGCCCACAGCCAAAATAGCCTGTCTCTCTTTCTCTCTGGCACACCCACACAGACACAAGCCCTGCCCCTCCGCCCCAATGTCTGGGGGTGTCACTGGTGACCTCCGCTTCAGGGTCCTCCTTGGCCTGACACCAGTGCTGGGGATGGCATCTGATTCGTCTCTGAAATGGGAACATATAAAGAACACCTAAGTAATGTCATGCATTTATTATGATGCCTGTAGTCCTCCCTCTTTGGGGTGCTAGGGATGGAAAATGGAGAGACCCTAGCTGGCAGGTGCAAATCCTGCCCTTCTTTGGGTGCTGTGGAGGGGGGAGACCTGGCACGTGCAAATCCTGCTCTTCTTTGGGTGCTAGGGAATGTTAGGGATTGCAACTAGAAAGACCCTGGCTGGTACGTGGAAATCCTGCCCTTCTTTGGGTGCTGGGGAGGGATGAGACCCTGACTTGCATGTGCAAATCCTGACCTTCTTTGGGTGCTGGGGAGAGATGAGACCCTGGCTGGCATGTGAAAATCCTGCCCTTCTTTGGGTGCTGCGGAGGGGGGAGACCCTGGCTGGCACATGCAAATCCTGCCCTTCTTTGGATGCTGTGGAGGGGTGAAACCCTCGCTGACACATGAAAATCCTGCCCTCTTTGGGGTGATTGGGATGTTTAATAGAGATACCCTTGCTGGTACATGCAAATTCTGCCCTTCTTTGGGTGCTGTGGAGGGGGGAGACTATGGCTGGCACGTGCAAATCCGGCCCTCCTTGGGTTCCTAAGGGATGCTAGAGATTGCAATTAGAAAGACCCTGGCTGGCACATGCAAATCCTGCCCTTCTTTGGGTGCTTGGGATGGCAATGGAGAGACCCTGGCTGGCATGTGCAAATCCTGCGCTTCTTTGGGTGCTGGGAAGGCATGGCAATGGGGGGACCCTGGCTGGCACGTGCAAATCCTGACCTTGTTTGGGGGGGTGTGGGGATGGCAACTGGAAAGTGGAGACCCTTGCTAGCCTGGCACATGTTTGGGTGGGGGTGATGCTCATGCTCATGCCTGACTGCTGGAAGAGCCCCCCACACTACAGTGCCCCCATCTCTGTGGCAGACATCTGCTGATACCCACTGATGCCCACTTTTTGAGCCTGACTGATGCCCACCACTCACGCACCCAACCACACACCAATGAGCTCGCTCTAACGAATAGACCCTTTCTTGTCCTCAAAGTAAAAAAAAGTTTACAAACCTGGCACCTGTGCCTGCTGCTTTCCCCTCATCCAAGGAGCCAGCCACCACCATCGAAGGTCCAGGGGCAGTGACCACCACCACCTCCTCCTCCTCCTCCTCCTCCTCTAAAGCCCCAAAAGGCTTGTCCTACATAGCTCAAGTGGTAAAAGCATGTGCATTGCATGTATAAGGTACCAGGTTCAATTCCTGGCATCTCCATTTCAGGATCCCTGGTAGCACACATGGGGGAGGCCTCTGCTGGGGATTGGAGGGGTCTCAGTTAGCATGCTGGGATGGCCTCTGACAGAGACCCTGAAAGAATTTGAAACCCCTGATGCTGTGTCAAGTTGTGACAATACTGGGCTAAGAGAGACCATGGGTCTGACTCAGTTAGGCTGTTTAGTTTAATGATAACTATAATCAATTATTGGCATCTGGAGATTCAGTCTGTCCACAGCTGAAGAGCTGTGAGATCTGGGGTTTAGCAAATTCATAATCAGTTAGCTGAGCCCGTTTCCCCCTCCTTACTCATAATCCATGAGCTACAGATCAGGCAGGGTGGATGCAGCTCCAAAGAATGACAGGTCATAGGTTAAAAAGACACTTGAACCTTGAGAGCTGCTTTTGAATTTCACTGACTTTGGCTGCAAGCTCTTTGGAGCAGGGACCATTTATGTGTGTGTTTCTCTCTCTCTCTGTTCAGTGCCAACACCCTGGGTGATACTATTCTAGAATGATGTTTCCAAGCATCCATCATCATCATCATCATCACCACCACCACCACCACCACCCCACCACAACCATCACCAGCACTAGGGGTTGGACACCGGGGAGAATACCGGATACTGGATGTACCAGTATCGGATCTCCCAGTTACCGGATTTACTGGTATCAGCATACCGAATTTTTAACATTAGCCACGGTACCAGATTTTTTTACATTGTGGGTATTGACTTCAATGGCTGCAATGTAAAAAATCCAGTACCACGGCAAATGTTAAAAATCTGGTATGCCAGTACAGGTAAATATCAGATTGATCTGACTGAGCTGATGCTCCCAAATACTGGCAATATTGGATCTCGGGAGAACCAGAATTCCCACCCCTAATCACCACTATTTACAAAAAAATTCCCGAGGTAAATGTTTGCAGGATCTACTTTAGAAGTATCTTATGAGTAGAAATAATCTATTCTTAATCCAATCTGTTCTTTGCTAACATTCATTCACATCTCTTGCAGAGGAAATAGTGCATTCTTATAGAGGGTACCCCAATCCAACACACAGAAGGGTGTATGTCAGTGATATAGAGATGTGTGAACAGAACGGGATTCGGATGTTTGTAAGTTCAGCCGTTTTGTCTGAAAATGTAGTTTGAGTTTGTGGGTTCAGTTGCACGGAGTTCAACTCCTCCCCCGAACGTTCAGAAAGTTCGGTCACCTGGAGGTTTGGTGTGCTCCAGGGGTGACCATCGGGGCATGGAAGGCCATCGGCAACACAGCAGCACCAGCAGCAGAGACTGTGAAGACTTGGGGTTCTGTACCCCAGGATGCCCGGGCATGCAGGCTCAGCACTTGGCCCCTGGAGGTGCCCATGATGCCATGGCTGGCAGTCTGAGACTCAGCGGCAACTGCAGCAGCAGAAGCCAGAAAGGCTTGGGACTTGGTGGATGGCCTGGCACCCCTACTTGTCAGGGCATGAAGGCTTCCAGACATCGGTGGTGCAGCGGCAGACATTGGATTTCCCAGTAGCAGAACCCATGGCACAGTAGTGGCAGCAGCATCAGAAGCAGACAGGCAGCGTGGCATGAGCAGCAGAAGGCAGACTGAGGCAGGGTTTGAGGTTGGCAACCAGAGCAGGCAGACAGGAAGTGTGGCATGAGAGGCAGTAGGGAAGTCAGGCTGGGACCTTTGCAGGGCACTCAGATCGGCTGATGAAGATTGTGCAGCAAGAGACAGCCAATCAGATAGGTGGGCTGAGATCATCTAGCCAGAGGTCAGCTGGCAGGCTTTCAGCTTCCCAATGCTACCCAGTGTCATGAGGTCATTCAGATAGGACAGCTGAAGCCATCTAGTGAGAGAGAGAGAGAGAGAGAGAGAGAGAGAGAGAGAGAGGTGGGACAGATGCCAGGCATTTGGAGGGAGGGATAGCACCTTAGCAGCAGCAGCCCAGATTGAAGAGGAGCCCCATCCCAAGACTGTCCCTGGCATGGGATAGCATGTGCCACTGCACCATCAATCCATGTCCAGGGGCAGCTCAGCAAATCCCAGCAACAAAAGGTTCACCTTGATTAAAAGCAACTGCTCCACCAACTTGGCCTCCAGTCTCAGGCGGTGGGGTGAGTAAATGTCCCCTGTGGAAAACATCCACTTGCTGGGGACACTCGTTGGTGGGCAGTACAACAGGCCCTTGGTCACTTTGGACAGGGCTGGCCACACGTCCCTCTGAGAGCTGTGTCACCACCATATTCTGTCCCTCCTATCAGTGCTACAAGTGCTGCAGCAGCAGCAGCCAGTTGAAGCCCAGAAGCATCAGTGCACCATGGAGGAGCTGGGGTGGGGGCAGCTGCCAAGTCCATCGGCAGCTGAAGGATGTGTAGGGTGGCGTGACTTTCAACTAAAAGCCACACGCATGTTGGGGGAAATGATTGCACTTGATGGGCAGCCCTTCTCGGTGGTCGGGGACATGGGGTTGAGATGCCTGATTGACTTCCTGGAACCTGAGTTTAAGCTGCCCTTGTGCCCCACCCTAAGTCGGCAGGTGGTGCCAGCCTTGTACAGGTATTTAAAGGAGTGGGTGAGGGAGCAGCTGGCAGGGGCTAAGGGTGCCACTGTCCACTTTCCCACCGACCTGTGGTCAAGCAGAAACACGCTGCATGCCTACCTGGCAGTGACGGCACACTGATGGCAAGACCCGGAAGCAGCATTTGAGAGTGGCAAGAGAGGTCCTGAAACAGGGTATAGGTGGGCCCTGCTTCAGGCGGAAGTAATGGATGGCCCCCACACTGCTCAGAACATTGAGGCATCCCTGACTGCCATGGTGAGGGAGTGGGTCATGCCAGGTTTGCCCTTCACCAAGGGGTGCATGGTGACGCACAACGCTGCCAACATATTGAGGGCAGTCTGTGAGGGGGCCATCACCAGCATCCCTTGTGCCACACACACCATTCACCTGGTGGTCAGGGATACTCTGGGCTTGAGGGAGAAGGGGATTGGAGCAGGCACCCTTATCTCCCTGATTGAGTGGGGGAGGAAGTTGGCCGGTTTCTTTAACCGCAGCATGAAGGGCAGCGACCTCCTCTGGGTGAATCAGGCAGACCAAGGCTCCCTGGTGCACCAGCTGATGCAGAATTGTCCATCCGGTGGAATACCACATTCCTGATGCTCGAGCAGGTTCTCTAACCTTGCATCAGGTTCAAGTTGTGATGGACATCGGGGCACCTCTGTGGTACAATGGGGCAGAATGGGAGATCCTGGATCACATTGTCTTTGTTCTCAGACTGTTCCTGGCCATGAAGGAGACCATCAACTCCTCCACGGCCACCATCAGCCAGGTGACTCCTCTGGTCCAGAGTCTCCTCAGGAGGCTGGATGAGATTCTCCAGGGGTGGGATTGTGGCCCTCAGGGCAAGAAGCTGGCTGCTGAGGTGGTTGCCCTGGTGCGGCAGCTGAAGGAAGGGCTGAAGGCATGTTTTATGAGCTCCTGCAGCAGGAGGAATATGTGTTGGCAACCATGCTGGATCTGAGGGTCAAGGTCAACGTGGCATGCCAGACACCACTCTATGGCCACTGGAAGGGTGAGCTGGTGGAGAGGGTCCAGCAGGCAGAGAGGGAGGGCTCTGGAGAGTGCATGGCAGCAGCAGCAACAGGATGCCCCTGGGGATGGTGGAAGTACGAGCAGCCACCCTTTTCATCTGGCAGGGTCTATCCCTGCCCCCAACCCTAGAGATAGAAGCACCAGTAGCAGGCTGAGAAGCAACAGAACCCCTATTGCTTCTGGATGATGTGGATGGTCAGCCATCCCTGCCTGTAACGTAGGCCCCAGAACACTGATGGTGGGTCCTGAGATAGGAGTGGCAGTTTCTGGATGATGTGGATGGACAGCCCTCCATGTCTGTAATGTAGGCCTCAGCACCCTGATGAAGGGTCCTGGGACAGGAGTGGCAGCTTCTGGATGAAGTGAATGGACGTTGGACAGCCCTCCTTGCAAGTAACGTAGGCCCCAACACCGTGATGGTGGGTCCTAGGGATGGAGTAGCTGCTTCTTAATGCCATGGAATGACAGCTTCCAGTGAGCGGAATGACAGCCCCAGAAACCTGATGGTGGGTCCTGGCACTAGAGTGGAAGCTTCTTGATGATGTAGATGGACAGCCCTCCCTGCCTGTAACGTAGGCCCTAGAACCCTGAGGGTGGGACCTGGGACTGGAGTGGCTGCTTCTTGACGGTGAGTATCAGAGTATAACACCTAAATCTATCTAACCTAATCTGAATAAATGAAACTATGGAGGTAAATGTGTGGAAATGGGTGAAATGGAGGAGGGTGGCAATGGATTGGGAGGAACACAAACTGCTGGGAGAGGGAGAGTTCTGAAAATGCCTGAGACTGGATCAGTGGCTAGCTCAGAACAAATTGGAAGGGGGAGGGCAATTACTTTTGTTACTTGTTACCTGCATCAGCGGATCAGCAACAGAGGCCCAGCCAGGGCTTGGTAGCTGGAACCCCTACTTGGTCAGGCATTGCAGGCTGACTGGTATTGGTGGGGCAGTGGCAGAGGCCCAGCCAGGGCTTGGTGGCTGGCACCTTTACTCGGCCAGGCATTGCAGGCTGCCAGGCATCAGTGGAGCAACGGGAGAGGCCCAGCGAGGGCTTGGTGGCTGTCACCACTAATTGGATGGGTGTTTCAGAATTGCATAGTACTCGACCAAGCTCAAGAAACACTACTGCAAATTGGGCAAGCGTTACCCGGTGGTGAATCTTGCGGACACCCAGACCCTGCCCGCTGGTGTACTCAGCCAAGCTATGCCCATCTAAAAGAGTGAGGAGCAAATGGTTAACGTGCAGTACCACCAGAAGCAGCAGCAGCAGCAGCAGCAGACATTGAACTGCCAGGGCACAGAGCCCGTGGCACAGCAGAGGCAGCATTGTCAGCAGCAGAAGACATTGGATTGCCCAGGCACAGTACCCATGGCACAGCAGAGGTGGCATTGGCAGCAGCAGCAGACATTAAATTGTCCAGGAACAGTACCCGTGGAACAGCAGAGGCACCATTGGCAGCAGCAGCAGACATTGGATTGCACAGGCACAGTACCCATGGCACAGCAGAGGTGGCATTGGCAGCAGCAGCGAACATTGGATTGCCTTGGTACAGAACCCGTGGAACAGCAGAGGCAGCACTGGAAGCAGCAGCAGACATTGGATTGCCCGGGCACAGAACCTATGGCACAGACAGCAGAGGCAGCATTGGAATCAGCAGCAGACATTGGATTTCCTGGTTTCAGAACCCATGGCACAGCAGAGGCAGCATTGTCAGAAGCAGCAGACATTGGATTTCCCGGGCACAGTACCAGTAGCACAACAGAGGTGGCATTGGCAGCAGCATCAGACATTGGATTGCTCAGGCACAGTACCCGTAGCACAGCAGAGGCAGCAGAGGAACTCAGAATGATTTGGAAGGGGGGGGGAGAGCAATTACTTTTGTTATTTACTGTGCCCGCCTTACCACAAGCCCCATTGGCTCCATGCAGCCTAGCCTGTGGCCAATCACAGACTGCCAAACCAGTGGTCTGAGGAAAAGAGGGATGGTGATTGGGCAGGCTGGCTGCTAGTCCAAGTCTCTTTACACCCCTGGGGCCAGGAAGTCTGCTACTCTGCTGCCCCCCACTCCCTAGGCCTGCCAGTCTGGGCTTTCCCACCCGAATGCCGTCCAAACGCATCCGAATGCGCCCAAACTGTTTGGGGCTTCGGACTTTTGGTTCAGGCATTCTCCTCAGCCGTCTGAACTGGCTGAGTTCGGGCAGAACCCTGAACACCTGAACCGCGTTCGCACATCCCTACAGTGATATGAGTGCAATACTCATTTGCCTGCTAGCAGGTATACATGTGTAAGAGTTATCTTGGCTGTGAGCAGAGAAAAACAATGTAGTTTGTAAACTGATGGCAATACAACATCTCTATATGTTATGTTAGCCGTGTGGAAATCAATGTCATGGTGCTAACCGTCAACTGACTCCAACCTTGCAAGTCTTGTTTCAAATAGGTAACCGACACTGCTTGTGAAAAGACTGTCCCAGAGCCATTGGACCTTATCACTACATGGCTCATGGAGTCTTTTATCTGTTTTGCGATATATTTTATTCATGCATCTCTACTAGTGAACAAATGAGGATTGTGTCTATGGTCATATTATGATCTTCTTGAACCAAATCCATATAAAGTCAATAGAAGTCCACTGTTTTACTCAATAGTGATGGAGGCAGACAGACCAATGGAATTGTTCTTGGAATCTCTAGAGCAGAAAGTTTTCCCTTATAGAGATGGATGATTCCTAGTAGACAATTTAATAGAAACTGTGTTCTGGGAAACTTTTAAACCAACCTGTAGATTTCCATAGCAGGAGATCTAATTGTCTGCTAAACTCTGTGGACAGATGTAAACATTCTAGAATTCTATGTTAAAACTCTAAAGGTTTTCATTGTGATATCTCTCGAAGGCTCCTTAATTCCCAGAACCCTCTACCCCTTTCATCCCTATTCATTTCTACAGGGCATTTCTATACACATATCATTATTATTATTAAAAATGAATGGAAAACTATTCCAATGAGACATTTCTGACTTAAATCATCCTGTCAGTTTATTTTTTAATTTGGCTTACACACGTTGAACGAGGCAGTGCCACACACAGTACCAAATCTGATGATTTTATAGAAATCTCCATTTAACTGATATTTGTGTGGTTCCCTAGTGGAAGATTTATAAGAAATCAAAAGTTACTTCTGGTCTAATTGGGTTTTTTTCACTTGCCCAGATACTGTAGTGATGGACTAGTATAATAACTGGAATAGAATAGAAAAGAATAGACTGGAAAGATCCACAATCACATGATAGTGATAGAGTCATTTCATCTCCAATGGATCCACCTACTCTGATCAAGATCAGACAGAACATGGAACTCTGGATTGGCTTCTCAAGTCCCTAACAGTAGTAATGTGCCACCATTAGTCACATTGAAATGAATTTCCATTTGCACATGTGCAAAAATCAATGCAATTTAGTTAAATACTGTATCCTGAATTGCACTGCATTGTATTGCATTATATTGAATGGAACTGAATTGTCATTTACTAATTTACAAACAGCAATTCAGTGTGCAAGATGGTGACAAACTGTTACTTTTGAGGAACTGGAGAAGCCTTCAGAACAGCATGGAGAAGTGGATACATACATACAAAATTGGGCCCAGTCCTTAATTTTCAAAAAGCAAATTGCTGGGACCCAAGACTGTTCCCCTACCCCAGAAGCCCCACCCCAGAATTTCTCAGAGCAGAGAAATTAACCCTTTTCTCTAGCTATCAATCCAACCACTGGACTAACCTGCTTCTTAGAGATAGGACTCTGGGCAAAATTTCAGTTTCGGTCAATTTGGATTTTGGGTCTCATGAATTTTGGTTCTCTTTCGGTTTCGATACTATTGGATCTTTTGCATTGGTTTTTGTACCAGATTTTTAACATTGCGTTTTTTCAATGAGGGACAAACCAGAATGTTAAAAATCCAGTACAAAATCAATGCAAAAGATCTGATAGTACTGAAACCAAAAAAGAACTGAAATTTCAGATTCATCTGAAATGGCCATTTTCTGGTACTTTTGGTTTTATCCGAAACCAAAATTCCCATTCCTAAAAGTGCTTCTCTACAGGTGAATATAAAACAGGAATTCTTGTGGTTTAATTGATGGGTGTTTTTACACACACATTTCTCCTGCATGGTTGCTGTTACATCCTGAAATTTCTGTGTGTCTAAATCACTCACCCAGATCTTAAACATCTGGCTCTTTGAACTTCTGCATAGAACTTCCCCCAGAACGTTTGTGTGTAAAAAGTTCTCCTGGTAAACTGCTTTCTCCAGCCAGCTGTGGTCACTTGGTTTCCATGGCAGCCCCTCATGTCTACAGCTGCAGCTACTTTAGGCTGCCTCAGGGCAGTGTTTGCATGAGGAATGCACCCAGGAACTGCCTCAGGGCAGTGTGTGTGTGAAGAATACATCCAGAACTTACTTGTGGACTTGTAAACCCAGAAGATTGAAACACCAGTACTTTAAAGTGTGTGTAAAAATGCCCTATGTAATGACTAGCTATGGGGTGGTGGCAGGAAAGTCATTAAGGAAACTCAAATAAATGATTTAGGTTTTTAATGGCATTTATTTCCAACTCTGAAATTGCTAATATTGAACTTTTGCTTGTCTTTCACATGTTGGGGCTCATATTCTTACTGAGAACATTCCCCAGGGGTCAGCCCCTCCCCCTTGAATTTAAACTGACAGCCTGAGCCATTGCAAGGCCCCCGACCTTCCACACACAAAAATCAAACCCTGAATGGGCCTATGGTTTCTAAACTAACCTCTCTTGTAACAAAGATCAAAAATTAAAATACTCTGTGGATCACTTGAGCAATATCTGTGAGCTATAACTGTAACAATAGTGTTGCAGGCAGGCATGGGCGAATCCTCAATTGGGGCATCAGGGCTGAAGCCCCCCCCCCAAATGCCCCTAAGGCTGCCCTGTGTTCCCCTGGCCAGTTGGCTGCACTTCTGGGCATGCTCCACTGCCTACCTGGCTGCCCCAGCCTCCCCACAGCACAGGTCCTGTTTGCTGTGCAGCTGGAGCTCTTCTAATCTGCCCTAACCTGGCATCACCTGACCGCAAGACAGCACCAATCAGCTGATTTTTATTGGCTCACAGCCAGGACCCAACAGGGGAGGGCTGATTAGAAGAACTTCCTCACGTGGCACACAGGACCTGTGCTGCTGGGAGGCTGGGGGACACCAGATCTCTGGGGGACACCGGATCCCTAGTCCCACCTAGGGCTGGGGGAGGAGCCGGGCTGAAGAGCCTGCCCACATGTCACAGGACTTGTGTGGGGAGGCGGAGATGCCTCCTTCTCCCCAATTCCTTTTGCTCTCCTGGTGGACAGAGGCAGGAGGGAGGGGGACTCTAGAGGAGTCTCTGTCCCAACCCCACAAAGATCATGGTCCGGGCACCGTCCCAAAGTAGTAATGCTCTCTGTGGAGTTGGGGAGGGACCAGGGGAGGTGCCAGGGGCTCATTGACTGGGTTCCTATGGAGGAACCCAACCAATCAGCAAAATTGTTAGGGTGGTTCAGGGCCTCTTTTCCCTGGACGCCTTGATAAAAGCCTCAGCAGCCAGAACTTCCCACCCCACTCTTTACCAGAGGGGGGAGGGGAGAGAGCGAGAGCTCCCCTCTCCCTTTATCTGAGGGGAGGGGGAGGGACTCAGGGAAAAGCGAGAGCTCCCCCTCCCCTCATTACCAGATGGAAGGGAGAGTGCTCCCCTCTTTACCAGAGGGGAGGGAGAGGAAGAGAGAAAGAGAAAGCTCCCCCCTCCCCTCTTACCAGAGTGGAGGTGGGAGAGAGAGAAGAAGATTTGGCACAGGTCACACAGGCTGCTGCAGACGACAACGTGATCCCTCCTTTGGATGAGTAATATATGTTTTAACTTACTTTTCTATTTTTGTTATTTTTATGTTTTTATTTATTTTATATTTTTATTCTTTTAATGTAATTTTATTTTACTTTGGATTTATTTTTTAGGGTTTGTGGTAATTTTGGATGTCTGGGTATTTTACATATATGTTGGATTTTTTCATGTATTTTTTACTGTTTGGGGAAATTTTGGTTGTCTGGGTATTTTAAATGTGTTGGATTTTGTAAATTTTATTTTTATGTTTTAGGTCATTTTGGTTGTCTGGGTATTTTAAATATGTGCCGTATTTTTTAAAATATATATTTTTAGAGTTTTAGGAAATGTTGGTTGTCTGGGTATTTTAAATATGTGTTGGATTTTTAAAAATGTAATTTTTTTAGGATTTGGGGTAATTTTGGTTTTTGGTATTTTCAATATATTTTTGATTTAAAAAATAAATAAATTAGGGCTTGAAGGTATTTTGTTTGTTTTAGTATTTTAAATATATTTTTGGATTTTTAAAATTTTTGTTTTGTGCATTGATGAATGCATTTTTAAAAAAAACGGTTTTTCTCTGCAATTTAGATATTTGGAATGGATGTACTGTGCGTAGACTGAGTGCAGCAGGGGAACGTCTTTCTTAGATTGTAAGCCCCCTGGGGCAGGGTCCCTGTCTATTTTCAACAGTTGTAAAGTGCCAGCTACATTGCTGATACATTGCCAATCCACCACTCCTGGAGGCACAGAGGAGATCCACCATGCAGCTGCAAAGAAAGAGGCAGTGGAGCTGTTCAAGGCTTACAGTGAGCACCATTATCGTAGCTATGGTGCTGAAGTTAATCCATTAGAATACTGACAACAACAAAGGGCTGCCTGACCTACACTGTACCAACTAGCTGTAGCACATTTCGAATCCCCTCCCAGTTCCATCCCTTCAGAGAGTTGTTCAGCTCTAATGGGAAAGATTCTGGGACAGAAACCCACCTGCCTCTCAAAGGACAGCCTGGAGAGGCTTTCCTTCCTGTGCATCAACAGGCATTTTCTCCCTCCAGATAATGAATTGCTATTTTCAGAGCCAGGCATGGAGGACAAGCCCTTTTGCACTCCAGAAGATGATCTGGACTTTCAATCAGATAAGGAGGAGGAGGAACAGGAGGGGAGAAGACCTGTAACATAAGAAGAGGACCTATTTTGCACTGCAGCCATTCAGCTCCAGCCTGCACAGTCTTGGGCTTAAAAAAGGGAGATTGATGCCAACATGGAGGTTGGACCAAAGCAAACAGAAAAAGAAGGCACCGCCACCAACTGAACTGATGATAAACAAGGTGGGGACTGGCATTGCTGCTGTCTTTAGCGAGTGCGATGAGGCAGCTTGCTGCCCCAGGCTATGAGCACAGCGAGGAAGGGAGACCGATGGTGCTGCAGGACCACCACCACCACCAAACCCAACAGCGAAAGGCACTATGTGATAGAACACAAGGTGGAGGGAGGCATTGCTGGTAGATGCAAGTGCGAGGATGGCGGATGGCCCACAGAAAAAAGTAAAAACCCACATTAAAAAGATAAGCCACTCTGTGAGGTTGGAGGAGGGAATGGTGTTGTGAGGATGATGAGTCACTGATGTCATCATGATGACTCTCACTGGCTGGTGTGTTAAATTGTTAGTCTTTCTTACACTGCCGTTCCATATTGTGTTTCCTTTAATGTTTATTACTGTTTTAACTTTTTTGAGTTTTTTAATTGTTGGTGCTGCTAGTGTTGTTTACAGGTAGTTAATTATAGTAAGTTTAAGAAGAGTAGTATAATAAAATACTACTATGCTTTTGGATGGGTTTTTTTGTGCTGTTGTATTCTAATTCTAATGCTTGTTTGGTTTTTTGTGCCTCTTCTGTGTTGCAGAATGATTGAGAGATGCAGTGGGTTGGAGAATGGATGCACTCACTCTTGTGTTCCTGTCCCTTACAGTTTGAGCTTTTTCCAAGATGAAATTATTAACTTAATTTGAAAGTAGAAAGCACTGGCTTTTCTCCTCAGGTATGATTGTCTGACTGCCATTTTTTGGAGTTAGGAAGGGATTTTTGTAACAAGAAAGTCATTTTTTCTGCCTAACTAATTTAGGTGGTTTTTTACTTCTGTTGTAGTTTTTTGCCTTCTTCTGAGGAAGATCATTAACTGCAGAAGCCTAATGTTCCCTTTCTACAACTCCGAAATTAATACAATTTAAAAGCTTATAAAATTCACTCATGTTTCCTGTAGTGCTTATTTCAAAAGTGTATCTGGCTCTGGTTCCCCCTTTCAGAGGAGGGAGGAATAAAGTAGTATAACATCAGATCACACACTGCCCCTGCTCAGAGTGGGAGAAGTGCATGCATTCCTTTCTCGGCTACTGGTGGATGCCCCATTGCTAATAGATAAGGGAAGAATTTTAAGTGGCATATCTCTCATCAGATCATGCACTGCCCATGGCCAGAGAGGCATAGTAAGCTGCATTCATCAGTTCTCTTGGCTGTCTGCTCCTAGTTGCCCAATGGCGACTCCTGAATCATGATAGAGGGGGGAGGAAAAGGAATAAGTGGGTACCATATCCAATAGATCACCCATTGCCCCTGCCCTGTCCACAATGGCATTGCAAGCTGCAGTCATCAGTTCTTGACTGCCTACTTCTAGGTGCCCCATGGTGAATGATGGCGGGGGGGAGTGTAAGTGGGTAGCATACGTAAGATCACACACTGACCCTGCCTGGCGTGGCAGTAGACAGTAGTACTCAACTGCATGCATTTCTCTGCTGCATGCTGCTGCTGGGTGGGTGCCCCATTTCAGAGAAAAGAGAAGAATTTTAAGTAGCATATATCTAATCAGATCACACACTGCCCCTGCCCAGAGCAGGGCACTCTCTAGCTGCTGCATGTGGCATATCAGATCACGTACACTGCACCAGAGTGTCTAATACAGATGAACCTTCTAGCCTGGGCTGGAAGGGTGTAGGGACAGGGGGACCCAGTTGGGACTGGTTTGATTTTCCCTCTGTTAATGTTTATGCTATGAAGAGTTTTTGGAGACTGTGCAGGACAGAGGGAAATAAGCTCCCACAACAAGGTACCAGTCCATGATGGGAGGTGGTTTTTTTTGTTATTTTTGTTATCCTACCCACCCAACTATAACAAACAACCTAACTACCTGCCTACAACTACCTAACTGCCTATTAATCTATCTAACTACTGCCACATTAACTAAAGTAATACTAAGAACTACCTACCTATCCTAACCTACCCCAAAGTCAGAGGAGACAGCATCTGAGGTCAAGAAGAAACCCTAATCATCCCTGAAATCATAAATTTGTCTTTCTGGCAGTCTTGGATGAGTTGGTAGAGGAGGGGGAGGAGGCACTGCCATCAACCACAGGAGCAGCAGAAGACCCCTCACTGGCGTCCCCATTATGGGCAGGAGCAGGTATCCCTTGGGGAACCCTGGGATAGGAGAGAATCCTGGATGGTAGTGTTGGTAGTGGTGGGAGATCTGGCAGTAGGGGCATCTCCATGCCAGAAGCCCAAGCAGCATCCAACCACCAGACTACCCCACCCCCCAGGGTGCTCCATCAGGGCCCAGTGGAACGTGCAGTTGGCCTACCGTGTCTGCCTCATGGAGGCACAGTAGGCCGTGTTCTCCACCTGATGACATCCCAGGGCACGATGTTGCTCCACTAAGGAGTGGCATGCCTGGGACAGTTGGTCCAGAGCTGCACACCTAGACTCAATGGCATGAGTCAGGCCATGCAGCTCTGGGTACAGGGGCAACTCGTCTTCAGCCTGAACAGGGCTGGCCTCCACCTCTGCTACTGAGGAGGAGAATGAGGAGGACAAGGTCCTCCTCCACCACCTGGCAGGTGCAGCTTGTCACCCTCTCTGGCCCTGATACCTGTCCCTTCTTTCCCCCTTGCCAGAATAATCCCATGGGCCTTGGAAAGATGACTGTGGAGGGCAGAGGTGCTGCTCTGTCTCCCACACCACACCTCGCTGTAGCAGTGGGAGCACAGAGCAGCAGTGTGGGCAATTCCCTGTGGCTGGGAGAAGTGGTTTCACATGCAGACCTTCGTACTTGCTGCCGCCAGGGCCTGACATGCGCAGGTCCTACCTCCAACTCCTCCCCGACCTGGACCTCCACCTCAGACTCCTCCAATGCTCTGTTCTGTTCCTCTGATATGTTGCTAGCTACCTAACCCTAACTATATATATTAAAAATATACCCTACTCCTATATCCTAAACTATAACCTCTTTCTTTCTTTCTTTATATATATATATATATATATATATATATATATATATATATATATATATATATATATATATAATAAAAACCAATACAATCACAGTAAATAAACAACAAAAAGACAGAGTTAAAAAGACTTAATATAAAAACAAAATAACCCACCATTACCCATAACCTCCATCCATTACCCATTTCCCTCCCCAAAAGCCTGGTGGAACACCCAGGTCTTAAATTTCTTCTTAAAAGAGGGGAGGTTTGGGGCCAGGCATACCTCTGTTGGGAGGGAGTTCCATAGCCTCGGTGCCACCACCGAGAACGGCCTCCTCATAATCACCACCCGTAAAACTCTGGGGACTCTGAGGAGGCATCTCCCAAAGACAGCAGGGGTAGCTCTGACCTGCGGGATGAGACAATCCTGCAGGTAATCAGGGACCAAGACATAAAGGGATTTATAGGTCAAAACCAACACCTTGAACTGGGCCCTGAAAACTATAGACAGTCAGTGCAGAGACCAGAGCACAGGTGTGATGTGCTCACATCGACCCATCCCCATTAGAAGATGGGCCGCCGCATTCTTCACCAGCTGCATTTTCCAAACTGTCCCCCCAAGCTGCTCTGTGAGCAGGAGGGTACGGGATAAAAATATAATGAAATAAATAAGGATAGCCCCATGTAGAGTGTGTTGCAGTAGTTCAGTCTTGAGGTGATGAAAGCATCAATGATGGTGACTGCTTTGGAGTCTAAGACATATTACTGAAGCCGTTGCACCAGATGTAATTGGCAAAATGCCCCCTTCGCCAGCGCCTCCACCTGGGCATCCAAGCAGAGGCATGGGTCAAGGCGCACCCCCAGACTCTGCATCTGCGGGACCTACGGAGGATGGACCCCATCAATGATGGGAGCCCCCCCCAACATCACCTCCATCTTGTCAGGATTCAGCTTCAGATGGCTCACCTTCATCCATCCAGTCCCGCACAGCCACCAGACACAGGGTAAATGCCAAGACTGCGGGGCCTGGGTTAGCTGAAAAAGAGAGTTAAAGCTGGGTGTCATCCGCATACACGCCAAACCCTCTGACAACCTCACCCAAAGGCATTGAACACATTGAACAAGAGTGGGGACAGAACAGAACCTTGTGGACTCCACACGTGAGGTCCTGGGCAGAAGATGAATAATCACCCAGCACCACACGTTGAATTCTCCCAGCCAGGAAGGAACGGAACCATCCAAGGACCATCCTGCCCACTCCAGCTCGGTCCTGCAAGCGGACCACCAACAAAGCATGGTAACAGTGGGCAATTTCATATGTTACAAAAACGCCTTTCATCACAGTAAACCCCAGTGGATTCCCTGTGATGGTGGCATTTCCATGAATGTCTGTTTGGTCCCGGCCGAATGTTCACCACTGTGAACCTCCAGCCAGGATCAAGCTTGACCACAGTTCTTGACCTCCGGCCGGCCGGAGTTTGAGAACCATGGTTAGAGTGGCCATGATCTGGGATGGGTCAAAAGTAACGTGTGTTACCTTTGACCCATCCCGGATCGTGGCCTCGACCATGATATGGGAACAGACGCAGCGGCCTGATTGACTGCTTCGCCCACCTGTCTCCCCAAGGGCAGGTGGGTGGGGGGGCAGGGCTGTGCAGCCGCACATTGCGCCGCGCAAGGTTGGAGATTGGCCAATAGCTGGTCAAGGACTCAGTATCCAAAGATGTCTTTTAAGCAGAGACCACACCATCATCTCTATGAGGCAGCCTGGCACTCTGCCCTCCCTAAGGATGACATATTATCCTATAACTATATGATATCCTAAACTATAAGTACATATAATATGTCTTAACAAATCCTAATATAATATATCCTAAATTCCAGTATCTCACTTACATACTAATCCTAAATGCTAGCACTATATATCTATCTAACTATATACATCCACTGTATTCCCTCCCAGTTCCAACCCTATGTATTCCCTTCCCAAGTGTGTGTGTTTGTGTGTGTGTGAGTGTGTATGTGATATTTATTTGCTCTCTCCCTCCACCAGCACTCCTTCCCTATCCTTCCCACACCACAAAGAGTCTTCTTCATTGCAGTCTTTATATACTGTATGGGAAGAGGGGGAGGGAGGGCTGTATGTGTTGCTGTGCACCTTGATTGGCTAGGAAATTAAGGAGGAGGGGGAGGGGGATGGGGTGGATGTGTTGTTGTGCACATTGTGAACACCCTGATTGGCTAGGCAATTAACCAGCTGCAGCTGCAGCTGCTGCACATGACAACAAGCGCATGAGTTGTGACCTATGCTGCTTGTGTATTTCATATATTGTAATGTTTACTTCAATTGCATCTTAAGTAAGGTACTGGACATTTCTTTAATCTGGGCTAGCTATTAGGGTACTTCTGTTTTCTCTGATAAAATCTAAATTCTAAATTTTTTATCTCTTAGCTTGGCCAAAAAAAAAGGTCTTGTTTCAATGCTCAGACTCTGGTTTTGGTGAATCTCCAGGGAAAGGGAGTTCCAGAGCTGGGGAGCAGTCACTGAGAATGCCTCTCAGATTCAGATTTATTATTAGAGCGTAGCCGTAGGCCATTGCTCAAGTAGACAGCATGATACAAAACTTAAATACAGTTTCATCAAATACCAAAAGAAAAAAAAGAAGCACAAACCCCTGTATAAATCCTAAAAGTTGGGTTAGTTACCAGACACCCTAAATATAAACATTGGCTGAGCTTGCCACAACGAACGGCTAAAATATACCCACATGACCACGGACTGAGGACCTGCACACAGGATCAACTGCCAAGAGCTCCTCGAAAATTGAGGCCCCTCTTATCGGGAAGCCCATTTGATTCTTGACTACACCATGGTTGGCCAACCCAGGGCTTGGAACAATCGGGCATTGGGTCTGAGACATCGATGTTACAAGTGGGGAAACACTGGAAGATGGGCAAGCTTTAGGAACTGTAGCTAAGACTGAGCTAATGACTTGTGACCTTACCAGAGTCTGAGAAGCTAATACCACGGGAGAATGCCTCCCCAGACCAGTTAAAACAGAGGCACTAGAATGACAATAATCCGGCTTGGTTAAAACCGGAGCCCCCATCAGAATGGACCCACAATCCGAAACTGGAGTGGAAGCAGAACCAAGAAGAACTTCAGTTTGGGGTAGTTTTTTTTCCCCATGACCACCCAAGGTATCCTGTGTGTTCCCTGCATTCCTATGTTGCTGGGGGGAATCGGGGTATTCCACACAAGGGACTGGGGTTTTAGACAATACTTGTGGCACAAGTGGCAAAATTCCCTTCTTAACAAAGAGGTTTGCCAGATAAACCCCCCAGAGACTGAAGTGATAAGCATTAGGCAATAACCACTCTACTGTGGCAGGCGAACGAAAATAAATAACTAAACGCTGGATGCTAGCCCTGGCCGGAAAATAATAAAAACGGACTATGTTAGACGATAAAAAAGAACAACCCAAGATGGTAGATATATGACGAGCAATCCACAGTTTCGTGTTCCAGGGAGGAAATACTCCAGATGATAGTGGGTAAACTGTAATGGACAATGCATCAGTTACTGGAAAAATTGCCCAGTCATCTTTGGTAGTCGGGGATAAAGCCCTGTGGCAGGTTAACCCACACAAAGGAGTGGTCTGGGTTGCCCGGTCCACTTGCTGATGGTCCATAGCAGACCTTTGCCCTCTAAATTCTTCAACACAGTCCCAAATCCTGCTCATCTGCTGTTGGAGGGCATGGAGTGTGGTGGCCATCCCATCAACTCGCTCCAAAATTGTCCTATAGGCTTCTGCCTGCAAAGGGCAGTCACTGGCTTGGACCCAAGTCTCCTGGATCACTGGAATGGCAGCCTCCGGGTTGGAAATAGATCCCCCACAACCAGTGGAAGCTCCCATCCTTCCCAGAGGCCCACCTGGGGAGAGCTTCCTCTCCCTCGACTGGGGAGGATTTGAGGTACCATAAACCTCCTGAAGGCCTAGAGCAACAGTTTTGGGGCTGATTGTGGTACGAGCTAGCACCTCAAGAGATCCCCCCCTTCCCAAAGTAACCTGGCCAGGTGGCCTCCATGTCCCCCTAATCTCCATATTCTCCCTACCCTGATTCAAAGAAGAAGGCAAAGACGTATCAAGGGCAAAGGGCGGTTCCAAAGCTAAATCCCTTTGCCCGCCTGGCCGAAAATCCGAGCCAGAGTGTATCCCTTCCACCACCAGAGTAGATGGAGACTGAAGCTCCATCTCATCTGGTAAATCATGAAAAGGGGGATTTCTATCTCCAGGTAAAGAATCCTGGGGATCCGGAACAACCTGAGGGCATCCCCGGGCTTTAGCAGCCATGGCCAGTCATCTCTCTCCCTGCTGCTTGAAGGCCCGAGCACACTCCAGCAGTGAGGGGTCCGAGAAGGCTGGCCTAGCTGGGCTTGACAACCCTAGGCCATCTCCAGAGGTCCCTACCCCCTCACTCCCGAAACCCAATGGGGGGGAGATGAAATACCCATGTCAAAAGCCAAGTGAGCCCGTCCCTTGCCTAGCTTGTCCAATGGGGAAATCAGGAGTTGACAGGAGCACCCATCCCTCTTAGGCTTAGAGGAGGCTGCCGAGGCAAAGCACTCAGGCAGTTGTTGCTGCCTGGTCTTGTTCCTAGTGGTAACCCCCTGTGCCTTACCCTTCCTGGTCATTAGGCCCTAAAAATAAATCCCTGCAAAAAAGATAATAAAAAACCCCAACCAAATACAAATACAAAATATGGCATAAAATATAAAATATAATAAACCTCTGCAATCTCACCCCTAAGCCCAAGCACTGCCTCCTTCACACGAGACCAACAGCACATCGGGCGCCCTAGCCCATCCAGCGCCTAAGGCCACGTGCCTAAAGGCACACCCTTGCGCACGCAGCCCTTAGGCACGTGGCCCCGACGCATGCCTCTGGCGCCGCCGGGCAGTGTGAAGGTTTAAATCAGCCGGCGAGGTAGCTCCTCCCCTCTCACAGCTGATCCCATCGCCAATTCACCTGGGCTCTCAGCGATCACGGTAATGGCGGGGTTCCTCTAGGGTCAAGCTCTGGACCCGATGATTCCCTCCCAGAAGAGCTGTGGTTGGTGAAGCCCGGGAACAGCAAGGTTAGGCAGAGGGGCGGGGGTTCCACCTTCACCGGGCAGCGTGAAGGTTTAAATCAGCCGGTGAGGTAGCTCCTCCCCTCTCACAGCTGATCCCTTCACGGATTCACCTGGGCTCTCGGCAATCACGGTAATGGAAGGGTTCCTCTAGGGTCAAGTTCTGGACCCGATGACTCCCTCCCAGAAGGGCTGTGGTCTGTGAAGCCCGGGAACAGCAAGGTTAGACACAGGGGCGGGCGGGGGCTCCACCTTCGCCGGGCAGCGTGAAGGTTTAAATCAGCCGGCGAGGTAGCTCCTCCCCTCTCACAGCTGATCCCGTCGCCGATTCACCTGGGCTCTCGGTGATCACAGTAATGGCGGGGTTCCTCTAGGGTCAATCTCTGGACCTGATGACTCCCTCCCAGAAGGGCTGTGGACTGTGAAGCCTGGGAACAGCAAGGTTAGGCAGAGGGGTGGGCGGGGGCTCCACCTTCGCTGGGCAGCGTGAAGGTTTAAATCAGCCGGCGAGGTAGCTCCTCCCCTCTCATAGCTGATCCCATCGCCGATTCACCTGGGCTCTCGACTATCGTGGTAATGGCGAGGTTCCTCTAGGGTCAAGCTCTGGACCCGATGACTCCCTCCCAGAAGGGCTGTGGTCAGTGAAGCCCGGGAACAGCAAGGTTAGGCAGAGGGGTGGGCGGGGGCTTCCGATATAATCTAAGAAGGATAAAGGTGAGGGGAACACAGGGAGAGATGGACTCACACTAGGGGTGGGAATTCCGATTCTCCCAAGATCCGATATTGCTGGTATTTGGGTATATTGGCTTAATCTGATAAATCCGATATTTACCTGTACCGGCATACCAAATTTTTAACATTGGCCTCGGTACCGGATTTTTTACATTGTGGCCATTGACGTCAATAGCCACAATGTAAAAAACCCATTTTTTACAGAAGGGGAACTGAGGGTATAAAATTCCATATTAATTTCAAAATTCTGGTTGTTCACACCTACCATTGGCCTGGTCCTGCTTACCATTGGTCCTGCCCACTGCTGGCCCTACTCACATACCCACCAGCCTTTGAACCCTTTAGCTGCCACTGCAGGAAAGATAACCTCAGACGATGAAAACCCAGCCCAGCAACCCTCAGTTTCTAGATCTGAACTAGTCCACAGCCAGTTTGAATATGTACCATCATTGCAAAATCTCTCTGCCCCATGCCACTAGCTTGGAATAGGTCTTTTTTTGCTGGCTGGCCCAGTGCATGCCTGAACTCTGATCTCATCCCAGTAGAGTCAGGATGCAAGGAACTCTGGAGTCAAGGTGATGGGACTTCCTGCCCTGAGAGTGGCATCATCAAATTACAGCCTTTTGTGAGCTCTGCTGTTGGGAGCTCTGCTATAATCCTAGAATTTCCACAGTGCTGGTGCAGGCTGGGTACATCCATTCTGCATCTTGTCCCCCATCCCCAGTGAGTATTTATTATCATTCTGGCTGTCTGAGCAATTAGTTCATCTTTAGAAGCTACTCTACCTTAGCATGTAATACTTGTTTGTTATTATAAAGAGACAGTTTCATCATCACCATTTAGGTTCATATTAGAGCCTCTTACTGTTTCTATTTTTTTCTACTGTAAGTTTAAAATACTCAAAATTAATTAATTAATTTTTTATTGTTATTATTTTTAAGACACAGCCCTTTCACGTCCAATTATAGATAATGGCGGCTATTCCATGGAGTCTTTGATTGCATGGTCTGATAGGTCTGGAGATCAGCCGAGCACAGAGTACATTGCAATAAGGTCACAAATGCTGCAAATTACCTGATTCTCATCCTTGCATATATCTTGCAACGGCCAAGAAGGTTTCACTTCATTAAATGTGAGAAGTCACAACTCATACTAAATCACTCCAAAGCATCAACGATGTTAAAAAAAGAACATATGCCGTTACACCACTTGGGGATGGATACCGCCACCACATACCAGTGTTAACCTTTTACTTTTTTCACCTGTTACTCTTTCCCTCAACTCTAAAGATGCACTGATTCTAGCATGGAAATGAACAAATCTTTTCATATGTGAATATTATTCACATTCTGAGATATCCCACTGAATATCCAAATAATTATTTTCCACATAAATGATATTTGCATATCAATTTATTTTATTATTTTGACTCAGCAATTTTGGCCATTTTGTATATCCATTATTTTGCCTTGATCATTTCTGTTATTTTGGTAGTTCTGTTACTTCCTTTTGACACTATTAGTGCTATTCTGCACCAGTTACAAAATAAACAAAATGACCAAAATACCACAATGACCAAAATCATTGAATTGAACGTTATTTATTTTATTTATTTTACAAATTAATTTGTATCCCACCCTTCCCTAAAAAAGATGCATAAAAACAATAGAATACAAAGACAACCCCCCAAACCCCCTCAACCCTCCCACCAAAACTCACGCAATAGCATCTCCCTATTTCCCACATCCAAACTCCCTCACAAACCCTCCCCAAACCCACCCCCACCCAGAAACCCAGCCACACCCAGCCAATCCCTGCCAGCCAAATGCTTTTCCAAATAAAAAAGTTTTGCACCACTTCCAGAAGACAGCCAGGCTCGGGCTCAAATGAACCTCCCAGGGAAGGGAATTCTACAACATGGGGGCAGCCACCGAAACAAATGAAAATGAAGCAATAATCAAATAGCAGTTAATATTTCCTTGCCAGACCCAAATTGAAGTGGATGTTCTCTTGGGATATGATACTCAATGCATGTATTCATTTCAACCCTAACTGACACAATGCCAGAAACATGGGGGCGAGGGGGAGTCCATGCAGCACACTCATGCATTGTACACCTATGGGTGCCAGTGGCATCTGAAGGGCTTTTCCCCTTTGACACTCCATAAACAGACAACCCCAGCATCACACCTGCCCTCAGACCTATGCGCTGGAACCTGGGTACTAGGGAGGGAAACTGCTGAACAGGCTGCCCACTGTTTCTGTTGTACAAATGCAGCTCAACACCCTTTTCAGGGTCTTCTCCAAAGCTCTCTGAGGTAAAAGGGATGCCTGTTTTCCATTAACTTCAGGGTGCTGAGAACCAGGAACTGTGCGGTAAATGGGAAAGCTTTATTTATTTGTATGTATTTGAACAGCACTGTGGACAGCTAGTAGTGCTTTAGAAATGACAAGTAGTAGCAGCAGCAGCAGCAGCAGTGGCTTTCTGCAATCCCTCACTCAGAGCATTAAAACCTGTGCATGTCCTGCCTGCTGAGTCTACCTAGGCCTTTTTTACATGGCCCCCACAGAGTGGGGGGTTCATGGGCATGTTGGTGCGTGCACAGTGGGTGGACACACATGCATCCCCCCCCCCCCGGCTCATCTCCATGCATACAGAGCAACTGCCGTTTTCCCTGGTTGCTCCATATGTGGGGATGAGTGGAGGGTGGATGTTAGGCAGGCGTGCATATGCACCCCCACTCACTGCATGCGCACATGCCACATCCTTCACACGGGCCTCTCCCACTCATGAACACACCGATTTCTGTGTGTTCATGAGTGGGAGAGCCCTATGTAAAAAGGACCTAAGACCATGAGTTACTTAAAGGAGGGACAGTCTCTTATTCACTAACCATCTCCAACCCCTTGTATAATGAAGGTCAGTGATTTTGGTAGGAGCCAGAACGCTCCTAACAAATGATAGCTTGAGGGACCACATTAGCACAATGTAGTCACCATAATTTCATGGATCCCCTAGCAAGTGAGAGGCAGATACATGACTCTAACAAAATCATTAGGTGCATCTCTGTTGTCTCCATACTCAGTGGTGAGATATAGAGTGGGCCGGCACCATGTGGGTCACCACAAAATCACCAGCCTTTATTTGAGCCTGTGTAATGGAATGGATGTGTCCTTGCACATGACAATATCAGCAGTGGTGGAGGCAAGTTGTAGAGAAAGACAAGAACTGTGGGCTTGATCAAACCCTCACGCATCATGCACAGAGTGCATGCATGCATGAAGTGCATACTACATCTGCCCAACATGCACCCATCCTGTGCACACCATGCACAATACGTGCTGCTCATGGACAAAGTGCACATGCACATTGTGTGCTTGCAGTGTATGTGCATGATGTGTTAATCTTGGATTGGCCCCGGAGGGTGTGCAAGCGACAGTCACTGTCATATGTGCAATGCACACATATAACATATGCAGATCTGATATCTCCTCCTGTCTTGTAACAGGTAGGGGAAATGGTCTCACAACTGAACTTTACACCTCCCCCTGAAGGACAAAAGCCTCACCTGTTCAGCCCTCTGCCTCCCATTTATCAAGCAGTACTGGGGTGCACTTCCTGTATTGCTGCTGCTTGAGATCAAAGTCTCAAAATGGTGGGTGCTGTTTGTACCAAATAATGTCTGTAAGTTAGCAGCAGAACCTTGCCCCTTTTGTTGATACTTGGAATGCTCACTCTGTTGCGGCGTTTAAAATTAAGTTAAAGAGGCCCCCGTTCGCTGCTCTGTTCTACTTCTTTTTAATATTTATAGAAGATTCTGCAAGGCTTCCAGAGACCTCCACTGAAGGGCAGATGCAGTCTCAATGTATCTGATTGCTGTTATGCAGCTGACAGCACAGTGGCACTGACCTTTGCGTCAGACTCTGGTTCAGTCTATTATCTGTGTTCTTAGAAAGGGCTTGGTAAACACTATTTGTTTTGCAGTCCAGCCCAATGAAGTTTGCAGCTGGCCACAGATGGCTAAAGTGAAATGAAACTCCCTTCTGTTATTTGCATCCGACTGTACCCTTGCAGCCTGATGCTTGTATTCTTCCCCATTATTCCCAGTTTAATTTGTACACGCAGCACCTCAAAGTTATTACAGGAATTATCTGTGACTATGGCCTCTTTTACACGGACGTAACCCACCCTTGAACACCCATAAACACCCATTGGATGGGTGCAAGAGTGCCTGTGTATATGTCCATGAGTGAGTGGGTGTGCATTCATAACCCACCCACCAACACTCACCAACACCCACGGAGAGGCTGGGAAGGAGCCGGCATGCTCCATGGGAGGAGATGGGTGGAGGTGGGTGGAGATGGGTGTTCAACACCACCCATCCATGTAAATACCAAAACACACCCACCCACATGGCTGGGTCTGCCTATACCATGGAGAGATGGCTAGAGAGGCCACGCAGGTGCCCACAAGCAGACACGCCCACTGTGGGAGACACTGCACGCCCGCTGGGAGTCCTAAAAGGTGAACCGAAACATGACAGAAGTGTGCTGGATCCCAATAATGTCAGGACAGAAAGCATCCGACAAGACAAAGGGAGCCAGCACTGCAACATGTGTGGGATGGGCCAGGGTAAGGCAAAGGCAGGCCCAACGGGCCAGGACGGGGAAGGAGGGCTAAACACAGCACACCTGTCCTATCAAAGGGCCGAGGGCAGACCGCTGTGCCCACCCCTCCCACATCCCCACAGACCACCACAGCCACAGGGCACAGGGAAGGGAGCACTACCGACAGTGAGGTAATAGTAAGGGTACCCCAACAAACCATGGAGGGGGGCCCCACAAGCCAATACCAGAAACCATCCCGAGGGAACACCGGGTGGGCAGCTGACAGCTAACCGTTACCCCCCCCATCCCCCCCCAGGAGAGAACCCAGACACAGGAGCAACACACCACCAGGGAGACAGCCAAGGAGGGTCTCTGTGACAGCCAGATAATCCTGCTATACACCCCCGGGCGGAGAGGGGAAGGATCCCCCAATGGGAGCATAAGGGTGACTGTGGGGCAGATGCTAACCCCCATGCAATAACCCCAACAGGAGACAACCAGCTCCACTGTCACCACAGCTACCAGGCGGACCCCAAGTCAGATGCCCCCCCCCCCATGGTACCCAAAAGGTGGAGCCCTGATTGAGGCAGGAGACCAGGGACTTCATATGAGACGTGTGGGGGGCTGAAAAGGTTCAGTATGACCTGGTGAGCAGCTACAAGGACGGACAGGTCTATGAAGCCATCACCCAGGAGATGCAGCAACAGGGGTACAATAGGGATGTCACCCAGTGCATGTAGCAGGCATAGGACTTAAGGTCTGGATACAAGTATATCAAGGACAACACTCTCAAGTCCAGCCATGCCATGAGTACAATGGAGTTCCATGATGAGCTGGACCGGTTCCTCTGCATGGATGGGGACATTGTTGCCTCCCACATACACAGCACTGCCTTTGCCAGGGGCAGACAGAGGGCGCTGACAACACACACACCCTGCCCAACCCCCCAGAGCAGGGGGAGACCTCTGTCCCTGGCAAGGCCAGCCAGGATGTGGGAGGGTACAACCCCATTGCACAGGGGGAGGACATGGCCCGGGAAACTGCTCACACAAACATCACCCTCTGCGTAAATCCACAAAACCCACAGGGTGACAGGCTGCGGGGACGGGGGACTCATGCAGAGCAGACAGAGACCCAGTATGCCTCCCAGACGTGGAGGAAGATGATCCAGGTAGGAACACATTTAGGGCCTCCGTGTGTGTGTGTGTGTGTGTGTGTGTGTGTGTGTGCGTGCGTGTGAGGGCCTGAGGAGGAAGTCGCAGAGGAGGAGGTGGTTGAGGAGGAACTGGTGGCACCCATGAGACCTTGTCACCAGGACAACGATGGTAGGTCAAAACGCAAAATGGATGGGTCGNGGGGGGCAGGGGGCAAGGAGTGGGGGGAGAGGGAAGGGGAGAGGGGGACCAGGGCCACAGTGACAGGTGCAAAAGCCGGTCAGCAGGGATCAACTGATGGATCCCCATTCCCATTACAGCTCAAGGGACCCTGGAGGTTCATGAGGAGGAAGTCGCAGAGGAGGAGGTGGTTGAGGAGGAACTGGTGGCACCCATGAGACCTTGTCACCAGGACAACGATGGTAGGTCAAAACGCAAAATGGATGGGTCGTGGCTGTTGCTGGGGTGATGAGGTATCAGGCCCACCACAGGGGTAGCCCCTAGAGCAAACCACCCCCCAAGCATGACAGGGAAGGGACAGTGCCTATCACTGTTGAGTAACCTAGCCACATGGGTTAACATTCTCTGACTGTAATGCAGATGGGGGATCACAAGGGAGGAGGGACCATGGGACATGCCCACAAGGAGGTGCTGGGGCAACACAGCCCCGGGTGAAGGCACTTTCATATGGGACAAGCACAATGTTCCGGCACAGGGGATGGGACTATGGGGAACCCACCCGATCAGCCACAATCACCGTAGGGACAGACAGGGAAAGGGGGCAGGCACCCCCTGTGGCAAAACGGATGCACTGCTAGAGGTAGAGGGTACAGACATGGCAAACAACACACCCCAATGGGGTCACGTGTCATCCACAGATGAGCACCCCAGTCCTGTGAGGGTTCCTGCTGGCGGAAGCACTGAGAGGAACCAGGAGATGTGGCCCAGGAACTGGAGGAGGAGAGAGGACCTGGGGAGGGAACTTCTGGAGGAAACCAGAAGGTTAGCCGAAGTGCACTCTGAGGAGCTCGCCCTCACCAGAGAGGTGCAAAGAGGGGAGGGGGATAGGGACTAGGACATATTGGCAGCCATGCTCAACTGGTCCCACACCGAACACCTGTGGGACAGGGTCCAGACTGCCACCCTCCATCGTGAGATGCGGCTCGACAGGGCCAAGAGGGCGAGAGGCCATGTCATGCTGAAGGGGACCTCCACACGGGCCCTTGACCTCATAGGGGAGTCCATGGGGCTCCTGCAGAGAGAACCTCTGCCTGACATGGGCCCAGCAGACCCGAATGGAGGGGTGGCAGCCAATTACCACCGGGGCGCTCTCCCACAGGTGCAGGTGCCCCCTCCCCAGCACTTCGGCCAACCCTGGTTTCCCCAGCAGCACCCCTTCCCTGGCCTCATGCACATGGTCCCTCTCCCCCATATAGCCCCACAACAGCAGCCTGTGGGGCTGTCCTTCTAGCCTGCACACCTCCCAGTTCCTCCACAGCTGCCTTCGAGACCCCTCTTCCGGGAACCACAACCTCCCCTGAACATCCCAGAACTCTCAGGTGACCAACCTCCCATGCTGCCCACCCCACCAGCTCTGGTAATCTGGACCACATATTTGTCTGTTAAGGAGGGGGGGGAGGGGAATGTATCCCTACCTGCAAAGGAATGGGTGGAGGGGATGCAGCATGGGGATCCATGGCAACACCAGAGGGCCACCGAATGGGCTGTGGTGCAGAGATAATAGCCCCAGTGGTGCGCCGAAGCGGGAACGGGGAAGGTCCCTCAAGAAGTAGCCCCCCCTTGTACATTCACCCCAATAAACTGTTGTTGTACCATAACTCTATGTTGATTGTTTTGTCAAGGGGGCCCCATGCATCGGGAGGGGTCTTGAAACCTGCATATGGGGTATGTCATGTGCAATACATGTGAGGGAAGTATACAGTTCTGGCCTGTCAGGAGCTGGGGGGGGGAGACAACAAACCACCCATGCCCGGGTACAGACCTGCACATGGATAGCACTATAGCACTGCCGATGCTAATCACCATCTGGAGAAGGCCCACAGCCTGAAGCGTGACACACGCCATGGCTACAAGCCAGTTGGTGACCCCGGGGTGCAGGACACAGGTCACACAGGACTGGGGAACCCCTAGTACCAAACCAATAACACACATGGGGATTGTAGAACATACATATCTGTATTTATTGGAACTGTTTAGTCAATCGGTTGAAGGGGGGGCAGTCAACAGCAAGGGTTAGTTGCCAGCCATCTGGGCAGCTATGCACCTACACAGAACATCCCGGTTCTCCTCAGATATGCGCCGGAATGCCCAACCCTGGACATGTTGGTACAGGGGTACGGGACCCACTCGCTGCACCGGTGGGGGGTTGTCAAGGGCAGTTCCGCCGATCTTGCAAATATTGTGCAGGATGCAGGCCGCCAGGACAAGAATGGGGGTATGCTCGAGATTGAACTGGCTCCTGTTCATGAGTAGGCACCAACGCATCTTGAGGTGGCCAAATGTCCGCACCACCATTCTCCGAGCAGACAACAGGCATTCATTGAAGAGCCTGTGCTCCGGTGTGTGGGCCACAGGAAAGTCCATCATAAGCCATGGGCTCAGTGGGCAGGTGGGGTCCCCAATCACCACTGGAGCCATGGATACCCCCTCAATCACCCAGTACAGGTTGGAGGCAATCTCCCTGTGGCACGGAGGAGGAGACACGTGACCCGCCCCCCGGGCAACTCACCAGAGAAGCGGCG
This sequence comes from Sphenodon punctatus, assembly GCA_003113815.1. NCBI lineage: Eukaryota > Metazoa > Chordata > Lepidosauria > Sphenodontia > Sphenodontidae > Sphenodon > Sphenodon punctatus. Next base: position 943,807 of record QEPC01002150.1, on the reverse strand, counting down.
GCAGGAAGGGAGGAGCCGCGGCGAGCGGTAGCCCTAGCAACGGCCGGAAGAGAGAAGGACGCGCGAGAGCCTGGAGGGGGAGGAGTCCAGCCCCAGGAGGGGCGGGCCCGACGTGGACGCCGGGGGCAATGGCCATTTAAAGAGACGGAGACAGAGGAGGCGGCGGCGTTCCCAAAGGCCGGAGACCGGATGACAACCGGGCAAGGGAGGTACCCGTGGGTGCCAGACTGGGGAGAAGAACTGTAGAGGGGACTGGAGGAAGGGTCACGAGACTCGGGGCGTGGGTGAGAGGAACCGGGGAAGGGACACGTGGGTGCAAGGGATCGGGGGCCAAGAGGCAGGGGCCAAGGGTGAAGACGGACACTGGGAAAGGGGGAGGGTAGGAAACAGGCTGAGGCCTGCGGGGAGAGACCACCAGGAAACAGGGGAACCCACCCTGTTTTCCCTCGGGCTCCCCCCGGAGAGAAAGGGGATCTCCCCGCCCCACCGGCCCAGACT
>QEPC01002150.1:921422-942495 GCA_003113815.1 Sphenodon punctatus | reverse complement strand
GAACTTATAATGACGGAGCAATTTATACAGATACTGCCACCCGGAAGCCGGGCCTGGGTGGCCCGTCACAGACCTGGCACTCTGGAGGAGGCCACCCGCCTCCTCGAGGATTACGAGGCTTTCGAGGGGTCCTCAAACTATGGGACTAGGGAAGGAGGGAAGGCACGGGAAGAAAGATTCCCGAAGACTGGAGGGAGAGACCTGTGGCCCAGGGCCACGGGGACCGGAGAGGCTCGAGAAGAAGGACCCCACGGCTGGGTGGGGGGCAAGCCCGAACAGGAAGGGCGGATAGGAGCAGGAGGGGTTCCGGCTGGAGGACCTTTCTTCCCAAGGAAAATCCAGGAGCAACCGCCAGGGAGAGAGGGAGGAGGCGGCCCCAGCGGGCGGGTCTGTTACCAATGTGGGAAACCCGGACACTTTAAGAGGGAGTGTCACCTTATGGATTGCACCTTTGCGGAGGGATGGTATGGAGAAGAAGGGGTAAGAAGGGGCGGGAACAAGAAACCCCTCATTCCCATATGGCTAGGGGGCCAGCAATATGAGGCCTTGGTAGATACGGGGTGTGGGCGGACGCTCGTGAGAGAAGGAATCCGCGGCCTACCCCCGGCCTCGGTGCCCCAGGTAGGGATCCGATGCATACATGGGGAGGTGCGTTTCTACCCCACCTGCCAAGTGGATCTGGGGGTAGCGGGACAGTCAGGGACCCGACAGGTAGGGATAGTCCCCGGGTTGGCCCACCCCGTCATACTAGGTAGGGACTGGGGCGCCATGACCCCATTGTTACAAGCCTCCGAGGGGTTGGAGGGCGAAGAAGTCCCTGGGACTGACCAGGATCCTGACCTTGGACCAGAGGGAAAGCAATTACCGTGGATGGTGAGCCCTTTCAACATTATACAGGCTCAGTGTAATGACCCGGCTTTAAAATATGCCTATGAACAAGTACAGGTAGTAAATGGGACCCCTCAGAGACCGGGACAACCACTCTCCTACCCCCACTTCGAACTGATAGGGGACCGGTTGTACCGTATCCAGAAGGAAGGGGAACAAGGAGAAGTGTGTCAATTGTTAGTTCCTCGAGGGGTGCAAGGGGATCTCCTGCGGCTGGCCCACGACGTACCTTGTGGGGGCCATTTGGGGGAGGGTAAAACCTTAGACAGGTTGACAGCCCGCTTCTATTGGCCGGGCATTAGGGCGGCCGTAAAACACTACTGTGCCTCCTGCCCTGACTGCCAACTGACGACAAGGCGGAAGGTAGCCCCGGCTCCCCTCATCCCTTTGCCTCTCGTAGGGACCCCCTTTGAGAGGATGGGCATGGATATAGTGGGGCCCGTGGAGAAATCTGCAGAAGGGTACCGGTATATATTGGTGACAGTAGATTATGCCACCCGGTATCCGGAAGCGGTACCAGTGCGGTCCATTAAGGCACCAATCATTGCAAAGGAGTTGTTAAAAATATTTGCCCGGACAGGGTTCCCGCAGACGTTGCTCACCGACCAGGGCACTAATTTTACAGGGAAATTGATGCGGCAGTTGTGCCAACTGTTAAAAATACATCACGTGCGGACGTCAGTGTATCACCCCCAAACGGACGGACTGGTGGAACGGTTTAACCAGACCTTAAAGGCCATGCTCCGCAAGTTCGTCCGGGAGGAGCCTAAGGGTTGGGCGGCCTTACTGCCCGCTCTGTTATTTGCCTATAGGGAGGTACCCCAGGCCTCGCTAGGATTCTCCCCCTTTGAGCTACTTTATGGGAGGCAACCCCGAGGGCTCCTAGATTTGATAAAGGAAGGGTGGGAGGAAACAACCAATGAGCAAGCCAACGTCATTGAGTACGTTACCCAACTGCGAGCCAAACTAAAAAGGATAGGAGAGTGGGCCTCCCAGAACGGGTTAGAGGCGCAGCAACGACAAAAAGGACAATTCGATAAGAAGGCCCGCGTACGCCAATTACAAAAGGGACAGAGGGTTTTGATATTGTTACCCTCAGCCGAATCCAAGCTACTGGCCACCTGGCAGGGCCCCTACGAGGTGGTAGGGAAGAAGGGGCCGGTGGACTACGAGATTCGACGGCCAGGGCGACGACCAGAAATACAAACGTACCACGTCAATCTCCTCAAGGAATGGCGAGAACGGACGGAGGGGGCCGCAGAGGCCCTAGTAGGACAGGCCACCCAACCCGAGAAAGGGAGGGCCACAGGAGCAGACGTCACCTTGGGAGGCGATTTAGACCGGGTCCAGAAGAACCAGCTACGAGAACTGGTAGAAAGATATCAAGACGTGTTCACCAGTTTCCCCGGGTGTACTAACCAGGGGTGCCACGAGATAGTCACGGAGCCCGGGAAGGTGGTACGAGACCCCCCTCGCCGGAGTCCGTATCATCTCCAACAGATTATAAAAGAGGAGGTATCACAGATGCTCAAGTTAGGAGTCATCACCGAGTCTAACAGCCCCTGGCGGAGTCAACCGGTCCTGGTGGGAAAACCGGATGGCACTATGAGATTTTGTGTAGACTTTCGTAAAGTAAATGCCATCTCGAAGTTTGACGCTTACCCCATGCCGCGGGTAGACACGCTGTTGGAACAACTAGGGCAGTCGAGGTATTTGTCGACACTGGACCTGACTAAGGGCTATTGGCAGATCCCCCTGACCCCAGAGGCTCAAGAAAAGACAGCCTTCGCGACTCCCCTTGGCCTCTTCCAATTTACAAGGATGCCCTTTGGCTTACACGGGGCGGCCGCTACCTTCCAACGGCTGATGGACCGGGTATTGGGGCCCCACCAAGTCTATGCGGCCGCCTACATTGACGACATCGTCATTTTCAGTCGGACCTGGGCTGACCACATCCGACATCTTGAACAGGTGGGAGAGGCCTTACGGGAAGCGGGACTCACAGCCAACCCCAAGAAGTGCCGCCTGGGGTTGAGGGAGGTAACCTATCTAGGATACCGAGTGGGAAAGGGAAAGATCCGCCCTGTGTGGGAAAAGGTACAGGCTGTCAAAGACTGGCCTCCTCCCACTACCAAAAGGCAAATACAACAATTCATGGGGCTGGCGGGATATTATAGACAACATGTTCCCCACTTCGCAACGTTGGCCACGCCACTTACTGACGTAACTGGGAAGAGACAACCGAAGCAGGTAAACTGGACGCCTGCATTAGACAAATCCTTCACAGCACTGAAGGAGAGTCTATGCACGGCCCCGGTTCTATATGCCCCGGATTTTGGGAAACCCTTCGTCCTGCAGACCGACGCATCAGACGTGGGGCTGGGAGCAGTCCTGTCCCAAGAAATTAAGGGAGAGGAACACCCCATTGCCTACCTCAGTCGGAAACTAGACCACCGGGAGAGGGCATATGCCACCATAGAGAAGGAAGCCCTAGCCATAAGGTGGGCTGTGGGGGCGTTACGGTATTATTTGGCAGGAGCCTCCTTTACGCTAGTGACCGACCACGCGCCCCTACAATGGTTGTCATCTATGAAAGACAATAATGCCCGCCTTATGCGGTGGTACTTAGCCTTGCAGCCGTATCGATTCTCTGTGTCCCATAGGGCAGGCCGACTGCACCGTAATGCTGACTTCTTTTCTCGACAGGGCGAGACGGCCCCACCATACAACCCAACCCCGGGGGACCTCTTAACGGGGGGGGGTGGCACAGAGGAGGAGACACGCGACCCGCCCCCCAGGCAACTCACCGGAGAAGCGGCGGCAGGAAGGGAGGAGCCGCGGCGAGCGGTAGCCCTAGCAATGGCCGGAAGAGAGAAGGACACGTGAGAGCCTGGAGGGGGAGGAGTCCAGCCCCAGGCGGGGCGGGCCCGACGTGAACGCCGGGGGCAATGGCCATTTAAAGAGACGGAGACAGAAGAGGCGGCGGCGTTCCCGAAGGCCGGAGACCGGATGACAACCGGGCAAGGGAGGTACCCGTGGGTGCCAGACTGGGGGGAAGAACTGTAGAGGGGACTGGAGGAAGGGTCACGAGACTCGGGGCGTGGGTGAGAGGAACCGGGGAAGGGACACGTGGGTGCAAGGGATCGGGGGCCAAGAGGCAGGGGCCAAGGGTGAAGACGGACACTGGGAAAGGGGGAGGGTAGGAAACAGGCTGAGGCCTGCGGGGAGAGACCACCAGGAAACAGGGGAACCCACCCTGTTTTCCCTCGGGCTCCCCCCAGAGAGAAAGGGGATCTCCCCGCCCCGCCGTCCCAGACTCTGGAAACCGGCAGGACACATATATGGGGGGGGGGGGTGACACTCCCCATCAAACATATGCGCATAGAAGGGGGACACCTGCAGAATGCACACATCATGGCTCCTCCCTGACTGGTCAGTGTGCACGTTAGTAAACAGGCACCTGTGATCCACAATGGCCTGGAGATTTAGTGAGAAAGCCTGCTTACAGTTCAGATAGTCCATCTTGGTGTGTGGGGGCCAGATAATAAGGATGTGGGTGATGTCTATTGCCCCTATGCAATGGGGGAAGCTCATGTCTTCAAAGCTGCGGATCATGAATTCTGAATCCCGGAGCTGGATGATCCACTCGAGCAGCAGCTCCACTATCAGGTCACACACATTGTGGAGTGCCCTGTTAACAGACGTAGTCCCCACTCCGAACTTCTCCCCAATGCTCCGACAGGAATCGTGGGTAGCCAGCCTCCACACAGCCATGACCAATCGCATCCTTGGCGGCAGCGGATACCCATGTTGGTCACTCGACTACAGAGATGTGGCTTAAGGAGCTCTCCGAGCCTGGTCAACTGGGAGCAGTTCATATGGAAGTGGTCCATCCATCCAGGTAGCCAGCATGTTCTCCCACCATTCATTGGTGCGTGACCACATACAATTCATCCTCCACGTCAGGACAGTGATGTGATGACCTTATAAGTTGAGAGGCCACAAGGAGAGGACAAGCTACATGTCCTGAAACACTGCTGTTCCGAACAGGACATGTCGGTGGGCAGCTACCCTCCTTGCCCACTGCAACGATGCTGCTTGGAGCCTGTTGGCTGCTCTTCTGTGCCGTTCGCCTATGGTTGTAGAAGCGGGGGCCTATTAGTAGTAGCTCAGCCTATTGCTGGAACACCTGGGCCAGGATTATGAAGCAGGAGGCCAGGACCATTAACAGGACAGCCCTCTCCTCAGGGGGCTCATCAACAAGCAGCATGGTACCACCACCAACACACACACATTGGGAACCCACCACCGGAACCAGTGATGGATCACCACAGCTACCTTACTAGGCAGTATGTGAGCGGGTGGCTTGGCCCATGGCCTGCACAGCTGTGACAGTGCCCCCCGTAAGCACCCAGCCTGTCACCAGCCTGTGCACCAGCTACCACCCAGTTGCAGCCTGTACATCCAACCTCCATGGCCCATTCGCCTTGCACACCCACACCATGCCTCACACATCCCCTGATGGTCAATGGCTGTCCCAGGGTAATGGGGACTGCTGAAATGGGCAAAATGCACAGCACACCCTCCTCCCTCGTGCTCTGAATGTACATCCTCTACTGGACACACTACCAATGTTCTAGCTCTCTTTTCCATCACGATCACCCCTCATCCACCACACCCAAACCACCCTTCTCTAAACTTCACAGCCAGGCACTGGAACCGACCCACATATGTATTCTTGCGGACCATGCTGTGTGCCCATCAATTTGTGCAATACTGTGGGTGTGTTCCATGCACCTGATAGGGATCCCCCCTGCCAGGCCGCCAGCACATCCCCCCCCAGCATGGACCACCTGAATGCCTGGGGACTAGGGACACAGCAAGGTTGCAATGTGGGCCAGGAGGCCTACCTCTCCCCCGTACCATACCCCCATGGGATCACTGGGCAGGATGCATCTGCACCAGTCCTGAATCTGTCACAGCGAGTAAAGGCCACGACATTGTGCAGTTGTGTTCTATCAAGATACGTTGCATAGAGTGCCTCATTAGCTCCCTGCTAGAGGCAGCTGTGGCCTTGGTGATCTGTCATTGCATGTGCTGGAATGCTCTCGTCCAGTGCATGGTTCAGGAATTCACAGGGCCTAGCAACCAGCCCACTATCAGCTGTGTACAGCCTCACCCCGGCTAGCACTGTGCAGCTCCTCACTCATTCACAGCTGCTCTCCGTAGCACTCCTGTGCAAACCTGTGAGCAGCCCTTGCAATGGTCATGGCAGGATGTGGAACAGGCCCTGAGGCTGGTGGTGGTGCAAGGGAGGAGTGGTCACCATGTGGCAACATGCTGTTGGGAACACTCTGGCAGAGCCACGATGTCTAGCTACTGCTGAGCGACCCCGTCAGTGGCAGATGGATTCAATCTCCTGTCACGGTACATGTGGGTGATGGACCATCCATTTGGGGGTCCAGCTTTCCAGGGAGCTTGGCTTCACCCCCCTGCAACATCCGGTTTGGGGGCACCCAGCTGCTGTTGTTGTGCCATGAACCACACAGGAGATCATGGCTGTTCATCTGGTGGCTGCACATCCAAAGTATGGACTGGCCCTCCAGGCCGGGGGTCCCCATGTTGGTACTGACTACACCGGCATCCTACTAAATGCCCGTGGTGTATCCCGTCTGTGATCGTACTGACAGGCCCTTCTTGGGGAGCTGTGCCTGCTACCCACTGAAGTTGGTGGGCCACTACTGACTGGGACCCCTACCGCATTTGATCTGGCCACCCTGTGATCGGTGATGAACCTACCGGCACCACCTCCTGCCCCGGTTCATGGTGGATGCGCATATGCATTCCTGGGGATTCTGCAGGGGCCTATTCACCTGGGATGGTCTTGTCCCAGGCCAGATGTTTCAGGGGCACCGTCTGGCCTCTCCCTGAGCTGGGCATCACAACCGGCTTCTCTGTCGCAATGTCTTAGTCATGACTGTGCTGCGCCCTGCCTCCTTGGCCATGCAGCCCTTCCCTGTGTGGTTGTGTTCACAGTTGTGTGTGGGCGCGTCCTGGTTGGGGGGGTCTGTAGCGCCCAGCTGTCTGGCCTCTGTCACAGGGCTGCCAAGGGGCCGCTAATTTATGTCTCCTGTCATCCCAGCTCCCTCTTATCCCACCTGCACAGGGTCTGGTGGTTCAGGGGCAGAGCTGCATAACAAAGCTTCATTTGTCCTCAGCCAGTTATGTTGTGACGTCACTGTGCTGGGCGGGGCTGGGCTTCCCCCCTGTTCAGTGTCTTGGCTGTCCCTGTAAATGTCATGGGTGTTTTCTTGGTGTTTCCCGGGGTGATTTCAGACGTTATGGGCGGGCGGTTCACCAATCTCCCAGCAGATTGACCACAGCCCGGAATCGGCGGCCTACTCGAGGCCGATTCTGGGCCATGGTCATGGAACAGACGAGATGTTGACATTCTCAACCACGGTGAATTCCACCGTGGTTGAGCGTGTTAATGTCACGTCTGTTGGGTGGGGAAGTGATTCCCGCTGGGTGTTCACCCGGCGGGAATCACTTTGACCATGCTTTCGGAGATGGTCCCCGAACCATCCTCGAAAGCGTGGTTATTTTGATTCCCACCAGTTGTTCACTGTGGTGAACATCTGGTGGGATTCAAACAGATGTTATGGGACCATTCGCCACCACTGCCAATTGATTGTGGTTGAGCGTGTTTTCATAACGACTGAAAATACCTATGATCAGTAAATAAGGAAAGTGGAAATCAATCAGAAACTTAGCAGGTACTGATAATTTCTCAATTCAACTGAGACAGTATTGGGTACCATGATTTTGATGAGAGTTCCTACTTATGCGGATACTTGTTTCATCCATAACCATGGCCCTCACTCTAGAGCTGAAACAAATAGTACATTTGTTATTTGCAAATATTATTCACATGTTCAGATAATCTTCTGATTTTCAGAAGGTGTTCTGGATTTTCAGAAGGCGTTTGAAAAGGTCCCTCATGAGAGACTCTTGAAGAAACTAAGTAGTCATGGGGATAAGAGGCTGTGTCCTATTGTGGATTGGTAACTGGTTAAAGGCTAGGAAAGAAAGGGTAGGGCTAAATGGTCAGTTTTCACAATGGAGGCAAGTAAATAGTGCAGTGCTGCAGAACTCTGTACTGGGCCCAATGTTGTTTAATATCTTCATCAATGATCTGTAAAAAGGAGTAAAGAGTGAAGTGATCAAATTTGCAGATGACATAAAGTTATTCAAGATAGTTAAAACACAAGTGGACAGTGAAGAATTGCAGGTGGATCTTGTGAGATTAGGTGATTGGGCATCTGAATGGCAGATGAAATTTAATGTGGACAAGTGCAAAGTGATGCACATAGGGAAGAATAATACAAACTATATGTACACAGTGCTGAGTTCTAAACTGGGAGGAACCACTCAGGAAAAGGACCTTGAAGTCATTGTAGACAATACTTTGAAATCCTAAGCTCAATATACGGTTTCAGTCAAAAAAGCAAGCAAAATACTATGAATTATTTGGAGAAGGATAGAGAATACAAGTGAAAACATCATAATTCCCCTATATAAATCAATTGTGCGACCACACCTTGTGCACTGTGTACAATTCCGGTCATCCCATCTCAACAAGACAAAAAAGAACTTGACAGTGCAGAGAAAGGCAACAAAAATGATCAAGGGTTTGGAATGGCTTCTGTATGAAGAAAGACTTGATAGGTTAGGGCTCTTCAGCTTGGAGAAGAGAAAACTTAAGCTGTTTTCACACAGTTCAAAATTGGCCATTATAATAATTTGAGAGAATATTTGTATTGGGTGAGAATGCACTATTCCCCTTTCATGCTGCAATATCTCAGGTTGTTGTAAAAGCCACATTTGGTGGCTCTTAAATGACCTGCGATCATGCAGCAGAAAGAGGCAACAGTGCACTTGCACATTACAAAAATTGCAGAATTATAATATCCAGTATTTTCTTGAGTTATTATAATGGCCCATTTTGTAATGTGTGAAAATGAAGGGGAGATGTGATAGAGGTTTATATAATCTTGAGTGGAATGAAACGAGTAGATAGGGAATGTTTATTTACCCTCTCAAGTACTACTTGAACTAGGGGACACTCCATGAAACTAACTTGTGGCACAGTTAAAATAAATAAAAGGAAGTATTTTTTAACTCAACACAGTCAAATTGTGGAATTTGTTGCCAGAAGAGGTTGTCAGGGCCAGTAGTATGGCTGGGTTTAAAAAAGGACTGGATAAGTTCTTGGTTAATAGGTCCATTAATGGCTATTAACCAAGTAGCTTACGAGATGGGAACTTCTTACTGTCAAGAACAGGGAGGATCATAAGGTAATGGATTTCCCACTGTGACTGCTCGTACTTCTCCCATGCAATCGAAATTGGCCACTGTCAGAGACAGGATGCTTGGTTTGATGAAACATTGGTCTGACCCAGTATGGCACTACTTATGTTCTTATAAGTAGTGGATGAGGGACTGCAGTGTATGAAACAGGTAGGCAGGAAACTAGAGCGATGCTGGCATCAGACTCGCTTTGAATCTGACCGACTTCTCCATAGGACCCACTTGAGGTCCTATGTTGAGGCTGTGAGGACAGCAAAGAAAGAGTTCTTTGCTGCCCTCATAGCTTCTGTGAAGTTGCGTCCAGCAGAGCTGTTCCCGGTGGTGTGGGGGCTGGTCAGTCTGGCCTCCCTCTGCCTCAACGGGGACTTGTCCCAGACCCACTGTGAGGAGTTTGCCACCTACTTTGCAGACAAGATCGTTCAGATCCAGAGTAACTTTGACACTGGATTGGAAGTAGTAAGCGAGGGGCATGAGGTTATGGAGGCACTGTCTGGTCGATCTTTCTGGGATGAGTTTCAGGAAGTGATGCCGGCTGATGCAGTGAATGTCCTGGGGTCTGTCAGAGTCACTAGTTGTTAACTAGATCTGTGCCCATCCTGGTTGGTGAAAGCCTCCATGGAGACCTTGGGGACGGTGCTGGTGAGGGTAGTGAACGCGTCCCTTCGGTAGGGGAGATTGTCACCCAGTCTCAAGGAGACTGTGGTGCGCCCACTCCTGAAGAAGCCATCTTTGGATGTGGACGCACTCGCCAGCAACCGACCCATCTCTAATCTTCCCTTTTTAGGGAAGGTTATTGAATGAGCAGTGGCACTGCAGCTCCAGGTGCATTTGGACAGCATCGGTTTCCTTGACCCTTTTCAATCTGGGTTCTGCCCCGGCTATGGTACTGAGATGGTGTTGGATGCCTTGGTGGATGATCTCCGCCGGGAGATAGACGCAGGATGTTCGACCTTTGTGATCCTGCTAGATCTCTCAGCGGCTTTTGATACTGTGGACCATGGGCTGCTGTTGAGATGGCTGTGAGACTTGGGAGGTCTGGACGGGACTGTCCTTGGATGGTTCCGCTCATTGCTCTCGGGTAGAAGCCAGTGGGTGGTGCTGGGGGCTGAAACATCTATGCCCTGGGCCTTGACCTGCAGCGTTCCGCAGGGTTGCATTCTGTCTCCACTGTTGTTCAATGTGTATATGCAGCCCCTGGGGGAGATCGTGAGAGGGTTCGGGGTGCGATGTCACCAATATGCTTATGATACTCAGCTGTACTTCTCATTTTCAACTGACCCAGGTCCTGCTGTCTCATTACTCTCCCAATGTTTGAAGGCCGTGGCAGATTGGATGTGGCAGAGCAGACTGAAGTTCAATCCTGATAAGATGGAGGTGATGATGGTGGGAAGGGCGAGGGAGGTGCTGGCTCCCCTGATGGGGGGGTTTGGCCACCTGTTGCTCTTCAGGTTTGGAGTCTGGGTGGTTTTGGATTCAGGCCTCCATCTGGATCGGCAGGTGGAGGCGCTGGCTAAAGCCGCCTTTTGCCAGCTGTATCTGGTACGGGGGTTTCGACCTTACCTCTCCGGGCCCGATCTGGCCACTCTCGTCCATGCCTTCATCACCTCGAGGCTAGACTACTGCAACACGCTCTACATGGGGTGTTTCTGGTTCAGAGGCTGCAGTTAGTGAAGAATGTGGAAGCCCATCTCCTAATGGGGACGGGACAGCATGAGCACATAACACCGGTGCTCCACGCCCTGCACTGGCTGCCTATAGCGTACCAAGCCAGATTCAAGGTGTTAGTATCGATTTGCAAAGCCCTGCACAGTCTGGGCCCCTCATATCTCGGGGACCACCTCACCCTCTGTGCCTCAGAGCGATCCCTACTGTCCGCCGTGGGCGCCTTTCTCGAGGTTCTCTGTGTAAGATGGGGGGCCACAATGGAAAGGGCGTTCTCGGTTGCCGGGCCACAGTTGTGGAACTCCCTCCCGGAGGAGGTTCGCCTGGTCCCGGACCTGTTGGCCTTTTGACGTATTTGTAAAACTTGGCTGTTCGCCAAGGCCTTTGGGGGGGGGGGAGAGTGGGGGGTGTTAATTTCTGTGAGGAGTGTTTTAAATTTGTTTTAATTAAGAAGTTGTAGATTTTTTATGTTAAAAAATTGTTTTTATTATGTTGGAAGCCGCCCCGAGATGCCGTAGGCATGGGGGGCGGGACATATAAATATAAGGAAATAAATAAATAAATAAATAATAATGTTCAAACAATTTCTGTGTCCAAAATGGATATTCGTATAGCCACTTATATATCGGGTATTCCAGTTAATTTACTTTATTTAGGTCTTCTGGTTATTTCAGTTCAGTAATTTTGGTATTTTGGTTTCTTCATTCCAACTATTATGTGTGCACAATAGCACTATATAGTGCCAAAACAGAATAACAAAAATATTGAAATGATTGGAATGACTGAACCAAATAACCAAATGGATATCCAACAAAGGTGGAAGAAATAGTAGTTTAAAACTGCTTAGTTCAGGGCTTCTCAGCCTGGTGCTCGGAAGCACCACTGTGCTTGGGCCATGTGTGAAAGTGCTCCACAAGCAGCTCCCGTAGTGCTTGGCAGTATTTCAAACAGTCCTTTATCCATTAAAGTCAATGTGAGCTGGGATTAATTGACTGATTATCTCAATTTCCACTGAAATGAATTAAATTGAATTGCAGAGGGGAGACTTAATCCATGCATATTTATGTAAATGATTTATGCAAATTATGCAGTGCTCCCAATTAGTTACTTACGTCACTCCAGTCTCATGACTGGAAAAAGGTTGAGAACCCCTGGCTTAGTTGGACACAAATGAAAGTGGGAAAATTTGTTCGATATTGTATTTCCCATAAATGTTTGTTTCAGCTCCATTGTCCATGATACCTGATGTCTTAAACCCCATGGTACATGCATACATATATTTATTATTTCTAGAGGATTATCAGTGTTCTGTGTGTTTTACAATCCTTATCTGGTTCACTCTTACAACACCCCTGTGAGGTAGGTCATTATTATTCCCATTTAAAGATGGAGATTTGAAGCCCAGAGATTATGGGTGAAAACAAACATGCAGCTGGTGTGCCTGCTGCATGCCTTGGGGTGGGGGTTCCCCCCTGCTGGGACAGTTTGGGGAATGGAATAAATGTTTCCACAGTCTCACCCGGCTGGAGAGGAAGGGGCGGGCAGAGAGTGACATGCAGCTAGGTGACTCCACCTCATGCTGCAGCTGATGCCCTGCCCTCCGCCATGATGGGTAGCCATAGTTCCCAATAACAGGCAGTCCTGGTTGGCAGTCATGGAAGTCCCCACACCAGGGTCGGGTTGGTGGGGAAACAGACATGCCTGCCTGACTAGGCCTACTATATCCCACCTGGGCAGCCATTTAGCCCATACTGTGGTCCCAGTTCTTTTAGGGCCCATGTTTCCAGGCCAGCTGCCAACCCCACTAGGATCTGTACTTGGCCCAAATCTGGCAGCCTGGAAACAGACATGCGGGTGAGGCACTGGGCCGGGTGGGCTGTAACGGGCCGAAGCAGACAAGTGCCATGTTTATTAATAATCAATGACTTGCCTAAGGTGCCCTGTGAGTTCATGGCTAAGATGGAATTTGAATCCCAGTCCTCTAAGTCCAAGTCAAATACCTTAGTCACTAGACTATACTGGTAGAAAGCCAATCCACCTTGGGTGTCCATTTAAGCAAATTGTAGAGGACACATGAGAAATACAGACTCCAATGCAGCCCTGCAACCTGTATTTCTCATAAGTGTCCTCTCAAATTTACATATCTGGACACCCTAAATCCAGCATGCTACTTTCACTAAATCTTAGAAAATGAAGTGCATCACAGGTTCAAATAGACAGATTTGCCCCCTTCTCTCTCCCAATCCCTCTCCAGTGACTTCTTTCTCCTTTGTCCTAAGCTCACAACATCTGAGTTGGAAAGCTAGGCAAAATGGCTTCACCCTTTCTAGAATTGGTGGTGGCAGCATCAGTCAGAATGTGCATTACAGTAAGCAAGGCTGCTCACTATGTTGAAATTTCCTTAGCTCTGCTAGAGTGGAGCTAGGAGTTTGACAGCTGTGCACCTGGTTAATATATATATAGGTAAAGATGTATGCAATCATTTTATTTTATTTTTCCCCTAAAGCTTCTCACACTTCTCCCAAGGATACAGTCCATTCCAACATAATGGGTCCACACCATGGCTTGAGGTCCATAGTTATAGGAAACTATGATCACATAAAAAATAATAAATTGCATTCTAAATAGACAGATCAGCTCACATGTTATGATAATGGCAGGGAGGGAGAGAGAAAGGGGTGCAATTCCAAGTTTATATATGCAGAATTAAGGAAAAAAGAGAGTAATGATCTGATTCAAATCTCATTGAATGGAAAGACCTACGTTCACTTCATCAAAATATGGATTAGGCCCTAAGTGAATTCTTTGAGGTCACATATGCCATTTTTACATGGGGTTCTCCCACTCATGAACACACAGAAATCTGCATATTCATGAGTGGGAGAGGTCATTGTGAAGGATGCAGTGTGGATGCGCATGGTGAGTGGAGGTGCATGTGCGTTCCCACCTAACATGCATCCCCACTCAGCCCTATGCATGGAGCAACTGGGGAAAACAGTGGTTTCTCTGTGCATGGGAATGAGTGGGGGATGCATGTGCACCCATATGCATGCCCTGCCTACCCACCACGCACACACCAGCACACCCACGGACCCCCACTCTGCAGGGGTTGTGTAAAAAAGGCCATAGGAAGATTGTGACAGAATCACAAATTGGACTGGAAGTCTAGAGAATTAAGCCCTTTTTACACAGACCTCTCCCACTCAGGAACACACAGAAATCTGCGTGTTCATGAATGGGCACGATCCATGTGAAGGATGCTGCACGGTTGCACGTGGTGAGTGGAAGTGAGTCCATGCTTCTGCATAACATGAATCCCCACTCACCCCCATGTACGGATCAACCGGGGAAAAGAGAGGTTGCTCCATGCCTAAGGATGAGGGGGGGGGGCGGTTGAGTGAGTATGCATGTGAGACCGTGTGCACACACCCCACGCAACCCCCACCCGGTGGCACTGTGTAAAAATGGCCTTCAATTCAGTATCTTTCCCACAAGACATCCCCTTTCCCTTCTCTTCTGCACCAATTTCCATCCTTTTTAGGACTTCTGCTCTTAACATTATTTTAATTATTTGTAAATTATTCAGGACACAAATTGACTTGACAAGACTTGAAATTCACAGTGACTTTCTTTTATATGAAAATTATGAGCAGAGCTACTCTGAGCAGGTCAATTCTCATTCCATTCAGAAAAAAAAGGCAAAGAAGAAAGGATAAAAAAAAAGTACAGTTCATTAAAAATCCAAACTTTGATATTGGTTAATAAATCACTTTAGGTTGAGGTGGGGGAGAGAAGAAATCTAGGTAATGGGATGCATCAAGTTTTGCTGACTTTAATAATAAAAGCTGCCACCCCAAAGAAATAAAACACATTCAGCATGCAAAGGGAATAAAAATATGAACTCATCTTGGCTAATGGCTCAGAAAAGTAATATAAAGATATGCATAGATTACTCTGAATCTTTAAAAAAATAGAGAGATGCTTCCAATTTACATAAAATGTTAATAGTAATCTTAGGGGCAAGAGATTTACTCTGAAACATAGGAATAATTAAAGGGGGAGAGGGGCTGTTAGCGATGGTGCCTTTGTCCTTGAATGTTTTCTTTGGAGTTACATTAAACATGCATGATGGTGCCTTCACGGTTTAGTTCTGCTGAGCTTGGCTTATATGTGCTTTATAGTTCAAAACCATGAAAGCTTCCTCTTTGGGTAGAACGCCTTTCCAATATAGCTGAAATTAAAGCGGGGAGGCAGGAATGTAAAAGAAATTGTTAATTTAAAGCAAGAGATTTACCAAATCCTTAGCATAATGCATGTAATTTGACAAATCCCTAAAACAAATTCTCCAATGCTTTGTCTAATCTTTCCTTAATTGTCCCAAGGGATTTGGTTACTCCCCATTCCTTTGGGAAGCTATTGTACAATCCTGATGGAGTTCACTCCCTGGAAGATTCCTCTCATGGACCACTATCCTCCTATTAATTACTTAAAGCGGATCCCATTGACTTCAGAGGGACTACACCACAGTTAAAAGTTTGAGGACCATGGATATATTCAGTCTTATTTTTCCCATTCTTAATTTCATCCCTCTACTCCTAATTATGAGATAAATGCAAAGTCTGTTCTTTTACTTCAATATATTTTAGAGAAATCCCCAGACTTCACCTTTGTACCTACAATGATCTTTCATGTACCAATTAATGATTGAGCACCAACTCCATTAGTTCACTCTTAGCCAATTACAAACATTTAGATCCTCTAATCAGTCTCTGAATTAGGGATGTGTGAACAGAACAGGGTTCGGATGTTCAGCCGTTCGGCCATTCAGTCCAAAAATTTAGTTCGGGTTCATGGATTTCGGTCCCACAGAGTTCGGTCCCCCCAAACTTTTGGAAAATTTAGCCAAGGCAGAGACTTGGGGCACACCAGGGGGGCCCATGGGGGCATGGCAGGCTGTCGGAAATGCAGCAGCAGTAGCAGACACTGAGAAGGCTTGCGGCTTGGCACCCTGGGCTGCCTGGGCAGGCAGGCTCGGCACTTGACCCCTAGGGGTGCCCAGGGTGCCATGGCTGGCCATCTGAGACCAAGCGGCAGCAGCAGCAGTGGAGGTTGGAAAGGCTTGGACCTTGGTGGCTGGCCCGGCACCCCTACTTGACCGGGTATTTCAGGCTGCCAGGCATCAGTGTAGCAGCGGCAGACATTGGATTGCCCAGTAGCAGAACCCATGGTACAGCAGAGGAATCAGTGGCAGCAGCAGCAGCAGACAGGCAGTGTGGCAGGAGCAGCAAGAAAGCAAGCTGAGACAAGGTTCGAGGTTGGCAACCAGGGCAAACAGACAGGAAGCGTGGCATGAGAGGCAGTAAGGAAGGCAGGCTTGGACCTTGGCAGGGCACTCATATAATCTGGCGAAGACTGTGCAGCATGCGTGAGAGAAAGCCAGTCAGTTAGGTGGGCCAAGATAATCTAGTCAGAGGCTGGCTGACAGGCTTACAGCTTCCAAATGTCACCTGGCATCATGAGGTCAGTCAGAAAAGCCGTCCAAGGCTGTCTAGTGAGACAGAGAGAGAGAGAGGGGGGGGTAAGGTGGGTGCCAGGCATTGGGAGGAAGGACAGCACCTCAACAGCAGCCCCATCCCAAGACTGCACCTGGCATGGGGTGGTGTGTGCCACTGCACCATCAACCCATGTCCAGGGGCAGCTCGGGGAATCCCAGCAGTGGAAGGTTGACCTTGATAAAGAGCAACTACTCCACCAACTTGGTCCCGTCTCAGGTGGTGCGGTGAGCAAATGTTCTCCACCATAGAGAACACCCGCTCACTGGGAACACTTGTTGGTGGGAAGGACAAGAGACCCTTGGCCACTTTGGATAGGGCTGGCCACACATCCCTCAGAGACCTGTGTCACCACCATATTCTGCCTCTCCCATCAGCGCTGTTAGTGGTGAAGCAGCAGCATCCAGTTGAGGCCCAGAAGCGTCAGTGCACCATGGAGGAGCTGGGGTGGGGGCAGCTGCCAAGTCCATCAGCAGCTTCATGAAGTGGAAGGCGGCGTGGCTTTCAACTGAAAGCCACACAAATGTTGGGGGAAATGATTGCACTCAATAGGCAGACCTTCTCGGTGGTCGGGAACATGGGGTTTAAGCACCTGATTGGCTTCCTGGAACCCCAGCTTAAGCTGCCCTTGTGCACCACCCTGAGTCGGCAGGTGATGCCAGCCTTGTACCGGACTTTAACAGAGCCGGTGAGGGAGCAGCTGGCAGGGGATAGAGGTGCCACCATCCACTTCACCATCTACCTGTGGTCGAGCAGAAATATGGTACCGATAGCCTGGCTAGGTGCATTGGTCTCTACAAAAAAGGACTTGCTGAAGTCGGGGTGCCACAGAATGGGGGCAGTTTGGAAGGTTTCCTTGAGATACAAGAAGCTGTGTTGCTGCTGAGGCCCCCAGATGTACTCTTGGTTATTTTTCAACAGGGTTGTGAAGAGCTTTGTGACCTCTACGTAGTTGGGATATACTGGCGGTAATAGTTCATACTGCCTAAAAATCGTTGCAATGGCTTCAGTGCCTGTGGAGTGGGCCACTGCTTGATGGCTTCCACCTTGCGCTCATCCATCGCAATCCCTTCAGTGCTGACCACGAACCCCCAAAATTCCACAGTCGTGAGGTGAAAAGCACACTTTTCCCATTTGCAAAACAGTCTATGCTGTCGTAACTGGTGTAACACTTGATGGACATGCTGGACATGTTGGGACAAGGAAGCAGAGTAAATCAGGATATCGTCAAGATAGGCGATGGCAAACAAGTCAAGGATGTCGTGAAACACATCATTAATAAAATGTTGAAATGTGGCCGGAGCGCTGGCTAAACTGAATGGCATCACTAGATACTCAAAATGTCCATAGCGGGTGTGGAAGGCGGTCTTCCACTCATCCCCTTCCCGCACCAGACCAAGTTATATGCTCCACAAAGATCCAGCTTGGTGAACACCCGGGCCCCCTGTAGTCGGTTCATCAGTTCAGAGATAAGGGGGTGAGGGTAGCAATTTTTCACAGTCACTGCATTCAAACCCCTGCAATCAATACAGAGGCGGAGACCCCCATCCTTCTTTGGCACAAAAAATATGGGTGCTCTGGCTGGGGATGATGATGGGCAGATGAACCCGCTTTGGAGACTGTCATTCAGGTATTGGTGGAGAGCTGCTAGTTCAGGTGCTGACAAAGCATAGATCCTTCCAAATGGGAGCTCTGTGCCCAGGAGGAGGTTGATGGGACAGTCGTACACTCAGTGTGGGGGAAGTTCCGCAGCTTGTATGGTGCTAAAAACATCAGTGAATTCAGCATAGTCGGGGGCACATCCAGCGCCGTTGAGGTGGTACTGCTACAGATGGCCTTGGGCTCTGAAGGTCGAGGTACTAGGCAGGTGTGGATATAATATGGAGAAGTAAAATGAAGACCTTTTGTCACCCAGGTAATGTTGGGGTCATGGCAACTCAGCCAAGGAATCCCCAACACTATAGGGAACATGGGGGTACTGACTATGTCAAAGGATGCAAGTTCATGATGGGCCCCGACACCAGGGGCAAGCCATCAATTGAGTGCACCATCTCTGGATCTGCCTTTTGTTCCAAAGGAAGTCACAGGCCTCGGCCAAGGCCCTGTCCATGAAGTTCCCTGATGCTCCAGAGTCAATGAGTGCCAGCAAACATGTGAGTACTGGGGGGCCACGGTGATCATGAGGGGTACTCTGAAGTGTGGCTCGTGAACCTTTGGTTGCAGGGGTAGCTGTCTTATGGCCGGGATGACCCCTGCGCACCCTGGCCCTGGGAGTTTCCCCGTTCCCAGAGGTGTGGCGGCATGGATGGACAGTCCTGTATGAAGTGCCCTGGTTCCCCACAGTAAAATCAGCCCTTATTCTTTCACCAACATTCCTTTTGTTCCAATGGCACAGGGCCTTGGGAGGCCCCTAGTAGCATCGGCTAAGGTTCTGTGGTATCTTCACCTGCAAGGGAGGGAATTGAGAACACCTGAAGTGAAAACCCTCAAGGTTCCGGTTGCCGTTCACACAGGCGCTCTGTCACATAATCCTGGATCCGCAGGACCAAGGAGACAAGGCCTTCCCATGTGTCAGGCAGGACCATATAGGTTAGTTGGTCCTTGATCTTCTCGCTGAGCCCTTTCCGGAACAACACCACTTAAACATCATTCGGTCACTGTAGGTCAAGGGCCAACTGCTGGAATCGGGTGACGTAATCCAGGAGGCTGCCCTTCCCTTGCCTGAGGGCCATAATAGCAGCCTGGGCATTGTGACAACGGTGGGGATGATCAAACACCCTTTTAATAGGGTGGTGGCCCAATCCAGGGCCAACTCCCCAAGATTCCCAATAATGTAGGCCACCTTCAAGGTGTCGGAAGGGTACGTGGCATGTTGCATTGTAAAGGTGAGCTTGCAAAGGGCCAGAAACCCTTGGAACGATCATCGATCCCCCATGAATTTTTCCATCCCGGGACCCCCTTGGCTCCCGGGCTTCCCCGAGGCCACTCGGCAACACGAGAACCCATGGAATCTCTACAGGGGGAGCCATAGGGTCAGAAACAGGGAGACCCACCGGTGCTGCAGCCGGGATTGCAATGGGGATGACCATAGGGGCAGTGGCAGGCACCGCAGCCCCAGCCCCCGGAGCTGTTCCCTCCACAGTGGCCAATTCTACCTGTTTTTACTGCAGGTCTTTCACTTCTAGGGCAATGGCCTGTACAGCACGTAAAAACTCCTGCATCCCTTGGGCCAAATCCATAACCCCAGTCCCACCTGGGGAAAAGGAAAAGAAAGGGAATATTTGCCAGTAATTCTGTCAGTGGGGCCTGGGTAAAGGGTCTCAGTCTCACACCACACCAAACATGCTAGGCACTTTTACACACTCTGCCTCCAACTGGGAAGGGGAAAATGCCATCCGAATAGAGTTGTGACCCGATATGTCTCACAGAGATGGGACCCTCATCATCATTGGGCGCAGAGCCGAAGGTTAAGGCTAATCTGGGCTGTGCCCACCACAGGGTTACACACACACCAGTCACACCATGGGGAGGGTGATGGAAAGTTCGAGTGCAGAAGAAGTGCAGGCACAAGGGGGTCAGGATCTGGGTCCATGGACTGAAGGAATACTTCACGTGCTCCTGAGGGAGGGAGAGAAACCAGGTCTGGGGAGAGGAAAGGGGGAAGGGCTTGCATGCTGCCACTCACTCTCACACTTGTTTAAAAGGTTCACTTGCTAAGGGAAATGGTTAAAGAACACAAACCACACACCACCCTCTGTATGCACAAGCACCACATGTGTCAAACCCACACACTTCAACCAACAATTATAACACTTATCTCTCAGAGGCCAGCTTCTCGCTCTGACTACCAGCAACAGGGAACTCCCTGTGCCAGCTTAAATACGATCAGACATGCCACCGGGATGACTGGAGCTGTGTGGAGCATTGCAGTGGCTGTGATTAAGGCCCCACTCCCTGTACATGCGGTGAGACATTGCGTGATTCCGGGTTAGTTGTCCTGGCAATGGAGCTCGGCAGGGAAGCATCCCCCATCACACTCGGCCCTGGAACGGATGCGGGAAGCTGAGGGGAAGCCCTCCTCCGATGGTAAAGGTCCCCCCTAGCTCCAGCCCTGACAATCACCCAGGGTTGCCAGGGCAGGCAGACAGGCACCTTGGCATGAGAGGTAGGCAGGCTGAGGCAGGGCTTCAGCTTTGCCCACAAGGTGGGCAGGCAGGCAATTTGGCATGATCAGAAAGCAGACCGAGGCAGGGTTTGAGCTTGACAACCTGGGTGGGTGGGCAGACAGGCAGCGTGGCATGAGCACTGGAAGGCTGGCTGAGGTAGGGTTTCATCTTTGCCACCTGGGTGAGTGGGCAGGCAGACACGCAGCATGGCATGAACATTGGAAGGCTGGCTGAGGCAGGGTTTGATTTTGGCCACCTGGGCGGGCAGGAGACAGGAAGCGTGACATGAGCAGAAGGCAGACTGAGGCAGGCTTTGAACTTGACCACCTGGGCATACAGGAAGACAGGCATCATGTCATGAGCATGGGAAGGAAGATTGAGGCAGGCTTTGATCTTGGCCACCTGGGCGGGCGGGTGGGAAGACAGGCACTTTGG
>QEPC01002150.1:895929-918567 GCA_003113815.1 Sphenodon punctatus | reverse complement strand
ATTCCACTAAGTTGCGGAATTAAATAAGCGGAACCGCGGAACCGCGGAATGAAACCGCGGAATTAAAGCCTCTGCCATGCCATTCCACTAATTGCGGAAACACTGTTTCCGTCGGAAATAGCTACCGCTGCGAAATTCCGCTACAGCCCTAAACCTGGGCGGGCGGGCAGATAGGCAGCGTGGCATGAAAATCAGAAGGCTGGCTGAGGCAGGGTTTTATCTTGGTCACCTGGGCGGCAGGTGGGCAAGCAGGCAGGCAGCGTGGCATGAGCATCAGAAGACTGGCTGAGGCAGGTTTTGACCTTAGCCACCTGGGCGGGTGGGTGGGCAGACAGGCAGCATGGTTTGAGCATCGGAAAGCTAGCTGAGGCAGGCTTTGATCTTGGCCACCTGGGTGGGTGGGTGGGTGAGCAGACAGGCAGCGTGGCATGAGAGGCAGTAGGGAAGGCAGGTTGGGACCTTGACAGGGCACTCAGATAGGCTGGCGAAGAATGTGCAGCACAAGAGAGAGAGAGTCATTCAGATAGGTGGGCCAAGATCATCTAGTAAGAGGCTGGCTGGCAGGCTTACAGCTTCCCAATGCCACCCTGTGTCATGAGGTCAGTCAGATAGGCCAACCAAGGCCGTCTAGTCAGAGAGAGAGTGAGAGAGAGAGAGAGAGAGAGAGAGAGAGAGAGAGAGAGAGGCAGGGCGAATGCCGGGCATTGAGAGGGAGAGACAGCACCTCAGGAGCAGCAGCCCAGATTGAGGCGGAGCCCCGTCCCAAGACTTCCCCTGGCATGGGATGGCATGTGCCATTGCACCATCAATACATGTCCAGGGGCAGCTCGGGGAATCCCAAGAGCGGAAGGTTCACCTTTATAAATAGCAACTGCTCCACCAACTTGGCCCCCAGTCTCAGGTGGTGCGGCGAGCAAATTTCCCCCGCCATGGAGAACACCCGCTCACTGGGGACACTCATTGGTGGGCAGGACAAGAGACCCTTGGCCACTTTGGACAGGGCCGGCCACACATTGGTCTTGCTGGCCCAGTAGGCCAAGGGATCGCTGCTGGGTTTTATGTACTGCTCCTCCTCCAGGTAGCTCTCCACTGCTGCTGAAGCACTGTCATACTCCCTCACAAAACTCTGTCTGGGCACCATCTCCATCACTGTTCTCAGTCACGCTACCTGCCCTGCTGTGCATGAGCTCCTGCTCGCCAGAGTTGCCTGCACATAGGAGCTGCTGCTGTTGGCAATAGGGGTGCTGCTGCTGCTCAACCTGCTGCTGGTGTTGCTACTGCTAGGGCTAGGGGCAGGGATAGACCCCACCAGCTGAAAGGGGTAGCTGCTCCCACTCCCACCATCCCATGGGGCATCCTGCTGCTGCCATGCACTCTCAAAAGTCTGCTCTGCCTGCCACACCCTCTCCACCAGGTCACACTTCCAGTGCCCACAGAGCACTGTCTGACATGCCACGCTGCTCTTGACCCAGGGGTCCAGCACGGTTGCTAAAATGTATTCCACCCACATCAGGAGCTCATTGAACGGCACCTTCAGCCATGCCTTCAGCTGCCGCACCAGGTCAACTGCCTCATCTTCCAGTTTCCACCCCTGAGGGCCACAATCCCACCCCTGGAGAATCTTCTCCAGCCTCCTGAGGAGACTGTGGACTAGAGGGGTCACCTGGCTGATGGTGACCATGGAGGAGCTGATGGTCTCCGTCACAGCCACGAATGGTGAACACGAAGACCGTGTGAGCAAGGATCTCCCATTCCACCCCATTGTACCTTGGAGGTTCCCTGCTGTCCATCACCAGTTCAACCTGATGCAAGCTGGCTTTCTGCTCGAGTAGCTGCTTAAGTATCAGGAATGTAGCATTACACCATGTGGACAGATCCTTCACCAGCTGGTGCACTGGGGAGCTTTGTTCTGCCTGCTTCACCCGTGGGAGGTTGCTACCCTTCACGCTCCAGTTAAAAAAATTGGTCAGCTTCCTCCCCCTCTCAATCAGGGAGCTAAGGGTGCCTGCCCCAATCCCCTTATCCCCCAAGCCCAGAGTATCCCTGACCAATGGGTGAAGGGTGTGTGCAGGACAAGGATGCTGGTGAAGCCCCCCTCATGGACTGCCCTAGATATGTTGGCGGCATTGTCCATCACCAGGCTCCCCTTCATGAAGGGTGCACCTGACATGACCAACTCCCTCACCATGGCGGTCAGGGATGCCTCAATGTTCCGAGCAGTGTGTGGACCATCCATTACTTCTGCCTGAAGCAGGGACCACCTATACCCTGCTTCTTGACTCCTCCTGCCACTGCCAAACGCTGCCTCCGGGTCCTGCCACCAGTGCACCATCACTGCCAGGTAGGCATGCTGCGCATTTCTGCTGGACCACAGGTCTGTGGTGAAGTGGACAGTGGCACCCCCAGCCCTTGCCAGCTTCTCCCTCACCCACTCCTTTAAAGCCAACTCAGGGTGGTGCGCAAGGACAGCTTAAACTGGGGGGCCAAGAAGCCACTCAGGCAACTAAACCCCATGGCCCCGACCACCGAGAAGGACTGCCAATCCAGCACTATCATTTCCCCCAACATGTGCGTGGCTTTCAATTGAAAGACACGCTGCCCTCCAGGTCCTGCAGCTGCCAAGGCACTTGGCAGCTGCCCCCACCCTAGCTCCTCCATGGTGGACTGACACTGCTGGCGAGGCTGCTGCTGCTGTTCTCCCCCCCCCCCCAGTAGGAATACTGATCCTGCTTTTAGAGGCAGCTTTTGATGCAGGACGCTTGCCAGCTGAAGAAGCCAGCTGAAGAAGACTGGTCACTGCAGTCGGAAAGCGCTGGAATCCACTGCCCCTGCCTTCCTGCTTAGCACTGTGGCATGCCTTCAGGTGCCTCACCATGGCAGTTGTCCCAAGGTTGGTGAGCACCTGCTCATGTTTCACCACCTTCTGCCACAAATTACACTGCACCTCCCTCGGATCATCTGCCCGCACCAACTTAATATGCACTCAGATGGAGGAGTTTTTTCCCCCTACTGCCAACTGGCCCACACCGGGTGACGCACTGCTGACAGTGCTGCAGGAAGGGGAAGAACATGGTGGTGATACAGTTCTTGGTGGGACAGCCATCACCTCACCACCAGACATCTCCGCCGCAGGACTAGTTTCTGCCTCGCTGTCCCCAATCAGAGTGACATCCCGCAAAGGGGAGTACTGGGATCCTGAGGCTGATGGACTGCCCACCATGCTGCTGCCACTCTCCCTCTGCCCATTATAGCTGCTGCTGCTGCTGCTGCTGCTGCTGTTGCTGCTGCTGCTCCTCTCACTGCTGGGGTGGGATCCACCAGTCCTGGACTGCTGGGGATCACCTCAATAATGGGGGTCGGGGACATTGGTGGCCCTGTAGGAACATCTGCCACGAAGAATCTGCACCCACTTCTGCAGCCACAGCAGACAGCCACAGCCTCCTCAACTACAGGCCTTCCAGTGCCTTGCATGGTAGTAGAGGACGTTGGCAGGAGGCTAGACCAAACCACACCCCTAGTTCCACTGCTGGGAGACTCTGAAGCCTAACTGCCAAAATCAGGCCTGTGCAGTTTAGGGCGTGGGGATGGGCTCAGGCTGCTGCTGATGCCTGATGCCACTCCCCTGGCATGGCCCCTACCACCTCTGCCACGTATATATTATTTATTTATGCAAATTGGTAATCTAATATTATATATATCTACACTAACTGTAACTGCTATTAACTATTCTAAAGCCTATTGAACTAAATGGAATATTATCTAATATCTACAAAGACCTAGTCCTACAAACCACTATAAAATATTAAAAATGAATCACTACATACTCTCTCTCTCTCTATCTCTATAACTAAGCTAACTCCTACAACTATCTGTCTACAGTAACTATCTAATATATATTTATACACACACACAAACACACACACACACACACACACACACACACACAGGGATGGGGGGGAACACAGACAGGTCACAACAAACAACACAGGGATGGGTACTAAACTGAAATGAAACCTAAATCTACTCTAAATAAATTCAAAAACAGGGGAAGGGAATCAGGGATGGAATATATACAGGGGGGAGGGAAGGAGTCATTGGAGGGTAGGGAGAAAGAACACAGGGAGGGGTAAAAATTAAAAATAACACCTAAATCTATCTAATCTAATCTAAATAAATGAAACTATGGAGGTAAATGTGTGAAATAGGAGGAGGATGGCAATCGACTGGGAGGTACAGAAACTGTTGGGAGAGGTAGACTTCTGAAAACGCCTGCTGACAGGATCAATGACTAGCTCAGAAGGAGTTGGAAGGGGGGAGAGCAATGACTTTGTTACTTGCTGCGCCCGCTTTACCACAAGCCCCATTGGCTCTGTGCAGCCTAGTCCATGGCCATTCGCAGCCTGCGAAGCCAGCGGTTTGAGGAAAAGAGGGATAGTGATTGTGCAGGCTGGCTCCTAGTCAAAGCCTCTCCACCCGTTGCACCAGGAAGTCTGCTCCTCCCCCCACCCATCCCTGGGCCTTCCAGCCCTGTTTATCCAGCCTGAATACCTCCGAACTCATGTGAACGTGGCTGAACTTTTCGGGGCTTCGGCCGTTCAATTCGGCCGTTCGATTCGGCCGTCCGAACGGGCTGAGTTCGGGCTGAACACCGAACGGCCGAACCGCGCTTGCACATCCCTACTCTGAATTTATATCCCTCCAATCTCATTCCAGTCTTTTAATTCCATCCAGTAATTCCACTTTCTTTCCTGGTGTTCTATGTGCCATTTAAATGAATCAGGTATGCCATTTATCTACTCAGTGCACCCACTGAAATGAATTGTCCTGAACCTGTGCTGCCCTGGCAATTTGCCCAGAAAGGATGGTGTGCCATTTATCAGGGAGATGGGGATGCTCTTTGAATTATCTATTATTTTACCTTCTCTTGCCTTGAACTGGCTGAGGTATGCAAGAAAGGACATAATACTTATTAGAAATGGTCAAAAACTGCTAATTGGAAATATATATATAAAAACTTAGCTATACATGGAGGTACGATCCAAAAAAGCTTACTCTGTAATAGTCCCACTGAAGCCCCCGAAATAAATCTCTAGAGACTTCAGTGGGGCTATTGTGGAGTAAGCGGTTTGTGGATCACAGCCTTCATTTTGAAACATGCACAATGAAAATACTTTCCCCATTTTCTGAAAACCAAATAAAATTAAAAAAACCAAAACTTTTAATAAATTTCACTTTTCCAAAACTGGAAAGAAAAAAAAAATGTCGACTTTAGTTACAAAAACAAAAAGAGTCATTTTTCAGCAAATGGGTTTTACAAAAATGCTGGATTTTGATGAAAAAACTTTGCAGCTAAAAAAATTTCAGCTGGCTCTAATAGTCTTTACTTCTTGCATCAGTCAAAATCAAGAACCTAATTTACCTGCTAAAATTCAGTTATGTGGTTTCCCATATACCTCTTTAATGCAATTCAAATGGGTCTGCTTATGACACACTAAGAATAGCTTTGAAGTGTGTGCTTTTTGTTTTTTGAATGATATTTGTCACTAAAAAGACAAAGTAACCTGGGACAATTACAGTGCAGAGTAGGGGGTGGGAATTTCGGTTTCCTCGGTATCCGAAACTGCTGGTATTTTGCTGTATCGGCAGTTTCGGATTAACCCGGTAATCTGGGGTACCGGTACCGATTCACCGTGCCGGATTTTTTACATTGCGGCCAGTGAAATGAATGGCTGCAATGTAAAAAAAACAAAAACAA
Organism: Sphenodon punctatus; assembly: GCA_003113815.1. Taxonomy (NCBI): domain Eukaryota; kingdom Metazoa; phylum Chordata; class Lepidosauria; order Sphenodontia; family Sphenodontidae; genus Sphenodon; species Sphenodon punctatus. The sequence continues at coordinate 912,812 of QEPC01002150.1, read as the reverse complement.
AAACTCACTTTCCCTCCCCCATCCAGGCTGCATGGGTGGAAGGGGACACTCCCCACCCACCATGGATTTTAAAAAAATTTTTTTAACCTGAAGTCTGGCTGCTAGTGCGGGGTCTGGACTGCCACTGCGCCAACAGCGGTAACCCAGAGCCTGCACCAGCAGCAGCCAGGGTGATCCCTGGGGTGGGGGGTGGTTTAACACCCCCCACCCCAGGGATCACCCTACCCCCCCCACCCAGATTGCCTTACTTGTCCTCTGGGTGGCAGTGGCGGCGGCAGCAGCATGGCATGGGTCCGGGCGGCTTCAGCGCTAGTGGCTGGCTTCCCTTCAGCCTTTCACTAGGCCTTCTGAGGAACTTCCAAGCTCCTTTGGGTCAAGCAGGCAGAGCAAGGCTTCCCAGTCCACCAGCTGGTCCAGGATGTCTCCACACAGTGGAATTCCATCTTCCAGATGCTCAAGCAGCTTCTCAAGCAGAAAGATGCCTTGCATCGGCTTCAACTGGTGATGTACAGCGGGGCACCTCCAGGGTACAATGGAGTGGAATGGGAGATACTGGCTCACACGGTCTTTGTGCTCAGATCGTTCCTGGCTGTGATAGTTCTGGAGGTGGATAGTCAACTCCTCCACTCCACCATCAACCAGGTAATTCCTCTGTTCCAGAGTCTCCTCAGGAGACTGGAGGAGATTCCCAAGGTGCGGGAGTGTGGCCCTACAAGCAGGAAGCTGGCGGATGAGGGAGTTGATCTGGTGCGGCAGCTGAAAGCAGGGATGAAGGCATGGTTTGATGACTCCTGCGGTGGGCAGAATATGTCTTGGCAACCATGCTGGACCCCAGGATCAATGGCAGCGTGGCACACCAAACAGTGCTCNGGGAAGGGAATCAGGGATGGAATATATACAGGGGGGAGGGAAGGAGTCATTGGAGGGTAGGGAGAAAGAACACAGGGAGGGGTAAAAATTAAAAATAACACCTAAATCTATCTAATCTAATCTAAATAAATGAAACTATGGAGGTAAATGTGTGAAATAGGAGGAGGATGGCAATCGACTGGGAGGTACAGAAACTGTTGGGAGAGGTAGACTTCTGAAAACGCCTGCTGACAGGATCAATGACTAGCTCAGAAGGAGTTGGAAGGGGGGAGAGCAATGACTTTGTTACTTGCTGCGCCCGCTTTACCACAAGCCCCATTGGCTCTGTGCAGCCTAGTCCATGGCCATTCGCAGCCTGCGAAGCCAGCGGTTTGAGGAAAAGAGGGATAGTGATTGTGCAGGCTGGCTCCTAGTCAAAGCCTCTCCACCCGTTGCACCAGGAAGTCTGCTCCTCCCCCCACCCATCCCTGGGCCTTCCAGCCCTGTTTATCCAGCCTGAATACCTCCGAACTCATGTGAACGTGGCTGAACTTTTCGGGGCTTCGGCCGTTCAATTCGGCCGTTCGATTCGGCCGTCCGAACGGGCTGAGTTCGGGCTGAACACCGAACGGCCGAACCGCGCTTGCACATCCCTACTCTGAATTTATATCCCTCCAATCTCATTCCAGTCTTTTAATTCCATCCAGTAATTCCACTTTCTTTCCTGGTGTTCTATGTGCCATTTAAATGAATCAGGTATGCCATTTATCTACTCAGTGCACCCACTGAAATGAATTGTCCTGAACCTGTGCTGCCCTGGCAATTTGCCCAGAAAGGATGGTGTGCCATTTATCAGGGAGATGGGGATGCTCTTTGAATTATCTATTATTTTACCTTCTCTTGCCTTGAACTGGCTGAGGTATGCAAGAAAGGACATAATACTTATTAGAAATGGTCAAAAACTGCTAATTGGAAATATATATATAAAAACTTAGCTATACATGGAGGTACGATCCAAAAAAGCTTACTCTGTAATAGTCCCACTGAAGCCCCCGAAATAAATCTCTAGAGACTTCAGTGGGGCTATTGTGGAGTAAGCGGTTTGTGGATCACAGCCTTCATTTTGAAACATGCACAATGAAAATACTTTCCCCATTTTCTGAAAACCAAATAAAATTAAAAAAACCAAAACTTTTAATAAATTTCACTTTTCCAAAACTGGAAAGAAAAAAAAAATGTCGACTTTAGTTACAAAAACAAAAAGAGTCATTTTTCAGCAAATGGGTTTTACAAAAATGCTGGATTTTGATGAAAAAACTTTGCAGCTAAAAAAATTTCAGCTGGCTCTAATAGTCTTTACTTCTTGCATCAGTCAAAATCAAGAACCTAATTTACCTGCTAAAATTCAGTTATGTGGTTTCCCATATACCTCTTTAATGCAATTCAAATTGGTCTGCTTATGACACACTAAGAATAGCTTTGAAGTGTGTGCTTTTTGTTTTTTGAATGATATTTGTCACTAAAAAGACAAAGTAACCTGGGACAATTACAGTGCAGAGTAGGGGGTGGGAATTTCGGTTTCCTCGGTATCCGAAACTGCTGGTATTTTGCTGTATCGGCAGTTTCGGATTAACCCGGTAATCTGGGGTACCGGTACCGATTCACCGTGCCGGATTTTTTACATTGCGGCCAGTGAAATGAATGGCTGCAATGTAAAAAAAACAAAAACAAAAACTCACTTTCCCTCCCCCATCCAGGCTGCATGGGTGGAAGGGGACACTCCCCACCCACCATGGATTTTAAAAAAATTTTTTTAACCTGAAGTCTGGCTGCTAGTGCGGGGTCTGGACTGCCACTGCGCCAACAGCGGTAACCCAGAGCCTGCACCAGCAGCAGCCAGGGTGATCCCTGGGGTGGGGGGTGGTTTAACACCCCCCACCCCAGGGATCACCCTACCCCCCCCACCCAGATTGCCTTACTTGTCCTCTGGGTGGCAGTGGCGGCGGCAGCAGCATGGCATGGGTCCGGGCGGCTTCAGCGCTAGTGGCTGGCTTCCCTTCAGCCTTTCACTAGGCCTTCTGAGGAACTTCCAAGCTCCTTTGGGTCAAGCAGGCAGAGCAAGGCTTCCCAGTCCACCAGCTGGTCCAGGATGTCTCCACACAGTGGAATTCCATCTTCCAGATGCTCAAGCAGCTTCTCAAGCAGAAAGATGCCTTGCATCGGCTTCAACTGGTGATGTACAGCGGGGCACCTCCAGGGTACAATGGAGTGGAATGGGAGATACTGGCTCACACGGTCTTTGTGCTCAGATCGTTCCTGGCTGTGATAGTTCTGGAGGTGGATAGTCAACTCCTCCACTCCACCATCAACCAGGTAATTCCTCTGTTCCAGAGTCTCCTCAGGAGACTGGAGGAGATTCCCAAGGTGCGGGAGTGTGGCCCTACAAGCAGGAAGCTGGCGGATGAGGGAGTTGATCTGGTGCGGCAGCTGAAAGCAGGGATGAAGGCATGGTTTGATGACTCCTGCGGTGGGCAGAATATGTCTTGGCAACCATGCTGGACCCCAGGATCAATGGCAGCGTGGCACACCAAACAGTGCTCTATGGGCTCTACTGGAAGGGTGAGCTGGTGCATAGGGTCCAGAAGGCAGAGCAGGCTATGCAGCAGGACAACCCTGGGGATGGTGGGAGCAGCCACCCCTTTCAGCCAGCAGGGTCTATCCCTTCCCCCAGCTATAGCGGTAGTAGCAGCAGCACCACCAGCAGTATGAGAAGCAGCAGCAGCACCCCTATTGCAAGCATCAGCAGCAGCTCCTCCTATGTGCATGCCACTCTGGGGAGTATGGGGTCCTCCACAATAGGGCAAGCAGTGTGGTTGAGGACAGTGGTGGAGGTGGTACCCAGGTAAAGCTACCAGAGGGAGTACGATGGCGCCTCATCAGCAGTGGAGACCTACCTGGAGGAGGAGCCATGCATTGATCCCAACAGTGATCCCTTGGCCTACTGGACCAGCAAGGCCAACATGTTGCCTGGCACTGTCCAAAGTGGCCAAGGGTATATTGTCCTGCCCCACCAACAAGTGTCCCCAGCAAGCGGGTGTTCTCCATAGTGGGGGACATTTGGTCCCCACACCGCCTGAGACTGGGAACCAAGTTGGTGGAACAGTTGCTCTTTCTGAAGGTGAACCTTCCGCTGCTGGGATTCCCTGAGCTTCCCCTGGACAAGGATTCATGTTTGAGTGACACATGCCATCCCATGCCAGGGGTAGTCTTGGGACAGGTCTCCTCCTCAATCTGGGCTACTGCTGCTATGCTGAGGTGCTGTCCCTCCCTCCCAATACCTCTCTCTCTCTCTCTCTCTCTCTCTCTCTCTCTCTCTCTCTCTCATACTAGACAACCTTGGTTGCCTTATCTGACTGACCTCATGATGCAGTGTGGCACTGGGAAACTGTAAGCCTGCCAGCCGGCCTCTAGCTTGATTATCCCGGTCTGCCTATCTGACTGGCTCTCTCTCTCGCTGCACAGTTTTCACCAGCCAATTTGAGTGCCCTGCCAAGGTTCCAGCCTACCTTCCCTACTGTCTCTCATATCATGCTGCCTGTCTGCCTGCGCCGGTTGCAATGCTTGAACCCTGCCTCGGTCTACCTACTTTCTGCTCATGCCACACTGCCTTTCTGCCTGCCCACCCAGGTTGCCTAGATCAAAGCCTGCCTCAGTCTGCCTGCTTTCTTCTCATGCCACACTGCCTGCCTGCCTGCCCACCTAGGTAGCCCAGATCAAAGCCTGCTTCAGTCTGCCTGCCTTCTGCTCATGCAAAGCTGCCCGCCTGTCCACCCAGGTGGCCTAGATCAAAGCCTGCCTCAGTCTGCCTGCCTCTCATGCCACAATGCCCAAAAATCAGCCCAGGTAGCCTAGATCAAAGCCTGCCTCAGTCTGCCTGCCTCTCATGCCACACTGCCTGGCCTCTCGCCCTGTGGGCAAAGCTGAAACCCTGCCCTGGCCTGCCTGCCTCTCATGCCATGAAGCCTGTATTCCTGACGCCAATGTTACATCCAGGGAGGGCTGTCCCAAAATCTATAAGCTGCCACTCTAGCCCCAGAACCCACCATCAGGGTTCTGGGCCCATCATTCCCCTCTCAGGGTGCTGTCATTCCACCATCTAAAGAAGCAGCCACTCCAGCCCCAGGACCCACCATCAGGGTTCTGGGGCCTATGTTACTTGCAGGGAGGGATGTCAGATATCTAGAAGCTTCCAGGATGCACCATCAGTATTATGGGGCCGTCATTCCCATAGGGCACTGTCATTCCACCTCATCAACAAACAGCCACTTCAGCCCCAGGACCCACTGTCAGGGTTCTGGGGCCTAGGTTACAGGCAGGGAGGGCTGTCCAATATCTAGAAGCCACCACTCTAGCCCCAGGACTCACTCTCAGGGTCCTGGGCCCGTCATTCCGCTCACAGGATGCTGTCATTCCACCGCATCAACAAACAGCCACTCCAGCCCCAGGACCCACCATCAGGGTTCTGGGGCTTAGGTTACTGGCAGGGAGGGCTGTCCAATATCTAGAAGCTGACACTCTAGCCCCAGGACCCATCCTCAAGGTTCTGGGCCCATCATTCTGCTCGCGAGATGCTGTCATTCCACTGTCTAAAGAAGCAGCCACTCCAGCCCCAGCACCCACCCTCAGGGTTCTTGGGCCTGTCATTCCACTCATAGGGTGCTGTCATTCCACCTTTTCTTTATGAGTTAGCAACCTGCTATTTATGGAGAGAGAGAGAGAGAGAGAGAGAGAGAGAGAGAGAGTCTCCCCACTGCTAGAACGAGAGAGACATGATCCCACCCATGTTGTCACCTGCACTATATATATGGCCAGAGAGAGGGGGGGCTCTCTGCTAGAATGAGAGATATGGGGGTGGAGGGGGAGAGGTGTATCCAGCTCAAGCTGCCTGCCACCTGCCAGAACCAGCGAGATATCTCATCTGTGCCCACATCTAGCAGCAAACCTACCAGAATGAGATGGAAATAACACACAATGTATTATATGTGCCTGCCTGTGTGCCTCCCTGTACCTGCTACCACCTATCGCATGATTGAATGAAGTGTGACCAATCAAGCACTAATTCTAGGGACATCATTCAACTCCAATAGGCTGTCATTCTACTGTACCTGAAGCAGTCATGCCCATCCCAGGAAACATCATCGAGATTATGGGACCATCATTCCAGTCACGGGGGGCTGTCATTCCATTCCACTGCATCCAGAAACTTCAGTTCCAAGTCACTTCAGTTCCAAGTTCCATCATCTGGGTGTTGCCACTGCTCGTGCCTGACTGGCCAGTGGCCACCGGTGCCCACACGCCAGCCTGCCCCCTCCCCACCAGCCTACTCCTCCGCACCCACCCGTGGATGCCTGCTGAAGCTGCTGAAAGAGCCCCTCTGACCACCAGCACCCACTGCCTGCTGCCCGCTTCCAAAGAGCCTGTCTCTCTTTCTCTCTGGCACACCCACACAGACACAAGCCCTGCCCCTCCTGGGGGGTTGTGTGCAAGTTGAGACCCTGCTGGCACATCTTGGGGCTAATACGCGACTACATGTGCTGCTGCTGTCAGGTAGGGATCTGACAAGCTGAGATTCTGCCACCTGCCAGAATTTCAGCACAGAGGGATAAAAGATTGGGAAGGTCAAACAAAGCTCGTAAAACAAATATAAATTGTATAAAAACTTTTAAAACAACAACAACAACACATCGCTACAACTTTATAAAACCCAAACCAAACATTAATATTATATATATATATATATATAAAGAAAGAAAACATAGGGGTCTACTCTGTGGGCCTGTCCCCTGGAATGTGGGGGAAATGTCAAAGGGGTGCATGGGACCTAGGGGCGGGCATCATGGCCTCCTCCATTTGGTACCCATGTTGGCTGGCAAAGTCCACGGCCCCTGCCATGGACACCTGCCACTTGGAGACCGACTGTTGGTACAGTTCCAGGTCGGTGATCTCAGTGCGGAGGTACTGGGAATAAGCCTCCAGCTTGTTTTCCCATACCTCGACCTCCTGAAACCATTCCACCAGCCAGTTCTCCATTGTGAGGGATTGGAGCCTTAGGCAATCCATATATTTTTGGTAGGCCTCTACAAAGTTCTGTGTCGGCCTTTCGAGTTGAGCCCAAAAAGTCCTTGCCGCTTCAGACTCCTCCCGGGTTGACTCCTCAGTGGAGCTGGAGGAGGAGGAAGGGTTGTGATGACGGCGCTTCTGCCCTGACTTCCCCCCCTTCTTCTGGCGATGCTCCTCCATGTCGGAGTCCCACCGTGTCATCTTCTCTTGGTGCACATTCTCCACATGGGCAATTAGGCCAGATGTCATCCCTTGACTGCCCCTTTTTATTTTTATTCAGATCTAAAGAACATAAAAAGATAGGAACATAAGAAGTTCCATACTCTGTCAGACCAACAGTCTGTCAGGCCCTGCCTGCATTTTGTCTCCACAAGTGGGTGAGTGGCCATTGGCCAATCTTTCTCTGCAGGGGACTTCCTAACAGGTCCTAGGGCAATCCTTCCCTGTTGTTACAGCCCCCTTGCCTTACCTTGCATACGGCGAATCCGTCTTTTGACTTGTCATAATACTGCCGGACTGCAGACCTCTAGGGATGGGTGAACAGATCGTGGTTCGGGTTCGGCCATTTGGTTCGGCTGCGTTTGGTTCATCCGTTCGGTTCGTCCGTTCGGTTCGGCTCCGTTCGGTCCATCCGTTCGGTCCGTCCATTCGGTTCGGCCGTTCGGCCATTCGGGAAATGTTGTTACGGGTGGGTTTTTTGGTTTTTATTGGGTTTTATATGGTTTTGTTTTTATATGTTTTTTTTTAATCTAATATTATATATATCTACCTACACTAAATCTAACTGCTATTAACTATTCTAAATGCTATGAACTAAATGGATTATCTAATAAGTACACAGACCTACTCCTACAAACACTAAAACTAAATCACTAACGCTATCTCTATCACTAAGCTAGCTCCTACAAGTGTCTACTCTCCCTAACCTATCTATCTATCTATCTATATCTATATCTCTCTATCTCTCTATATATGGGTTGGGGGGGAATCACAAACACAAGGTTTCAGTTTAAGGTTAAAGTTTCATTTCAGTACAAAACTGAAATGAAACTTAAAGCAAGCTAAGAATCCTACTCAATGCCTGCTGTTCAGGAACAGTGACTAGCTCAGAAGGTGTTGGAAAGGGGGGAGGCAGATAGTTTCATTTCTTGCAAGCCTCTCCACCCCTGGTGCCTGGAAGTCTGCTCCTGTACTACCCCTCCATGTCACGTTTGACCTTACAGTGAATCTTTTTTTGCCACCCGAATTCACCCGAACGCGATCCGAACTGACCGAACTGGTCGGTCATTTTGACGTTCGGAATTGAGTTCGGTTTGGCCAGTTCGTGTTCGGAAGTTCGGTTCGGTTCGGTCATCTGAACAGGCCGAGTTCGGGCCGAACTCTGAACTACCGAACCGCGTTCACCCATCCCTACAGACCTCATATGCCTGCTTTCTGGCAGCAGCTCCGAACTCCATCTTGATGCAGTTCTGGCCTGGGCACCAGCAGTGGGGCCGGTATCATCACCCTCTCTGAAACAGGAAGACAAAAATAACACCTAAATAATATCATGCATTTATGGTGATGCCTATAGGCCGTCCTAGAGTAATACCTACTCGGCTCTTTCCATTTCTCTCACGTACACCACCTGTGATGCTGTAGTGTCTGCAAGTTTAGACTCTGCTTGCTGCTGCTGCTGCCACCGCCGCCGCTGCCACCGCTGCTGCTGCTGTTGCTGCTGCTGCTGCTGCTGCTGCTTCTGAAAAAAACCATCTTTCTCTCTCTGTGGCAGACCCATAAATCAGACACATGCAAATCCTGCCCTCCTTGGGGTGCTAGGGATGGCAACTGGAGAGACCCTGGATGGCATGTGCAAATCCTGCCCTTCTTTTGGTGCTAGGGATGGCAACTGGAGAGACCATGATTGGCACGTGCAAATCCTGCCATTCTTGGTGTGCTAGGGGTGGAGACCCTGGCTGGCACATGTTTGGGTGGGTGCTTCTCCTTCACCTCATGTCTGACTGCTGGAAGAGCCCCCCACACCCTCTCTCTCTGTGGCAGGCATCCGCTGCCATCCCTGATGCACACTGCTTGTGCCTGACTGCCCACCACCCATGCACCCACCAGCACACCAGTGAGCTCATTCTAAAGGATAGTTTTCTTCTTGTCCTCAAAGTTCTATGGAACAATAAACAAACATAAAGTTTACAAACCTGGCTGCAGGGGCACCTCCTGTGCCCTCTTGCTCTTCTGATGAGGAGCCGACCTCCACCACCTCAGAAGGCCCTGCCTCCTACTCCTCCACCTTCACCTTAAGCCTCATCATTTTTTCCCTCTTTTATCTGCCATCCCAAAAGTCAAACACAAACACCCAAACAAAACACCCACCAGAACTTAAAACCAACCAGCAAAACCAACACAGCAAAACCAGAAGCCACACAAAACAAAACCACATAGCCAACCACAGCTCACACACACACATACACAAGCTACGCATGCACTCAAACTACTGTTTCCTGTTTCCGGGTTCCGCAATCACAGGACCAAACAAATATTGATAGCGATAGCAATCTCCCCCAAACGGTCAGCCAAACTGAACTCCACCGAACTGAATGACTAAATCCGAACTTGATCCCCGGACCGAGCGGTCGAAACCGAATTCGGTTCCCAAACTGAACGGCCGAATGATGTTCTGTTCGCACAGCCCTACTCATGAGTGGTGGTTGTGTATCTGTAACATAAACCAAACTCTCTCAGTGCTTTGCTGATACACTTTGTTTACTCTAAAATGCACTACAGTCTAATGTGTATCAGTATCTTGGCCTTAAACCCAAACCTTTCCTGGATCAGTACTAGCCCTGCCATGTCACTGCTTGACTGGCCTACCCTTTCTCAATAGAGACTCCTTTGCGCAGCCCAGACTGCACCCCTCCAGTTATCTGGCTCTAGTCCTTGCCACATCTCCTGTCTTTCAGGTCTACTGTCAGCCAGAATATAGGAAGCCGAGTGGAATAGTGGTTAAAACAGTTGAGAACTAGACCCATGCTTATCCTGGCTGGTCAAGGTCAACCAGGAGACACTGGGGCCATTGTTGATGGGGGTTGTCAGTGCCTCCCTGTGGGAAGGCAGAGTGCCGAGCTGCCTCAAAGAGGTGGTGGTGTGGCCTCTGCTCAAGAAACCATCGCTTGACATTGACTCCTTCGCCCATTTTGGCCTGTACCTAACCTTCCCTTCTTAGGGAAGGTTATTGAATGGGTAGAGGCTCAGCAGCTTCAGGGGCATCTTGATTGGATCGGGTTTCTGGATCCCTTGCAGTCTGACTTTCACCTGGGTTATGGCACTGAGACTGTGCTTTTGGCTTTGGTCAATGACCTCCGCAATGAATTAGATCAGGGTTGTTCAACCCTGTTGATTCTGTTAGATCTGTCATCTGCACTTGATACAGTTGACCATGAAATGTTAGTGACTCATCTGTGGGACCATGCCAGGGTAGGTGGGATTGTTCTCAAATGGTTCAGCTCCTTCCTGTCTGGAAGAACTCAGCGAGTGTTGCTCAAGCATTATTTTTCATCTCCCCAGGACCTCTCGTGTGGTGTCCCACAAGGTTCCATCTTGTCCCCTCTCCTGTTCAACTGATATATGCAGCTGCTGGGCGAGATCGTGAGATGGTTTGATATTCGGTGTCATCTGTATGCTGATGACACCAAGTTCTACCTCTCTGTTTCATCTGACCCAGACCCGGCAGTCTCGGTGTTTACCCAGTGTCTGGCAGTTGTGGGGGACTAGATGAAGGTAAGCCAACTGAGGCTGAATTCCAATGAGATGGAGGTATTGTTAGTGGGGAAGGCGGTGGGTGTGGGGTTCGCCCTCCACTAGTTCCCCAGGTTTGCAGTCTGGGAGTGCTCCTCGATTCCCAACTCCATCTGGACATGCAGTTGGGGGCTGTGGCAAGCAGTGTGTTTCGCCAATTATATCTGATATGATGGCTTTAGCTGTATGTCTCAGACTCCAACCTGGCCACTATCATCCATGCATTCATCACCTCAAGACTTGACTACTGTAATGTTTTCCATGTGGGACTACCCATGGTGACAGTTTGGAGACTTCAGCTAATGCAGAATGAGGTAAACCGCCTCCTTACTGGGACAGGCTGCCGGGAGCACCAGTGATCGGTTCTCTACACTGACTGCTTATAGTCTTCTGAGTCTGATTCAATGTGTTGGTGGTTACCTTTATAGCCCTACATGACCTGGACCCCATTTTCCTGCGAGACCACCTCATCCCCCCCGGCTCTGGATTGGCCCCTGCGGGCAACCAGGGGCACCTTTCTCAAAGTCCCCCAGGTGTCCCAGGAGGATACTATTAAGATGGCATTCTCTGTGGCCACACCAAGACTGTGGAAATCCCTCCCAGCGGAGGCACGATTGGTCATGGATCTCCCCTCTTTTAGATGATCTTGTAAGACCTGGCTGTTCCATATGGCTTTCGGCACATGAGATGGGTTGGGTGGGATGGTTTTGAGGGCTAGGATAAGAGGGTTTTTGTTTTATGTTTACATTTTATATTTTATATATTTTTGTTTAAAATTGTAAGCCGCCCTGAGCTTCTTTGCAGAAGGGGCAGTGTATAAAATTGTATAATAAATAAATATCATATAATAATAAATAAAAACAAATGAGACAGCATCCAGCTACATCCCCTTCCCATGGGGAGTCAAGCAGCCACCACTCATTGGGCCATTGGGGACAGCCTCCTGTGCAGCCACCACACCTCCCCCTGCCCTGGGTTGGGCTGAGAAACCAAACACAAAGACAGAACATCAGCCCAGAATAGGTGGCTCCTGGCCACCAGAAACAGGATCAGACCCAGGAAAAGCCATGCCAGTTTGCAGCACCCAGGAGGAGTGACTCTTGGTGGAGAGGCAGCTGCTGCAGTCAAAGTGACCTTGGGTGCAGAGAGGCAGGAGGTGGTTGGAGCAGCTGGTGAGACCCTAGGCAGAGAGTCTGCAGCTGCAGCAAGATTCAGCAACAGTCACCTCTCTGCCCAGAGTCTCTATATCTGCTCCAGCTGCCTCTCTGCTTCAGGTAACCCTGTCTACTCAAAAAGACTCTCTTCCTGGGGTCACTCCAATTGCAGCAGCAGCCAGCCACACCACCTGGGGTCACTTCTTCTGGTTGCTGCCAGGCAACACGGCTTCTCCATGCCGCCATCATGGCCCTTGTCCATGTTGCTGGTACAGACCTTGCCATGCAGCAAGGCTGGGAAGGGCTTTACAGGCCAGGTGTGCATGTTAGCCTGCTCCAATTAACCTGACTGGATTAGGAGTGAAACGAGATTTTGGCCCCTGAAAGAATCTTGCCAGAAATGGGCTTCTCAGTGAGATTCTCCAGGTCCAGAATCTTGCAAGAATCAGTGTTTTACCCACCATTCTCAGTGAGATTCTTGAGTGCCACAAAAACATCCTCTAAAATGTTCTGTGCCGCTGGGGGCTGCAAAATGTGTGGTGGGGACTGCTCGTGTGCAGAATGGCTGAGTGGACATTTTGCACATGCAGAGAGCATTCTGTGGTTTTCAAGAATCTTGCATGATTTTTTAGAAAACTAAAAAAAAATGCTCTGTGCCTAGAAAAAATGGCAGCTGAGTGGGTGCATATGTGCAAAATGGCCATGGTGTCCATTTTGCACAAGCACTGGGTATTTGGGGGATTTTTGAGAATCTCACAAGATTCTCGAAAACCCAAGTGAGATCTCACCAAAATTGTGAGAATCTTGCAATATTCTTACAAGAACACAGGGAGTTCTCATTTCATTTCTAGGCTGGATGAACCTTAGCCCTCACTGCATCACAACTTTCTCTGGATAATACATAAAGTAGCAGCTGGCTACACACCACGTGACGTGAGTGGGTGAACATTTAGTGGCTACCGAACTGATGGGCAGTTGACTCATGGGCTACAGTGGGCTAGTGTGGGCTAATGTCTTGTTTGTTTTCACCCAATGCAATACTGTCTAAACCGGTCCCTGTCTTTCCCCTCTTTTGCTCCTGATCCTTGTCTTGTTCTTGTTTCTGTACCTTTTCCTGATCTTGTTCTCCCTGCATGGTTTCCCTCCCTACCCCTAGTAGAGCTGACCCCCTGGCCTGACCTCCTCCTCTGACTCCTGAATCTGTCTTTGGAGTATACTTTGGTCTTGGACACTTGGATCGTGATTCCCTGATCTGGTTCTGATCCTGATTCCCTGCTCTGGCCTAGATCCTGACCCTTGTCTGGACCCAGCTGTCAGCCTACATCCTGGATGCCCTATGCCCTGTATTCCTTACACTGAAACAAGTTGAAAGATGATCTCCTGACAGGAGGAGGTTGCTAAAAATAACATTAATGGTGAGGAAAGTTTTTCATTGGACAGTGTATCAAGAATACAAGGGGGGAGGGCAGAGAGAACTTTTAAGGGAGCAGGATAAAAGGCATGAAGCTAAAAGTAAGTAAGAGAGGTAGGATGTCGGACTGTTGTTATTGCTACAGTGCTGGGATATTTAATCAAACCTTATCAAGGGACTCAACCAGCTCTGTTGGCACATCATAGCAGAAGTGAGACACAGCAGAATGAATCAGAAAAGCCTGTGGTAGGAACAGAGATTTGCAATTATCAATCAATACAAATCATAATAAAACAGAACTGAAGTCATGATACAGCCACACCGTAGTGGTGCGGAAAGCAAAGAAGGTTTTCTTTGCTGCCCATGTTGCACCCGCTAAATCCCACCCAGCTGAGCTGTTCCAGGTGGTGAGGGGGCTGGTTAGTCCAGCCTTCCTCCACCTGGACATGGAACCATCAAATACTTGCTGCGATTTGTTTGTGGACTTTTTTGCGGATAAAATTGCTCAAATTCACTGTGGTTTTGATGCAACTTTTTTAGCAGAGAATGGGTTTGGGGCAGTGGAATCCCTGTCTGGTCCTGTTTTGTGGGATGACTTTCGGATGGTGTCACCCTCAGATGCGGGGGATGCTCTTGGGACTGTTCGAGCCACCAACTCTGTTTCAAGTTGGTGACTGTCTCAAGAAGGCGGTGGTGCAGCCCCTGCTCAAGAAGCCATCTTTGGACGTTGATGTCCATATTTGGATGTTGATGTCCTTGCCAGTTATCGGCCAGTCTCGAAACGTCCTTTTTTAGGGAAGGTTATTGAACGGGTGGTGGCTCAGCAGCATCAGGGGCATTTGGACCAGATTAATTTTCTCGATCCCTAGCAGTCAGACTTTTGTCCAGGTTATGGCACAGAGACTGCACTTGTGGCCTTGGCCAACGACCTCTGCTGTGAGTTAGACTGGGGTCGTTCGACCCTGTTGATCTTGTTAGATCTCTTGGCTGAATTTGATACCATTGATCATGAGTTGTTGGTGACTCGGCTGCGGGACCGGGCAGGGATTGGAGGGACTGTTCTTGAATGGTTCTGCTCGTTCCTGGCTGGGAGAACCCAGCATGTGGTGCTGAGGGAGTTTTATCTTCTCCATGGAGCCTCACGTGTGGAGTACTCCAGGGTCCCATTCTATCCCCTCTCCTGTTCAATGTGTACATGTAGCTTTTGGGAGAGGTTTTTAGGGAGTATGGAGTGAGTTGTCATAAATATGCTGATGACACCCAGCTATATCTCTAATTTTCCTCCAACTCAGGCCCTGCAGTCTCGGTGCTTACCCAGTGTTTATCCGCTTTAGGGGATTTTGGATGAGGGCGAGCCGCCTGAGACTAAATCCTGACAAGACAGATGTGATAGTTGTGGGGAAGACCGGGGTGGTGGTGGCCCCCATCACTGATGGGGTCCATCCCCCCTGGTTTCTCAGGTCCAGAGTCTGGGGGTGCTCTTGGACCCACAGCTCCACCTGGATAGTCAGGTGACTGCTGTGGCAAAAGGAGCATTTTGCCAGTTATATCTGGTGCATTGGCTGACTCGGTTTAGGCCATATGTCTCAGACTCAGATCCATGCTTTTATTACCTCGAGACTGGATTACTACAATGCACTCTACATGGGGTTACCCTTGGTATTGGTTCAGAATCTGCAGCTGGTGCAGAATGCGGTGGCCCGTCCCTTAACGGGGACGGGCTGATGCGAGCATATAACACTGGTGCTTTGCTCTCTGCACTGGCTGCTTTTAGGTTTCCAGGTTCAGTTCAAGGTGTTGGTGTTGACCTTTAAAGCCCTAAATGGCTTGGGACCTGCCTATTTGCATAATCACCTCACCCTTCAGGTCCTGGAGCAGCCCCTGCAGTCGCCTGGGGGTGCCCTCCTCGGGATTTCCCAGGTGTCTACTATGAAGGGGGCATTCTCTGTTGCTGCACTGTGACTGGAACTCCCTCCCATTGGAGATCCACTTGGCTGCCAACCTTCCCTCTTTCCGCAGACAATGTAATACCTGGCTGTTCTACGCCTTTCCTGAGGGAGATGGGGTGCGTGGGTTGGGTTAGGGTAGGGGAGGATGGGGTTTTACATTGTTTGAATTGAAATTATTATGATTTATTTTAATTTTTGAATGTTTGGAAATGTTTTAATCTGTTGCGAGCCACCCCAAGATGCCTGAGGCAGGAAGGGTCAGCATATAAATTGTAAAAATAATAATAATCATAATAATCATAATAATCATAATGTGTCTGTGCTTTATTGACCACACTGTCATAGTCTGAAGGTGGAGCCAGACATTCAGTATTGTCATTGTTACCATCATTATTTTTGTTATAGTGTCATCTAGATCAGGGGTTGGGAATGTATGGCCTATCAGCTAAATCCAGCCTATGGTTGTGTTTTATATGACCTCCTTTCAATTCCTGCATCTGGCCTGTGGATCCATTCTCTACCCTCCAGCACTGAAAGAGTGAGCTCAGGGGAAGAGAGCAGAGATAAAGGCATGTATATAATTGTAGGGAATGGGTCCATGACATAGGGTGATTTCAGACATTAAGCGGTCCCGATTCACCACAGTGGATTCCCGGTGGGGGTGAACAGATTAACCACCCACCGTGGTAAAGGAAAGCCCCAAACAGACATGACCGGACCAGAACCATGGCAGGGAATCAGACCACTGGATCACGGCCCGGGGCAGCACAACAGACATTATGCCAATCCCGGGCCAGGCCGGGGTCAAAGCACCCAGAAGGCGCTGGGGCGGCTCATCCCGGCTGCTGTCTGTGCCCTTTAAATCTCCCTCCTTTAAATCTGTGTTGTTGCTGGTTGTCTGGCAGTGGGTATTTTCAGACGTTACGAGATCACGTTCAACCACAGTGAACCACGCTCAACCCCGTGGTGGGGCCAAAGGGGCATGAACGTCTGTTCGGCGCGCACCAGATGTTCACCACGCTCAATACACACATGGGGTCAAATTCAACCATGCTTCCCGGGCTAGCCGGGGGAATATCCTGGGAAGCGTGGTCAAACAGACCCCCACCGGGAACCAAGGAAAAGTAACGTCTGGACGCCAATCCCTGGGTGGAAACAAACGAAACGAGCCTCAGCCGGGGACAAGGCATGCAGCATGGCTGCTGGGCAACCAGCACCAACACAAACGCCGGAGGGAGATTTAAAGCAAAGTCGGCAGCAAGCAATGGTGGCGGGATGGAGCGAGGAGGGAGGCGGAAGAGAGCAGAGGCAGAGACAGCGACAGTGGCGGGGCAGGAGGTGGAGGAGGTTGTGGCAGGGGCAGTGATGCAGGTGGAGGGGGCACAGGCGGAGGAGGGGGGCACACGGGTGCACTCGAACAGGGAGGCGGCCCAGGCACAACACCCACAGCTGCAGCCGGGTCGCGACGCCCCGGGGACAGCAGCTGGAATGGGCCCAGAGGAGGCACCCAGGAAAAGGGTAAGGGGTAACAAGGGGAGGGGAACAGGGGGCACGGGAGACCCCCCTCGGGGGGGCGGGGTGAACCCAGGGGACCGGGTGGGGGGCAGGGGT
>QEPC01002150.1:857606-872546 GCA_003113815.1 Sphenodon punctatus | reverse complement strand
CTTGGCTGGCTGACAAGTTTAGCTGTAGCCAAACTACAAGGAACAAAGAGTTTACTTCCAGCACCTACTGTTTGCGTGTGTTGGTGCGGGGTACTATTATATTTATAGTATTAACTATAATATAACTATAATAATTATATTATTACAAAACAGTAACACTAATGTAACAATATCTAAAAAAAAAAAATTAAGTTAAGTAGAACAACTGGGATTTGAACACACAGAACACCAGCTAAGAATTGTATCACAAGCAGCAACCTTAATAGCTATGCTATTTACATAGTTACACTTGGTTGGCATCGCTTAAGTGGTGAGCTTAAAGTGACACAGGTCACTTTTAACTCCCAACATGACTTTTGGACAAAAAAAAATTCTTTGCAGATCTTTACATAAAAGATCAATTTGAAAAATAATAAAAACACCGTTCCTTCAACTCCCAACAAGAACATGTTGTACATGCATGTATGTATTGAGAAGAAGGAGCGGTTACTGCGGTACAGAGAGACACACACAGACAGCAGCACAGCACCAGCAGCAGTCAGCGACAGCGTGACAGCGTCACAGCACAGTGCTGCAGTGGCAGCACAAAATAGTCATACTCCCTTCGCGGAACCGCGATAAGCGCTCATGGCTGTGTCTCATATATTAAATTGGTGGAACGTGGGAAAAGACCGCTGATTTTATACGACAACGGTAATGATCAAGAAATCGGCGAAACACATACATGCCACATCTGTGAATTCTTATAGCGGAAGAAACTCAGAATCGTGGAGTACCGCATGGAATTCTGCGAGGCGCAACGTGGGATGCCGAGGTTTAGGAATGGAATCGCGGTGCGGTAACAGTTGTTGCCGCATCAGCCCTAGCCCTGGCGAGGCATATCGCATGGGGGTCCCAGGTGTGAGGCCCTCCCCCACGGCCCACCCGCTGCGGTGACCTGGGCATGCCCCTGCATGGGTGGGCACCCCCCCGTCACCCACAAGTGGGTTCAACAGCCATACTAGTGCAAGCACCGTTTATTGCACCCAAGGGCACACATCCACCCTGTCCCTCCACCCCATTTGTGCCCTGTCCCCTACAGTGCCCCCATCACATCGCCTTCCCCCTCCCACCCTGTCCCCCCACTCCCCCTTGTTTCCTTGGTCATCCCCATGGGTGCCCAGTGGGGGCCAAGGAGCCCTGTGAGCTCCCCTCCCCCTGCTGTCCATGTTCCCTGCAGTGTCCTGTGCTGCCTCCTGGTCTGACAGGGGGGAAGGCAGTGGGGGGGGGAGAGGGGGGCCAGGGCCCAGGGTGGCCCCCTGGGAGGCTACACCCTCCAGAGTGCAGGGGGCACCGGGAGGCGGATCTTCAGCCCCTGAGGCCATGGGGCAAGCTGGGGCATGTGGGTGGAGGGCGGTGCCACCGAGGGTCCTGGCATTGGGACCTGGGCAGGCAGGGTGCCCGGGGGAGCGCCTGCCATCACATAGGTGCACATCATGCCGGCGTGCAGGAACAGGGAGGTCCCAATATCATGAGACCTATCCATTTTCGCTGAGTGCTCCTGCACCATGCCTGTGATGGCCTGCTCCAGCCTCCTGAGTGCCTCCACCTGCCTGCTGTGTTCCTGGTGCTCCCGCCTCCGCTCCAGTTGCACCTCGGCCTGGGGCCTCCTGTCCCTCGCCTCCGCCCACTCTATGGACCGCTCGATGGCTTTCTCCATCTGGTCCATGGCCTCCATCATCCTCTGCCCCTGTTCTTCCAAGGTCTGGATGATCTCCTCTGCCTGTTCCTCCCTCTGCCTACAGACCCGTGCCTGGTACTCCCTCATGTGCTGCGCTGGGGCCATGGGCCCTAGGAACGCTGAATTCTGGGGTTGCCCTGTGGGTGCGAGAGGGTGAGTCCAATCCTGTCCCAGGCCCCTACCACCTGCCCCCTGGCCGGGATGGGACAGGGGCCCCTTGGGCCCACAGGTGTCTCTCCCAGACCCTCCCCACCCCCTGACCCTGACCCCTCCCATCCCCTCCGACTTCCCGTGAACCCCCTCCCTGCACTCCGGAGTGCCCTCCTTACTGGACAGCATGCCTCACCTGGTTCCTGAACCTGCTGGATGGGCTCCTCGGCAGCTGCCAGCTCAGTCGCCTGGGTCTGGTCCTGGGGTGTCCCGTGGCCTGCAGATGAGGAGGGGGGGTTGCGGGTGTTTGGGTGTGTGGTTGGGGGACCTGGGGATGGGCCCCCTCCCACCTTGCTGGTGGGGGGATGGGGATGGGACTCGGGCTGGGGTGGCCCCTGCCCCTTCCACCACCACCCCCTTGGCTCTTGCCCCCATGGTCCAGTTTCTCCCCCCTCCGGGTTGCCTGCTTACCCTCTATCTCTGTCTCAGAACCTTCCGAGGCTGGCCCCTTGATGTGGGAGTGCTCCCCCATGGACCACTGGCTGAGGGTGATGAGGGTGGCCTCGTACTCCGCATGGCTGGCCTGGGGGTGGGTGCTCTCCAGGCTGCTGTCGGGGGGGCCCCGCAGGTGCCGGAAGTCCCAGGGCCTTCCTCCTGGGGGTCTGGGGTCCTGGAGCTTGTGTCTACCAGGAGGGCGGTGAGGGGAGGGGGTACCTCGGCCCATTCCCTGCCCTGGACCACAGCGCTCCCCACCAGCCATGGGGCAACTATGGACCCCTTCATATGGAGGATGCGGTCCAGGGCATCATAGAAGGAGGTGGTCCGGGCTCCGTGTCCGGATCACCTATTGTTGTCCTGGATGGCCTTGTACCCCCTCTTCAGCTCCTTGGCTTTTGAGTGGCACTGTGCCGCTGTGCGCTGGTGCCCCATCACCTCCATGTCCCGCACTATGTCCCGGTAGACATGCTCATTGCGCTGGTTGAGTGCGATCTCCAGCTGGTACTCCAGGGTCTCCCAGATCCTGATGAAGTCCCAGGTCTCTTGGAGGCCCCACTGGTCCCCTCTGTGGTACGCCTTCCTCCTTCTTCTCCACTGTTGGGTCCTCCTCCTCCTCCTCCTCCTCCTCCACCCGGGCAAGGCCGGTGTCCTCCGGGGGCTCGTCTGCCTGGGCGCTCTTCTGTGTCTGTGGGGACAGGGGGTGGGGGGGTATAGGGTTGGGTGCGGTTAGGGCCCCCTTGCTGGGTGCCCCCTTCCCCCTCCTCCCTGCCGGTCACCCGTGTGTGCCCCGTGCCTCCCCCTGGGTGCCCCTGAGCCCCATGTTCCCCTCCCCTTCATTCCCCTTACTCATTTCCTGGGTGCCTCCGCCTCCCCCGGTCCGGCTGTTGTCCCCGGGCCATCATGTACCAGCTGCTGCAGGTGTTGTCCCTGAACCTCCCCCATCGTCAGCACGACCCCCAGCTCCCCCTCCTCCGCCTGTGCTCCCTCCACCACTGCCCCTGCCTCCTCCCCCTCCTCCTCCCCCTCACTTTCTCTCCCGCTGCTCTTCTCCGCCTCCCTCCTCGCTCCATCCCGCCATGCTTGCCTGCTGCGGTTTTCCCTTTAAATCTCCCTCCGGTGGTTGTGTTGTTGCTGGTTGTCTGGCAGTGATGCTGTGTGCATTGTCCATGGCTGGGGCTTGTTTCCTTTTGTTCCAACGGGTGATTGGCATCCAGACATTACTTTTTGTTCGTTCCCTGTCGGGATCTCTTTGACCATGCTTCCCGGGATATTCCCCCGGCTAGCCCGGGAAGCGTAGTTGAAATTGACCCCATGTGGGTATTGAGCATGGTGAACATCTGGCGGGCGCCAAACAGACGTTATGGGCTCTTTGGCCCCACCGCGGAATTGAGCGTAGTTCACTGTGGTTGAGCATGATCTCGTAATGTCTGAAAATGCCTATGTGCAGAAAGAGTCCATGTACAAATGTGGCACAGCAGGTTAAACCAAGTCACTGTCAGGTTTGTTTTTACTAGTGGTGTTCAGAATAGGGGGGAAAAAAATTCTGTGACTATTTCTGAGAGTCCAAGGACCAGTCCTGAGCATTTATGCTGTTCCTTGGACCCGCAGAGAATATTTGATGAGTTCCAAGGCATGGGGGTGAGGAATGGGTAAGGTTGTACTGAATAGTACTTCTGAGTACTGGGGGCGAATACCAAAGTTCTGAATAATCGGCCCGACTACTCAGCGGCCCTTCGGCGCTGTTTCCAAAGTTTCGGAATTGAAACTCAGAATTCTGGGCCTCAGAAAACTTTTGAAACTTTGGAAACTTTAGAAAGTTGTTGCAAAGTTCTTGAACCCACAACCAAAGCACTAACCAGAAAAACACTACCCAGAAAACACTACCCCAAGCTGTTTTTACAGGAGGGGTGGGTTATAAATTGATAAAAATAAACAAATAAAATAAAAGCAGGCTAACAAGAGAGGGACAATTGCTCTAGAAGATAACCTCACAAAAGTGCGACTGCATGCAGAAATCCTAAAAACTCCAACAGTAGTCTATCCACAGCATGGTACACCATCAGCAGTGAGTGCACCCACTTTGATCATTATGCCAACCAAGCAGTGCACAAAAATTCAGGCCAGCAAGAGACATTCACTCAAGAAGAATAAAACAACCCTGAAAAACAGCCTGCAACTCCATGGAGAAATAACTCACACCAAAAGCCAACAAGCCCAGGCCCCAGCAGTCACAAAATTAAGAAACCAGACATTCACTCCCCACATCTCCCAGAGGCACTCTCTTGGAATGCCATTGGTACTCTGGCACTGGTAACTTGAACAGACCAGGCATGGGGAAGTGGAGCCAGACAGAGAGATCTCTCTGGCCTCACGGTGTGAAGTGCCAACCAAGCAGCAGGGAGAACTAGAAGCAATGTGGCACCCAATTATATTTATTTATTATTAATATTATTCTTATTTTTTAAAAAAACTGCTTGGCATGGTAAAGGTAAATGTAACCCCCATCCCCCAGCATTGGCTCTATGGACAGGCCATACCATACCATACCATACCATACCATACCANTCAGCTCCACCGCGGTGGGCTCTGGAAATACATAGTCATTACCTGGGGGCCACGGAAGGTGAGCCAGCTCCAACAGGCGGTGATAGGCAGCACCACGTGAACGCCGGTACCCACGGGCCCCATGGACAGAGCAAAAGAAGGAGATGGTCAGGGAAGGTCCTCCCTCAGCAAGACAGGCTGTGAAGGAGGACATGCTGCACACATACAGAGCGTAAAGAGTCTCTGCTGCAGACCAAACCAAATGCGAGCACATCATCTTTGGAATGCGACCATCGGGAAAGGGACGGAGGCCCAGGGACTGCAGCTGGCAGTCGAGTGCGGTCAACTCAGAACCAAAGTAGCGTAGCCCTGAACTTAGACTCACATAGACACCTGTGCGGCTGTCCGGGGAGTTGGCAAGAAATTTTATGGCCGGGGAATTCCAAAAATCACACAGGGTTATTGTCTCTCGGAAGCTCCAGCTATGGGTTGCTATTGCTAATATGCCAGGGATCCCTGGGGAAGGGGAAGAGCAGCATCCAGCCATCGTCTCCAACAGCAGAACGCGGATGTTACTAACTGCTGCAATGAATGTGTGGCTCTAATCCCTAGAGGGACGGGAGGCAATGGGGGAGCTCAAAGGACAGATAAGCCCACCAGGTGCCGGCCAAAACATTGTTGCAATGAATTGAGAAGAAGCGATTCATGGCGTGGGATGCAGAAAGCTAGGCTATCCTAGCATGGATGAATCTAGCAGAACACACAGAGGAGGGAATTCAACAGCACACAAAACAGGGACGGGACCCCGGGACACGTGAGGAGAAGGAGTCAGAGTACAACACAACTGGCACAGAGGGGTGGGCGAGGCAATCTGCGCTGCCCTGCTTAGGCGGGGGTACAAGGCTGCCTGCAACTCCACTGGTGCTGTCAGTGCTGACCCCGCCTCCCCCTCATTCTCTTCCTCCATTCAAATCCTCTCTTTGCCGCCTCCGATTCCTCCTAGTCCTATCCCTCCTGCCTGGCTCCATCACCCACGTCCATGTGCTGTACTGTGTCCAACCATGTCCAGTCCCACCAAGTTTAAATCTTCCTCCTAGGCTTGCGTTGTTGCTCGTTGCCTAGCAGCACCAGCGATGCAGAGTTCTTAAACTTTCTTCCCGGATATGTGAAGAAACTCCCTGGGTTTTATATATGTTAATAAGAAAGCATATTTTTAATAATTTACTAACAAAGCAAGCAACACAACACAGCAAGAATTATATTATTACAAAACAGTTAAACTAACGTAACAACATTAACAAACAAAAAAAAGTTTTAGGTAAAATAGAACAACCAGGATTTGAACACGCAGAATGCCACCTAAGAATTGTACTTTGAGCAGGAACCTTACCCACCATGGTATTTATATAGTTACACTTGGCAAGCATCACTTAAGGTTGTGCATAAGGGGCTAAGCTGGATGCAGATGATGGAGGAGTGATTAGGATAGGAGTGATTTAAAGCTGTGTAATGCGTAAGTTGCTGATGTTGATGGACATATTTACATAGTTACACTCAGGTTACACTCAGTTACACTATGTAACATAATTACATAGTTACACTAAGGACTGGAAGCATCACTTAAGCTTGTGATGCAGGTGATGGAGTGATGCAGGTGATGGAGGGGTGTTAATGTCTTTGGTGTTTGTTGTCAGAAAAAATATATATTATTCTAGGGTGCCATTCTAGATGCCTATGCTCTCTCAAAGTCATAGACATAGTCAGAGATGTGTGGTTTTGAAAACATACAATGCTTCAGTGGCCACTCCTACAGGGAAGCCTTTGTAGGCTGCGGGAGGGGATGTTTTTCTACTCTCCTATTTGTGAGAATGTGAGGAGGGGACTCCATCCGGGAGGGAGGGAGCCAGCCATTCCAAGAAGAACAGAAGGTTGTGCCACCTTGTAAACAAGGTTCTTGGAGATGGCTCCAAACATTCTCACATGCCCACCCAGACAGTTAACTTGGCTTGAAGTTCAAATTCTAGTAAAACAGCAATCTTGCTTGTGGGGGAGTGGACGATTGTCTTCTGGCAGCATGCTGTATGACTCATTAACTCAGCTTAGAAGACTTGCACTGAAGGTGGGGGGGAGGGTACGTAATGATGGCTATTGGCTAACACGTTACAGAATACAGAGAAAACTGGGTAGTCACTCCAGCCAGCCGAGCCGCCGCCTATGCTCTATCAAACTCATTGATACAAGACACAAGGGGAATATAGTTGACACAAGGGGATTATAGTTGCTTTAAGTGAGTCCACACAGTTATTAGACAGGCAGGCAGCCAGTTCGCTTGGCTGGCTGACAAGTTTAGCTGTAGCCAAACTACAAGGAACAAAGAGTTTACTTCCAGCACCTACTGTTTGCGTGTGTTGGTGCGGGGTACTATTATATTTATAGTATTAACTATAATATAACTATAATAATTATATTATTACAAAACAGTAACACTAATGTAACAATATCTAAAAAAAAAAAATTAAGTTAAGTAGAACAACTGGGATTTGAACACACAGAACACCAGCTAAGAATTGTATCACAAGCAGCAACCTTAATAGCTATGCTATTTACATAGTTACACTTGGTTGGCATCGCTTAAGTGGTGAGCTTAAAGTGACACAGGTCACTTTTAACTCCCAACATGACTTTTGGACAAAAAAAAATTCTTTGCAGATCTTTACATAAAAGATCAATTTGAAAAATAATAAAAACACCGTTCCTTCAACTCCCAACAAGAACATGTTGTACATGCATGTATGTATTGAGAAGAAGGAGCGGTTACTGCGGTACAGAGAGACACACACAGACAGCAGCACAGCACCAGCAGCAGTCAGCGACAGCGTGACAGCGTCACAGCACAGTGCTGCAGTGGCAGCACAAAATAGTCATACTCCCTTCGCGGAACCGCGATAAGCGCTCATGGCTGTGTCTCATATATTAAATTGGTGGAACGTGGGAAAAGACCGCTGATTTTATACGACAACGGTAATGATCAAGAAATCGGCGAAACACATACATGCCACATCTGTGAATTCTTATAGCGGAAGAAACTCAGAATCGTGGAGTACCGCATGGAATTCTGCGAGGCGCAACGTGGGATGCCGAGGTTTAGGAATGGAATCGCGGTGCGGTAACAGTTGTTGCCGCATCAGCCCTAGCCCTGGCGAGGCATATCGCATGGGGGTCCCAGGTGTGAGGCCCTCCCCCACGGCCCACCCGCTGCGGTGACCTGGGCATGCCCCTGCATGGGTGGGCACCCCCCCGTCACCCACAAGTGGGTTCAACAGCCATACTAGTGCAAGCACCGTTTATTGCACCCAAGGGCACACATCCACCCTGTCCCTCCACCCCATTTGTGCCCTGTCCCCTACAGTGCCCCCATCACATCGCCTTCCCCCTCCCACCCTGTCCCCCCACTCCCCCTTGTTTCCTTGGTCATCCCCATGGGTGCCCAGTGGGGGCCAAGGAGCCCTGTGAGCTCCCCTCCCCCTGCTGTCCATGTTCCCTGCAGTGTCCTGTGCTGCCTCCTGGTCTGACAGGGGGGAAGGCAGTGGGGGGGGGAGAGGGGGGCCAGGGCCCAGGGTGGCCCCCTGGGAGGCTACACCCTCCAGAGTGCAGGGGGCACCGGGAGGCGGATCTTCAGCCCCTGAGGCCATGGGGCAAGCTGGGGCATGTGGGTGGAGGGCGGTGCCACCGAGGGTCCTGGCATTGGGACCTGGGCAGGCAGGGTGCCCGGGGGAGCGCCTGCCATCACATAGGTGCACATCATGCCGGCGTGCAGGAACAGGGAGGTCCCAATATCATGAGACCTATCCATTTTCGCTGAGTGCTCCTGCACCATGCCTGTGATGGCCTGCTCCAGCCTCCTGAGTGCCTCCACCTGCCTGCTGTGTTCCTGGTGCTCCCGCCTCCGCTCCAGTTGCACCTCGGCCTGGGGCCTCCTGTCCCTCGCCTCCGCCCACTCTATGGACCGCTCGATGGCTTTCTCCATCTGGTCCATGGCCTCCATCATCCTCTGCCCCTGTTCTTCCAAGGTCTGGATGATCTCCTCTGCCTGTTCCTCCCTCTGCCTACAGACCCGTGCCTGGTACTCCCTCATGTGCTGCGCTGGGGCCATGGGCCCTAGGAACGCTGAATTCTGGGGTTGCCCTGTGGGTGCGAGAGGGTGAGTCCAATCCTGTCCCAGGCCCCTACCACCTGCCCCCTGGCCGGGATGGGACAGGGGCCCCTTGGGCCCACAGGTGTCTCTCCCAGACCCTCCCCACCCCCTGACCCTGACCCCTCCCATCCCCTCCGACTTCCCGTGAACCCCCTCCCTGCACTCCGGAGTGCCCTCCTTACTGGACAGCATGCCTCACCTGGTTCCTGAACCTGCTGGATGGGCTCCTCGGCAGCTGCCAGCTCAGTCGCCTGGGTCTGGTCCTGGGGTGTCCCGTGGCCTGCAGATGAGGAGGGGGGGTTGCGGGTGTTTGGGTGTGTGGTTGGGGGACCTGGGGATGGGCCCCCTCCCACCTTGCTGGTGGGGGGATGGGGATGGGACTCGGGCTGGGGTGGCCCCTGCCCCTTCCACCACCACCCCCTTGGCTCTTGCCCCCATGGTCCAGTTTCTCCCCCCTCCGGGTTGCCTGCTTACCCTCTATCTCTGTCTCAGAACCTTCCGAGGCTGGCCCCTTGATGTGGGAGTGCTCCCCCATGGACCACTGGCTGAGGGTGATGAGGGTGGCCTCGTACTCCGCATGGCTGGCCTGGGGGTGGGTGCTCTCCAGGCTGCTGTCGGGGGGGCCCCGCAGGTGCCGGAAGTCCCAGGGCCTTCCTCCTGGGGGTCTGGGGTCCTGGAGCTTGTGTCTACCAGGAGGGCGGTGAGGGGAGGGGGTACCTCGGCCCATTCCCTGCCCTGGACCACAGCGCTCCCCACCAGCCATGGGGCAACTATGGACCCCTTCATATGGAGGATGCGGTCCAGGGCATCATAGAAGGAGGTGGTCCGGGCTCCGTGTCCGGATCACCTATTGTTGTCCTGGATGGCCTTGTACCCCCTCTTCAGCTCCTTGGCTTTTGAGTGGCACTGTGCCGCTGTGCGCTGGTGCCCCATCACCTCCATGTCCCGCACTATGTCCCGGTAGACATGCTCATTGCGCTGGTTGAGTGCGATCTCCAGCTGGTACTCCAGGGTCTCCCAGATCCTGATGAAGTCCCAGGTCTCTTGGAGGCCCCACTGGTCCCCTCTGTGGTACGCCTTCCTCCTTCTTCTCCACTGTTGGGTCCTCCTCCTCCTCCTCCTCCTCCTCCACCCGGGCAAGGCCGGTGTCCTCCGGGGGCTCGTCTGCCTGGGCGCTCTTCTGTGTCTGTGGGGACAGGGGGTGGGGGGGTATAGGGTTGGGTGCGGTTAGGGCCCCCTTGCTGGGTGCCCCCTTCCCCCTCCTCCCTGCCGGTCACCCGTGTGTGCCCCGTGCCTCCCCCTGGGTGCCCCTGAGCCCCATGTTCCCCTCCCCTTCATTCCCCTTACTCATTTCCTGGGTGCCTCCGCCTCCCCCGGTCCGGCTGTTGTCCCCGGGCCATCATGTACCAGCTGCTGCAGGTGTTGTCCCTGAACCTCCCCCATCGTCAGCACGACCCCCAGCTCCCCCTCCTCCGCCTGTGCTCCCTCCACCACTGCCCCTGCCTCCTCCCCCTCCTCCTCCCCCTCACTTTCTCTCCCGCTGCTCTTCTCCGCCTCCCTCCTCGCTCCATCCCGCCATGCTTGCCTGCTGCGGTTTTCCCTTTAAATCTCCCTCCGGTGGTTGTGTTGTTGCTGGTTGTCTGGCAGTGATGCTGTGTGCATTGTCCATGGCTGGGGCTTGTTTCCTTTTGTTCCAACGGGTGATTGGCATCCAGACATTACTTTTTGTTCGTTCCCTGTCGGGATCTCTTTGACCATGCTTCCCGGGATATTCCCCCGGCTAGCCCGGGAAGCGTAGTTGAAATTGACCCCATGTGGGTATTGAGCATGGTGAACATCTGGCGGGCGCCAAACAGACGTTATGGGCTCTTTGGCCCCACCGCGGAATTGAGCGTAGTTCACTGTGGTTGAGCATGATCTCGTAATGTCTGAAAATGCCTATGTGCAGAAAGAGTCCATGTACAAATGTGGCACAGCAGGTTAAACCAAGTCACTGTCAGGTTTGTTTTTACTAGTGGTGTTCAGAATAGGGGGGAAAAAAATTCTGTGACTATTTCTGAGAGTCCAAGGACCAGTCCTGAGCATTTATGCTGTTCCTTGGACCCGCAGAGAATATTTGATGAGTTCCAAGGCATGGGGGTGAGGAATGGGTAAGGTTGTACTGAATAGTACTTCTGAGTACTGGGGGCGAATACCAAAGTTCTGAATAATCGGCCCGACTACTCAGCGGCCCTTCGGCGCTGTTTCCAAAGTTTCGGAATTGAAACTCAGAATTCTGGGCCTCAGAAAACTTTTGAAACTTTGGAAACTTTAGAAAGTTGTTGCAAAGTTCTTGAACCCACAACCAAAGCACTAACCAGAAAAACACTACCCAGAAAACACTACCCCAAGCTGTTTTTACAGGAGGGGTGGGTTATAAATTGATAAAAATAAACAAATAAAATAAAAGCAGGCTAACAAGAGAGGGACAATTGCTCTAGAAGATAACCTCACAAAAGTGCGACTGCATGCAGAAATCCTAAAAACTCCAACAGTAGTCTATCCACAGCATGGTACACCATCAGCAGTGAGTGCACCCACTTTGATCATTATGCCAACCAAGCAGTGCACAAAAATTCAGGCCAGCAAGAGACATTCACTCAAGAAGAATAAAACAACCCTGAAAAACAGCCTGCAACTCCATGGAGAAATAACTCACACCAAAAGCCAACAAGCCCAGGCCCCAGCAGTCACAAAATTAAGAAACCAGACATTCACTCCCCACATCTCCCAGAGGCACTCTCTTGGAATGCCATTGGTACTCTGGCACTGGTAACTTGAACAGACCAGGCATGGGGAAGTGGAGCCAGACAGAGAGATCTCTCTGGCCTCACGGTGTGAAGTGCCAACCAAGCAGCAGGGAGAACTAGAAGCAATGTGGCACCCAATTATATTTATTTATTATTAATATTATTCTTATTTTTTAAAAAAACTGCTTGGCATGGTAAAGGTAAATGTAACCCCCATCCCCCAGCATTGGCTCTATGGACAGGCCATACCATACCATACCATACCATACCATACCTTTCCCTCCCCCACCTATCCGATCCAGTAACACTGTAGCACACAGCCAAATTCACCAAAGAGAATGGACAAAATGGCTGCAACCACTTTCATTTTGCCCTGCCAGCCAATCAAAAGCTTTCCATCTGGCTTGGCCAGTCAATCAAAACTTGTCATCTGGTTTACCATCACTCAGCCGTCCCCCCCCCATATCCCTACCTTCTACCAAATATGGCACTAAGTTTCATTTCCAGAAGAAGCTCAACTGTCCTCCACCCCCCCACCCCTTACGTGCAGCAGTTTCTGAAGTTTCTGAAGTTTTCCAAATAACAGCTTGGTCCTCGGAACATCAGAATTTGACCTTTTGGAACCAAATACCATAATATTCTCCAAAATCTAAAGTTTTCCAAAGACTGAGTTTCAGCTGTAGGGGTGGGTGGGTGCTTAGGGGGAACAGGGATCTAGTAGGGAGGTCAGGGGTGGGTCACTTACCTTCCAAATAAACCATCCAGGGTTTTCCAGAATTTGTTTCCAACCCCAAACTAGCCAATATTGGCCTTTTCCTGTTCTTTCACATTTGGGGTGCACACTCCTATTGGGAATATTTCCCAATGATCTGCCACCCCTTGAATTTAATTGCAATGACTTTACATACCTGAAATCTGTGGGTTGAAGTCCTGTTGTAAAATGGAGCACCAGCAACAGGGCTGGGGTTGGCCAATGTATTGTATGCTGTGTTATTATTATTTATAAAGTAATGTGCCTGGCAGAGAACAGCTGTTTGGATGAAAGTAGATTTCTGCCCCACTGTTTTATTGTCCTTAAATCCTGAGAATGGAACTCTCATGATCTTCTGAATTGTTTGGAGATGGATGAGTGAAGCATTAATACTTCTGTAGGGGTTCTGTAGCTGTAACTTCAATTCCTGGGTATGACATAGGGTAAAAATTAGTGCTGAAACTCAGTTCTCTGTTTTCTTCTTAAAACACTGAGAACCATTGCATTCAGCCTCAGTTTCAATTTTTCAGACAACTGAAGTTCTGAGAAAGGGCCCTGGAACTTGGAACTTGGAAAATCTTCAGCCAAGTGCAGGGAAGGGAGACATAGGGCAGGGAAGCAGGGGATGGAGGACAGCACTAGGCCCTTGCTTCCCCTTCCATGGCCCTTGCTGGGCAGGAAGGGAATAGGTCAGTGAGGGGAAGGGAAGGTGGGGCAGGGGCCTAGAAGGGGGTCATGGGTGGGGTGGATGCTTAGAGGGAGCAGGGTGTCTAGCAGGGGGACCAGGGGTCGGTTACTTACTTTCAGTAGGGGTCCCATGCCGATGCATGGCCTCTTCTGGTAACTTGCATGGCCACCGTTGGTAACTTTGAAAGTAAAAAAAAAATCACAAGAACAACAACTGAGCATGCTCAGAAAGGGCCTGAATGTCCCTTTCTGAGCATGCTTGACCCTTCTGAAAGATGGAGCTGGCAGCATGAGTACGCGAGCATGATTTTTGAAAAGGGATGCATATGCTCAGAAAAGGTCACTCAGGCCCTTTCAGAGAAGTAGAGAGGCGTTCCAGAGAAGCCCCAGACTCAGATAGGGGTAGCCAGGTGAGTAAAAGGACTTCTTCTGTTTGTTTTTTTAAAAAAAAAACATTGCAGGGGAGGGCAAGATTCTCACTTTTCTTGACAAGAAACAGGGCAATTCTCGACTTGTCCTTCTTTGCAAGAATGAGCCAAGAACACTGATTCTCACTGAGAAAATCAAGAATCTGAGAAGCAAGTTTCAGCCCTAGGTTGGACTTTGACATTTTACAGCCAAGGAGTTGAATGAAGTGACTTGCACAAGGCAACCCACAACAGTAAGATATGAACCTATAACTCCGAATTTCAGATACAACACACTGGCCACTGGGGTCCCTGGCTCTTGCATGAGTGCTCTACCTGGTCATTTTTAGACACACGTTAATGTTCTGGATGTTTAATTCTTCTGAGTTTACAAGTCCACAAGTAAGTTCTGGATTCATTTTTCACACACACTGCTCTGAGTCAGTTCCTGGATGCATTCTTCAGACAAATACTGCCCTGAGGCAGTCTAAAGTAGCTGCAGCTGTAAACGTGACAGGCTGCCATGGAAACTAAGTGAAAACAGCTGCCTGGAGCAAAGCAGTTTACCAGGAGAACCTTTTACACACAAATGTTCTTGGAGAAGTTTCAAGCAGAAGTTAAAAGATCCAGATGTTTAAGATCTGGCTGAGTGATTTAGACACACAGAAAGTTTTGGATGTTACAGCAAACATCCAGGAGAAACATGTGTCTAAAAACACCCTATATAAGTAATATAGGTAGTCTAACCACTCAAAAACTTGATTATGACAATGTAGAATGAGTACAGGGAAAAGGTTATCGCTGAAGTAATGGTGAGATGCTGTCACCCCCCCCTAAGTATGTCCCCCGCCAGTTCCCGTGAACGGGCCGGCGGGGAGGGGCGACCCCCTTGTTCTCCGGGAATAGCCCTGGGGCCAGAGGGTAGAAGCCCTCGGGCTCCGGGATGGGCTCCCCCCGCAGGCTCACAGCCTGAAGCCTACCCACCCCTAAGTCCCAGTGATAGCCCCCAAGTCCCCGTGATTCCCCCACGTGCCGGTGATTCCCCCAAGTCCCGGTGCTTCCCCCAAGTCCTGTAGAGCCACGGCCCCTCACAGGCCCTCGCCCCAATCGGGTGTCCCCGAGTACCCCCAGGGGTCCAGCGCCGCGCTCTCTGCTCCCTTCCCCCAAGTCTCGATGGCTGCGGTCCCTCCCAGGCCCTC
>QEPC01002150.1:829733-844312 GCA_003113815.1 Sphenodon punctatus | reverse complement strand
CCCCCCCCCCCCCCGGGGGGCAGGGGCTGGGGGCCCCCCCCCCCCCCGGGCAGGCCCAGAAGGCCACAAGGGCCAGGACACAAGGGTGCAGGGAGGTACACAGGGGCTCACAGGCAGCCATTGGGGGCAGCTCAGGGCCCAGGTCCAGAGTGCCCGGCCCAATGAACCAGGTGGGGCCAATGGATCATGCCCCGGTGGTACCCCAACACGGACATGTGGTGATCGATCAGGTAGTAAGCCTCAAAGGGGTCATGCACTGAAAGCCCCAACTGGACATCAGGACAGGACCAGACGCACGCCAGGGCCATAAGTTCCGCCGTGGAAGGCTACGATACGCAGCAGGCAGCAGCAGGGGGCCAATGCAGATGACCCAAGTCCCAGAAGCTGGTGATACACCGCCACAAGGGTGTGCTGGTACCCACACGCCCCATTAATGCAGGCAAAGTAGGACACGGCCAAGGAAGGTCCCCCCTCAGCAAGGCACAGTGAGTAGGTGCCCAGACTGCACACCCACAGCGCACTCATGGTCTCAGCCCCAGACCAGGGCACATGCGAACACTTATTCTCTGGAACGTGCCCATCAGGGAAGCGGACAAGCCCCAGGGTCTCGGCATGCAGCTGGAAATCACGAGCACTCGCCTCATAGCTGAGGTAGTGGAGTCCAGAGCTCACGCTCATGAAGGCGGCTGAGCGGCTGTCCGGCCTGCCCAGGAGCAGCTGCATGGCAGGGCTATGCCACAGGTCGCAGAGGGACATGGTCTCGGTGAAGGTCCAGAGATGGGGGGCCCCATGGGGGCTGGGAAGTGGGAGCCCCATGGATGGACACACAGCCATGGTCCAAATGCCCGGGGAGATGAGCACCAAGCTCAGGGGGTCTCACACACCTTCTGGGGCCGAGGGGCCTCCCAGGGGTCCCAAGGACAGGGAAAGTGGCCACGGGCTGCAACATTGTAGCACAACAGAGTGAGGCATGGGGTGCAAACCCAGAACAGCTGCACAACACAATAGCTCTCACATACCACCTAATCAGCCCTTCAAGGCCACGGAGCCTCAACCATTCGGGGGGGGTGTTGATGGCTGATCGCTTCCAGCTACACAAGGAACGCTCGGAGCCACGTGCCCATGCAGGGGGGGCCCTCCTACCCAGCCTACCCCTCAGGGGTTGCTATGGCCAGTTCCTGAATGGGCGCGGGTGCCCCACCCCCCTGTCACCCACATACTGGACCAGGAGCCACTGTAACTACAACACCTTTTATTTCACCCAAGTGTACATTGTCACCCATACCCTCAGACCTGGTTGTGCCCTGTCACCACTCCGTCCCCCCCTACACCGCCCTCCCCCTCCCATCCCTCCCCACCTCCTCCCCATCTCCTGGGACGGCCCGGTGCATGCCCGGTCTGGGTCATTGAGCTCATTGATCTCACCTCCTCCCTGCTGTCTGAGCTGGTAGATGTTTCCTGGGCCTCCTCCTGGTCCAGCTGGGGGGGCCTGGTTGGGGGGAGAGAGGGGCCAGGACTTGCCCCCACCATGGTGGCTGCACCCTTCAGGGGCCAAGGGGCACCGGGAGGTGAATGCGCGGCCCCGGAGGGCATGGGGGCATATGGGGGGCAGGCCAGGGAGCTGGGGTTCTGAGGGGCCAGGCATAGGGACCTGGCCCGGCAGGGTGCCCAAGGGGGCACCTGACATCACGTAGGCACGCATGGTGCCGGAGTGCAGGAGCAAAGAGGTCCCAATATCATGACACCTGTCCAACTTTTCCAGGCCGAGGTGCGCTCCCACCTCCGCTCCAGGCGCACCTCGGCCTGGAGCCTCCTGTCCTGATCCTCTGCCAGCTCCATGGACTGCTCGATGGCCACCTCCATCCATTCCACGGCCACAATCATCCTCTCCCCCTTCTCCGCCGCTTTCTGGATGATCTCCTCTGCCTGCTCCTCCCTGCGCCTGCAGACCCATGCCCGGTGCTGCCTCATGTGCTCTGCTGGAGCCACGGGCCCAGGGGATGCTGGCTGCTGGGGTTGCCCTGTGGGTAGGGGAGGGTTTTCTATATCATGTCTTGGGCCCCTGGCCCCTGGCCAGGATAGACCAGGGGCCCCGCGGTCCTCCAGGCATATCGCCTGGCCCCTCTGCATCCACGGACCACTTCCCTTCCCGCCTCCTCAGCATGACTGGAGAGCCCATTTGTGACACCTGGCGGGCCCTCCATACCTTGCCGCCTGCCTCACCTGCTCCCTCCGCCTGCCGGGCGAGTGCCTCGGTGGCTGCCTCAGAGGTCTCCTGGGTGCCGTCCTGGGGTGGTCCATGGCCTGTGGGTGTAGGGGGGGTTGTGAGTGTTGGGAGGTGCAGTTGGGCAACCTGGGGTAGGCCCCCCTCCTGCTGTGCAGGGGGGATCCCGGGCCCCAGTCTGTGGCTGGCCCTGGCCCTTCCGTCCCCCCCCCTGTATATTTCCCCTGTGGGCATGAGCCTTCTCCCCATTGGGGTGGTTACTTACCCTCTGCCTCAGTCACAGAGTCTGAGGCTGGGCCCTTAGTGTGGGAGCGCTCCCCCATGGACCCCTGGCTGTGGGTGCTGGCCTCAGACCTGCCTTGCCCAGCCTGTGGTTGGTGGCTCTCCGGGCTACTGTCCGGGGGGGGGGGGGCTGCAGGATCCGGTAGTCCCAGGGCCTTCCTCCTGGGGTTCCTGGGTCCTGGAGCTGGACTCAACCATGGAGGTGGCGAGGGGAGGGGGTACCTCGACCTGTTCCCTGACCTGGACCATAGCGCTCCCAACGAGTCAAGAGGTGACTATGGAGACCTTCATGTGGAGGAAACGGTCCAGGGCATCATAGTATGGGGCGGTCTGGGCTCCGTGCCCAGACCTCCTATTGTTGTCCTGGATGGCCTTGTATCCCCTCCTCAGCTCTTTGGCCTTTGACCGGCACTGTGCCACTGTCCGGGGGTGGCCCGCCACCTCCATGTACCGCATGATGTCCCGGTAGACCTGCTCGTTCCTCTGGTTGAGCGCAAGCTCCAGCTGGTACTCCAGGGTCCCCCATATCCGAATAAAGTCCTGGGTCTCCTGGAGCCTCCACTGGCCCCTCTGTGGTAGGCCTTCCTCCCTCTTCTCCACACTGGGTCATCTCCCTCCTCCTCCTCCTCCTCCTCCTCTGGCCGGACTGGTCCGGTGTGCTCCGGGGGGTCACCCACCCGGGGCATTTTCCGTGTCTGCGGGAGGCAGGGGGGGCGGGGGATTACGGTTGGGTCAAGGTCGGGACCCCCTCACAGGGCACCCCCTTACCCCCTGGGGGCGGCCTGGCATTCCCCTTGCCCACCCTTGTCATCCCTTTGCCCCCTGTTCCCCAACCCTTGCTCCCCCTTACCCGTTTCTGGGGTGCCTCCTCCTCAGCTGGCCCAGCAGATGTCCCCGGGGCGTCCTGTGCCAGCTGCTGTGGGTGTTCTCTCCCTACCACCTCCATGTTCAGCATGACCCCCAGCTCTCCCACCTCTGCCTGTGCTCCCTCCCCCTCCCCCACCACCACCACCACTGCCCCTGCCTCCTCCGCCTCCTCCTCCTCGCCCCTTGCTCTCTTCTCCGCCACCGCTCTCTTCCTCCTCCCTCCTTGCTCAATCCCACCACGTTTTCCTGCAGTGGTTCGCCCTTTAAATCTCCCTCCGGCGGCTGTGTTGATGCCGGTTGCCTGGCTGCGCCGTTGCGTGCATTGCCCACGGCTGGGGATCATTTCCTTTGATCCCGGGCGGTGTTTGCCGTTCAGACGTTACGTTTCGTTGATCCCAGGTACGGATCTCATTGACCATGCATCCACGGGAATTGGTGCGGCTAGCCTGGGAAGCATGGTTGAAATTGACCCCGTGTGGGTATTGAGCGTGGTGAACATCTGGCGGGCGCCGAATAGACGTTCCGGGCACTTTGGCCCCGCCGCGGGATTGAGTGTGGTTCACTGTGGTTGAGCGTAATCTTGTAATGCCTGTAAATACCCACTATGCTCTACAATCAAATCCACTGCTCTCTTAAGTACTGGGTGAGGGTTTTGCTATTTCCTCCACAAGACAAGTCCTTTTAAATTTATCTGTAAATAATGATCTCTCTGGCCCATGGGCTACAGCAGTTGAGCTCGAAGTTCAAAAATTAGAATTCTCTGTGGACTCTCTTCTGCATATAGGACCTGATAGAGATATGTCGCTTATTAAAAGGAGAATAGCAGATTAAGAATTACAGAGCGAGAGCGCCCTATTGACTTCCCAGAAGGTAGCCCCTGACTTTTTCCCATTGAATATTTCTAGTGACAGGTCACGTTATTTGTTTGCCTCGACGGATTCTTGCAGGAGGCAGGCCTTCACACAATTCAGGTGCAATGTTTTTCCATCTGCTCTCTTGAAAGGACGCTATCTTGGCGCCCCTAGGGAGGAGTGCTTTTGCCTATTATGTGAACTTTTGGAAGTCGACTCTGCTGATCATGTCTTCTTCCGCTGTCCAGTTTTCTCTGACTTAAGACATAAATCCTTGGGTCCTGTCCTTACTAACTACTCAGGCTGGCATCCAAAATCTCTTTTACTAAAATTCCTTAGTCCAATTGATTCAGAGGTGACAAGAACTGTGACTAATTTTTGTATTGCTGTTATGCGGCTAAGACAAGTATTACTTGACAATAATGGCTAACACACCGTGGGATTTTCTTATGACCTGGAGCTTTTGAATTTGTTTTTAAGTTACTGATGATGTTACATGATTGTTTTTATGGAATATTTTGCTATGTTATGTTGAAGTTTATTTACTTATATTGTAATAGCCTCGGCTACGCAATAAATAAAATTTTGATCTATCAAGAAAGAAAGAAAAGGGCCATGTGACAGGATTCATGAGAATACCCTCAACAGAACGCATATAATATCCTAGGTCCAGGTATGCTCCGTGTGTTGAGTGAGAAGGAAAAAGTCCTCCATGACGGAGCTCATGAGAACACCCTTGATAAAACGCATACAATACCCAAGTTCCTGGCATGATCTGTATACTACTGTTGAGGGCAATAGGAAAGAGCCACGTGATGAGACTTGTGAAAACACCCTCGATAAAAAGCATATAATAAACGTTGATATGTGTGAAGAGTACAATGAGAGTAAGTTCAATTGTGATGCCCCACAAATTCAGTCCACTCTGCTGGTATAGACTATTGCTTGGTTGGTGCTCAGGCACCTGGAACACAAGGTCTCTGGAGCCACTGCATACTCCCACTCTTCTTTATCTATTTGAGGAAATCCAGTATTATGTGTAGTAGAGCTTGGTGGTCTAGAGGTAGGTATTTTTTCCTTAGGGAACAAGAGGGTCTGGGTTCAAATCTCCTATAGTACTGCTGTTGTCAAGTGGGAGGGAAAAAGACTATACCTTTAGAAAAACAAATATTTTGCTGCTGGTCATCTAATGTTCATTAGGAATGTGTGAATGTGGTTCAGAAGTCTGGAGTTCAGCCCAAACTCGGCCTGTTCGGACGACCGAACTGAACTTCCGAACTGAACGCTCGAACTTCCAAACAGTTCGGATGAGTTCAGATGAGTTCGGGGGTGGGAAAAACGTGTCTTTGAATGGGAAAAACATGACTGGAAGGGGGAGGCAGCTGAGGAGCAGACTTCCTGGCACCAGGTGTGGTTTCAGGGTCAAAAATACCGATACTGAAAAAATGTCGGTTTCAGTATCGATAGCACTTTTTTTAATGTTCGGCCAAACCGAACTCTGCCAAACCGAACAGCCGAACCTGAACTCGGGTTTCGAACCAAGTGACCAAACATCCAAACATCCGAATGGCATTCTGTTCGCCCATCCCTAATGTTCATGTCCAGTCCTGTGTGTGCTTGGGACCCTGATCCTGGAATCCAACCAACCTCTGCATCTGTAGTGCTGAAGCATTATGCCAGGCCCAAAAGCTAGAGGTCAATGGATAAAAACCATTCTTGGCTATCTTGCATCTTTGACTGCTGCAAAGACGAAGGGCATGTTGGTCTAGAGATATGATCTTTTCTTAGGGGGCAAGAGGTTCTGTGTTTAAGTACCCTGTAGTGCTGCTGTCATCAAGGTACACAGCTTGCGCTATACAAATGCTTATAATAATAAGTGGGAGGGGAAAAGACTGTACCTTTTAGGGGGGGGAAATGGCTGTTGCTGGCCATCCAAGGTTCACGTCCAGTCCTGTTCATGGGGCCCTGATCCTGGAATCCTTTCTCTGGTGGGTGGAGGATGCTTGGGATCCAGTGGGGAGATCATCATGTGATGGCGTGAGCCTTGAAATCAGTGAGACCATTTGCAGAGCAAAAATTTAGTCACGTACAGACTCAGTGGCAATAGAGCTAATAATAGGAAGCATCAGAAGGATGCAACAAACAGAGAGGAAAACATTAGGTGGTGGTTGCGTTGTATCTGCTATCTAACTGTTGTCAGGTACAATATACCTGAATCTTGACATTGATAGCTCTAATGGTTGTGTGTGCGGGCTTATGCTGTAGTTATCTCCTTTGTCGGGGTCTTTTGCAGAGGTGAGAAACTTCAGGCCCGCGGGTCAAATGCAGCCTGTGGCTAGTTTTTATTTGGCCCCTTTCTAGTTCCTGGATTGGCTCCTGTATCCAAATCCTGCCCCCAAGTGCTGAAAGACTGAGCTCAAGGTAAGGGAGCAGGGATGAGGGCATGCACCTGAGGACAGGGGACAGATCCATGATCTGGACCCTCTTGCTGAGCACACCCCTTCAGTCCCTCATTCTTTACTCCAACTTCTCTGTGGCCCTTGGAGCTTGTACTAATTTTTAAAGTGGCTCCCGGGAGGGAAAAGGCATACAGCACTGAGCATGTACTTGATAAGGTGCTGGACTTGAACCTGCCATGGCAGGGTGAGTCTGTGGGGGCTGTCTTCCCCCCAAGCAATGACAACACCCACCACAGCTCCCTGTCCTCCCCCCACAGTGCAATCCAGAGAGGTAGAGTTTAATCTCTCCCCAGCTCTCAGCATGGATGCCCGATTCAAGAGTCTTGGAGACCTTGAGCCAGGTCATGGTCAAACCAACCCTAGCCCCAAGACCCAGCCTCACCTCTAGGCATATACACACACACACACACACATACACACACACACACACCAGCACATCCATGGTGCTTGCTTGGTAAGGGGTGGGGCAGGGGGAGGGGCTTGGCTTGGGGGCAGCAGCCTGAGAAGAGCCATGGGGCGCAAAATGCCTCAGTCCAGACCTGGCATGGAGGGAGCTAGGGAAGCGCTTCAGGAGCAGGCAGCTTCAGTGCCTCTGCCCCCAGGTTCAGAGTTTGCAGAGGAGGGGGGGGGAGTGAGAGGAAGGAGCCAGGGAAGTGCTGTAGGGGTGGGCAGCTCCAGCGCCTCATCCCCAGGCTCAGAGTTGCAGTGGAGGTTCAGGGCCAGTCACAAGCAGCATTGATTATGAAAGCAGCACTGACTGTGGAAGCAGCATTTCAGGCAGCCAGCCAAGTCCCTTCTCCCCAACCTGGCAGTGCAACTAGTTCTGTAACACACACAGATAGTGAGTTCCTAACTGCAGTACGAACCATGGAGCCTCCTGAAGGAGGAAGCTAACTAGCTCATTAATATATATGTATGTAAAATGTAACTTGTTGTCCACTACTACAAATTCTCTACTCTCTTTTTTTGGAATGGCATATATTAATGTATTCATGACCATCTCTTCTGAAAATATGTCTTATTTTCTGAAACATCATGTAACCAAAACATAGATATAGTGCAATATCTTGCCATCTTTATACTCCCTGAAATCACTCTCAGGAGTTTGAATCGTTTTGTAAAAAAACCCAAAGAAATTAAACAAACAAAAAACCTACAATTTAAAAACCTAGTTATGCAGATTCACAGCAAGCAAGCTCTAACAATCCAGGAAATTGTATGTTAAGGCTCCCGCCTTAACTTGCACACCTTGTAAGCTGTTACGTTGTTGTATGGTCTCACATACTGTGCTCACTTACAACTTAGGCTCCATGCACCCACACTTTGCCTTGGTCTTTCAGCCTCTCTAACCCTAACCCTCTTCCTTTGCAGGTTGGGGGCAACACTAAAGCTGGGGAGAATGCTATATAAGTTTTTATTTAGAATGTGGGTAAACATTGACATGAAATCCATGGAATGACCAAGGAAGGAAACATTAATGCTAATTTGAAATTAAATTGTATCTCTTAACTGTGAAATGATACAATGGAGATGCATCTTGGGGACTAGGGGAGGAAGAGGATGTGGAATAATGAAGGCAGCAGGGAGAGACAGTGGAATGACAGGGAGGAGGCCATAGGGATTGCGTACAGCAGAAAGGAACTTGGTGGAATAATAGGACGAATGCCATAAGAAACGGGTGGACTGTCAATATTTTGGGTGATGTAAGTGATCCATATTTTGGATGATGTAAGAGACTATGATGTCTGGGGGAAGCAAGGCCCAATATTATGGGTGATGTAAGAGACTATGGGGAATATTACTATAATGCTAATAAGCACCATAGCTACCCCCTTGTTGTTCTAGACTCTATTGCCCCGTTGAATACTAGTATACCTTCTCTCCTGGATTTTCTTTTCTTTGAGGATGTGGGAGTTGTTATTTCACACTCGTAGATGTATTTGCTATGAGTAATGATGGTTATTATAGTGGTCAGCAGTCTTGTGATTTTTGGTTAGGTGAGTGGGGTTTATTGGGTAGTAGTAGAGGCCAGACTATGCAGTTTGAAGCTAGTGAGTTAAACCGGGGGGGGAGGGGGGGCAGCTGAATTCAGAACTTTTCTATCTTCTGAAAGTGATGTGGTGGTTATTTGGGGTGGGGTGGGGTACAAATAAGCAGTGGGTTAGAGTAGGTGGTAATCCCAAATAAAATAAATTTAAATGTAAGGAGAACACGACTAGTCCATCTAGTTGTTTCATGTAGGAACATTTACATGCTCTTAGTCACCCGTGCAGTGGGGAGATGTACTTGATCTGGTGCCAGAGAATGGAGATCAGGAATATAAGCAAAAAAAGGAGAAATTTTTTCCACATTGGAAGTAGAGTAACAATGTAATATTGGACAGGGAGGATTGTGTCATTCTAGCATTAGTGTTGCCCCCAACCTGCAAAGGAAGAGGATTGGGGCTGAAAGACGAAGGAAAAGTGTGGGTGCATGGAGCCTAAGTTGTAAGTGAGCACAGTATGTGAGACCATACAACGTCACTGCTTACAAGGTGTGCAAGTTAAGGTGGCAGCCTTAGCATACAATTTCCTGGCTTGTTAAAGTTTGCTTGATGTGAATCTGCCTTAACTAGGATTTTTAAACTGTAGGTTTTTTGTTTGTTTAATATTCATAAGAATGGTACTACAGGATGCCTCTACTGCAAACTCCATTACTTCTGAGGATCTCACACATAACAAATAGTGATGTGCGAACAGACTGGTGTTCGGATGTTCGGACGTTCGGTCCCAAAACTTAGTTCGGGTTCATGGTTTCAGTCTCGTGGAGTACTGAAACCCTGAAAGTTCGGAAAGTTTGGCATTGCCTGGAGGCTTGGGGTGGAGCACCCCAAGAGGTGCCTGTAGGGGCATGTCAGACCATCGGAAACACAGAAGCAGCAGAGACCGGGAAGGCTTGGGGCTTGGCACCTCAGGTTGCCAGGGCAGGCAGGCTCGGCGCTTGGCCCCCGGGGATGCCTGTGGGGGCATGGCTGGCCATCTGAGACCCAGTGGTATCAGAAGCAGCAGAGGACAGCCGTTGCAGGTTGCCAGGGATCGGTGGAGTAGCAACAGAGGCCCGGACAGGGCTTGGTGGCTGGCACACCTACTTAGCAGGGTGTTGCAAGCTGGCATCGTACTCGACCGATCTCAAGAAGCTCTACTGCAAATTGGTTAAGCCTTGCCTGGTGGTGAATCTCATGGACACCCAGCCCCCGCCCACTGGTGTACTCATCCAAGCTATGCCCATCTACAATAGTGAGGAGCAAATGGTTAATGTGCAGTACCAGCAGCAACAGCAGAAATTGGACTGCCAGGGCACAGAGCCCATGGCACAGCAGAGGCAACATTGGCAGCAGCAGCAGTCCTTGGATTGCCCAGTATCAGAAGACCCGTGGCACAGCAGAGGCAGCATTGGCAGCAGCAGCAGACATTGGATTTGCCGGCAGCTTAACCAATGGCACAGACAGCAGAGACAGCATTGGCATCAGCAGGTATTGGATTACCAGGGCACAGTACCCATGGCACAGCAGAAGTGGCATCAGCAGCAGCAGCAGACATTGTATTGCCAGGATACAGAACCTGTGAAACAGCAGAGACGGCAGCCACAGGATTTGCCTGTGTGCAGCATCCTTAGAGCCAGGATGGTAGGATTTGCCAGGATTGCCAGGGTAGGCCGACAGGCAGCGTAGCATGAGTATCAGAAGGCAGACTGAGTCAGGGTTTGAGGTTAGCAACTTGGGCGGGTAGAAAGGCACTTTAGCATGAGCATCTGAAGGCAGACTGAGGCAGGGTTTGAGGTTAGCAACCTGGGTGGGCAGACAGGCACTTTGGCATGAACATCGGAAGGCAGACTGAGGCAGGGTTTGAGGTTAGCAACCTGGGCGAGCAGACAGGCAGCGTGGCATGAACATCAGAAGGCAGACAGGCAGGGTTTGATGTTGGCAACCAGAGCATGCAGACAGGCATTGTGGGATGAGCATTGGAAGGCAGACTTGAGGCAGGGTTTGAGATTAGCAACCTGGGCAGGCAGACAGGCAGTGTGTCATGAGCGTAAGAAGGCAGACAAAGTTAGGGTTTGATCTTGGCAAACTGGGAGGGCAGACAGGTAGTGTGGCATGAGCATCGGAAAGCAGACTGAGGCAGGGTTAGATCTTGGTAACCTGCACAGGCAGACAGGCAGCGTGGCATGAGCATTGGAAGGCAAACTGAGACAGGTTTGAGGATAGCAAGTGGGCGGTCAGGCAGGCAGTGTGGCATGAGAGGCAGTAGGGAAGGCAGGATGGGACCTTGGTGGCAGGGCACTCAGATAAGCTGTCGAAGACTGTGCAGCACATGCAAGAGAGAGCCAGTCAGATAGGCGGGCTGAGATTGTCTAGCCAGAGGCCGTCTGGCAGTCTTACAGCTTCCTAATGCCACCCTGCATCATGAGATCAGTCAGAGAGAGAGAGAGAGGCAGGGCGGGTGCCAGGAATTGGGAGGGAGGGACAGCACCTTAGCAACAGCAGCCCAGATTGAGGAGGAGCCCCGTCCCAAGACTTCCCCTGGCATGGGATGGCATGTGCTACTGTACCATCAATCCATGTCCAGGGGCAGCTCAGGGAATCCCAGCAGCAGAAGGTTCACCTTGATTAACAGAAACTGCTCAACCAACTTGGCCCCCAATCTCAGGCGGTGCAGCAACCAAATGTCCTCTGCCATAGAGAACACCCACTCACTGGGGACACTCATTGGTGGGAAGGACAAGAGAGCCTTGGCCACTTTGGACAGGGCCGGCCACACGTTGGTCTTACCAGCTCAGGAGGCCAAGAGATTGTTGCTGGGATCGATGCACGGGTTGACTCCTCCTCCAGGTAGCTCTCCAGAGCTGCTGAGGTGCTGT
Source organism: Sphenodon punctatus (assembly GCA_003113815.1). Taxonomy (NCBI): domain Eukaryota; kingdom Metazoa; phylum Chordata; class Lepidosauria; order Sphenodontia; family Sphenodontidae; genus Sphenodon; species Sphenodon punctatus. The sequence goes on along the minus strand of QEPC01002150.1, from coordinate 832,730 downwards.
CATACTCCCTCATGTAACTGTCCTTTGACACCACCTCCACCACTGTCCTCAGCCATGCTGCCTGCCCTGCTGTGCACAGGCCCATGCTCGACAGAGTGGTCTGCACATACGATCTGCTGCTGCTGGCAATAGGGGAGCTGCTGCTGCTCAGCCTACTGCTAGGGCTGGGGGGAGGGATATGCCCCACTGGCTGAAAGGGGTGGCTGCTCCCACTCCCACCATCCCCAGGGGCATCCTGCCACTGCTAACACGCACTCTCAGAGTTCTCTCTACCTGCCAAATCCTCTCCACCAGCTCACCCTTCCAGTGGACATAGAGTGGTGTCTGACATGCCACACTGCCCTTGACCCTGGGGTTCATCATGGTTGCCAAAACTTATTCCTCCCACTGCAGGAGCTCATCAACCGCGCCTTCAGCCCTGCCTTCAGCTGCCACACCAGACAACTGCCTCAGCCGCCAGCTTCTTTCCCTGAGGGACACAATCCTGCCCCTGGAGAATCTCATCCAGCCTCCTGAGGAGACTCTGGACCAGAGGGGTCACCTGGCTGATTGTGGCCATGGAGGAGTTAATGGTCTCCGTCACAGCGAGGAACGGTCTCAGCACAAAGACAGTGTGAGCCAGGATCTCACATTCTGCCCCATTGTACCCTGGAGGTGCCCCGCTGTCTGTCACCAGTTGAACCTGATGCAAGTTGACTTTCTGCTCAAGAAGCTGCTTGAGCATCAGGAACGTGGAATTCCACCTGGTGGACACATCCTGCACTAGCTGGTGCACTGCGGAGCCTTGCTCTGCCTGCTTTGCCCGGAGGAGGTCACTGTCCTTCACATTCTGGTTAAAGAAACAGGCCAGCTTTCTCCCACGCTCGTTCAGGGAGCTAAGGGTGCCTGCCCCAATCCCCTTCACCCCCAATCCCTGAGCATCCCTGACCACCAGGTGAAGGGTGTGTGTGGTGCAAGAGATGCTGGTGAAGCCCCCCTCATGGACTGCCCTCAATATGTTGGCCGCGTTGTTGCTCACCATGCATCCCTTGCTGAAGGGGGAACCTGGCATGACCCATTCCCTCACCATGGTCGTCAGGGCTGCCTCAATGTTCCCAGCAGTGTGGGGGTCATCCATGACTTCTTCCTGAAGCAGGGCCCACCTATACCCTGCTTTGTAACCCCTCCTGCCACTCCAAAATGCTGCCTCCGGGTCCTGCCACCAGTGCCCCATCACTGCCAGGTAGGCATGCTGCACAGTTCGACTCAACCACAGGTTGGTGGTGAAGTGGATGGTGGCACCCCCAGCCCCTGCCAGCTGCTCCCTGACCCGCTCCTTTAAAACCCGGTACAAGGCTGGCACCACCTGCCGACTCAGGGTGGTGTGTGAGGGCAGCTTAAACTGGGGGGGCGAAGAAGCCAATAAGGTGCCTGAACCCCATGTCCCCAACCACTGAGAAGGGCTGCCCACTGAGAAGGGCTGCCCATCGAGCACGATCATTTCCCCCAACATGCACGTGGCTTTCAGTTGAAAGCCATGCCGCCCTTCATGTCCTGCAGCTGCCAATGGACTTGGCAGCTGCTCCCACCCCAGCTCCTCTATGGTGCACTGATGCTTCTGGGCCTCAACTGGTGGTTGCTGCTGTTCCTCCCTAGCAGCAATACTGCTCCTGCTGCTAGAGGCAGTTTTTCAAGGAGGATGCTTGCCCATTGATGGATGCGGACGAATGGCTGCTGCAGTCGGGAACCCCCTAGCATCCACTACCCCTGCCTGCTAAGGATGGGAGAACAGAACCGAGTTTGTAAATTCGATTCAGTTCGGTTCAGTTGAGAAATTCGGTTAGTTTCGGAAGTTCGGTTTCGTAGACTAAATTATTCGAATTCGGTCTGAACTCTGAACTTCCGAACAAAGTTTGGAAATTCAAACCCCATTGAATTAAATGGAATATTATCTTTTAGTGATGGGTGAACAGAGCCGAGTCTGGAAATTTGGTTCGGTTCGAAAATCAAGTTCGGTTCGGAAGTTTGGTTCGGTCTACAGAACTGGTCGAGTTCAGTCCGAACTCCGAACTTCAGAACCACATTCGCCCATCCCTACTGCCTGCTCGCTTAGCAGCACAGCACTGTGACATCCCTTCAGGTGCCTGGCCATGGCAGTTGTGCCAATGTTGGTGAGCACATGCCCACGCCGGGTGACACATCACTGACTTCGCTGATGGGAGGGGCAGACCATGGTGGCGACACAGCTATCAGAGGGACAGTCATCACCTCAGTACCAGACATCTCCTTCACAGGACCATTGTCTGCCTCGCTCTCCCCAATCTGAGATAGGTCCTGTGAAGGGGAGTACTGGGATCCTGAGGCTGATGGACTGCCCACCATAATGTTGCCACTCCCCCTGTGCCCCCTAAAGCTGCTGCTGCTACTGCTGCTCCTCTCCCTGCTGCCATTACCCAGGGATCAGCCCTGCCTCTAGCAGACAGGGTGGGATCCACCAGTCCTGGATTGCTGGGGATCACATCAATAATGGGGGACATTGGTGGCCCATGTTGAACATCCAACCCTGAAGCACCTGCATTTGCTCCTGCAGCGTCAGCAGAGACATCCACAGCCTCCTGGACTGCAGGCCTTCCATTTCCCTGCATGGCAGTGGAGGACGCTGGCAGTAGGCGACGCAAAACCACACCTCTAGTATCACTACTGGGAGCCTCTGAAGCCTGTCTGTCAAAATCAGGCCTGTGCAGTTTGGGGCATGGTGATGAGCTCAAGCTGCTGCTGATGTCACTCGTCTGGCACTGCTCCTGCCACCTTTGCCATGTGCCCCATTGCCTGCCTTACGGGCAGCAGAACAGCCTAGGGCTGATGCGAAATCAGCTGTTACCGCTCCGCGATTCCATTCCTAAACCTCGGCATCCCTGTTTGCGCCTCGCATAATTTCGCGCGATACTCCGCGATTCTGCATTATTTTCGCTACAAGAATTCGCGGATGTGAAATGTGTGTGTATCACCGCTTCCTTC
>QEPC01002150.1:807645-829633 GCA_003113815.1 Sphenodon punctatus | reverse complement strand
TAATCTAAATAAATGAAACTGGGGAGGTAAATGTGTGGAAAAGGGTGAAATAGGAGGAGGATGGCAATGTATTGGGAGGAACACAAACTGCTGAGAGAGTGAGAGTTCTGAAAACGCCTGTTGACAGGATCATTGGCTAGCTCAGAACGAATTGGAAGGTGGGTAGGGCAATTATTTTTGTTACTTGCTGCACCTGCCTTACCACAAGCCCCATTGGCTCTGTGCAATCTAGCCCCATGCCAATCGCAGACTGCGAAGCCAGTGGTGTGAGTAAAAGAGGGATGTGATTGGGCAGGGTGGCTGCTAGTCCAAGCCTCTCCACCCCTGCTCAGATGATCCCCCTGGGCCTGCCAGCTGAGTTTTTCCTGCCCGAATACTACCCGAACTCATCCAGATGCAACCGAACTGTTCACTGGTTTCCGCATTCGGTTTGGCCGTTTGGTTTGGCCATCTGAACTTGCTGAGTTCGGGTCGAACTCCGAACGTGTGAACTATGTTCACACATTCCTACTAGGCATGCTCAGAAGGGCCAAATGGCCCTTTCTGAGCATGCTCAGACCTTTCCAACATGGCACTGGCAGTGTTAGCATGCTGAGGGCACCATCTTGGAAAGGTATGAACATGTTCAGAAGGGGCCATTTGACCCTTCTGATCATGCCCAGCTCCCCGCCACCCCACTTTTGAACAACTTCTGCTCTTTTCAACCTCTATGGACAACACTTCCTGATGTCAGTACATGTCAAGAATTAGTAGCCTGTGTGTGTAAGAAAAGATGCATAAAATGTTCTGTAAAGATTTCACTTTGCTCTTCACTTCTGAGTGCCCGTGAAGGCATTGTTCTTTGTTCTTCAAATGATGAATGAACTGTGCAGGAACATCAGATCCATTCTGTATACGCCTGTTGTTTTCTTGCTATTTTTTCTGACTGTTTGCTTTTACGCATCTACTGCTGAAATAAGAATGAAATTAATTCCTGCGACAATCTCACAGCTCTGGCGATATCTCATAAGATTCTTGCAAGAAACTTGAGATTCTCATGAGAAACTTAAATGCCCTAAAAATGATATGTGCATGCGCAAAATGGCCACACATACATAGAATGGCGCTGATGGCCATTTTGCATATGCGCAAACAATGTTTTTGTTGCTATTTTGATGTTCTTTAGAATCTTGTGAAAATCTTGAGTTTCTCATGAGAATCTTGAGTTTCTTGCAAGATTCTCAAGTTTCTTGCAAGATTTTTACAAGAATCTCGCCATCAGAAAATCTTGTTAAGAAACCTATTCTCAACAAGATTTTCGAGAGAGATGAAATCTCATTTCAGCCCTATTGTATAAACACAAGTAGAAATTTTATCAACGGATAGTAGTGGAACACCACTCACTTAAAAATTCATTTTGCTATGAATGTTTATATGTGGAATAAAGAAATGATTATATTAGAAATAACAAATGATGCTTGAAAAAATCTCACTCATTTATCCACTGCGTTATGTCAAATTATGTGACCCATGGTAAGGAACATATCGGATGAGCCTAATACACACATTGTGATCTACGGATGACAGCCATGACCACTGTCTGCTGAGGTGACGGCAGCAGTTGGGGTGATCATTATTAGCCAGAAAAAGAGATACTAAAACAGGCAATGAAAAATATTGTATAAGGGTTAAAATGTTCAGTTGAAGACAAAATTTAGTAATGCAAACAGGGTAGTTCTTAGTTGGTACCGAATAACAAGATAATAAGGTAACAAACTATCAAAAGTTGACATGTCAGCTTACTCTGAAATAAACACATATAGATATTTCCCCAACCAGTGCCAGAACAGATGACGGAAATATTTCTGGGTGTCTCATCGAAAGGTGTTACTAATGTACAAGTTACTAATGTGCAACAGTACAGCTGAATTCTAGACACACCTTTAAATTACACTCCTTCACATTCAAATATTGGGGTGCTCAAACAAGTGAGGTCAGATTACCATGGACCATGCTCCAAACTCCTTACTAGAACACCCAGCTAGGAAAAAGATAGAAAGGGGAACACACACACACACACCTGTAGTATTTTAGTTAGAAGAAGACCAATTCAAAATACATATATCATAGCTGATCCAGAACACTTGTGTTGATCCAGATAGAAACAGCAATGAACACCTGCACATTCACGCAGTAAACAGACACATTCATAAAAATAATATTTTTCTTTTAAGCAGTTTAGGAGAAGCTTTTGTCAAGCAAAATAAAGAAGCTAGCAGGCATCCATATTGACTTGGCAATCAAAGCGAGAGTGTATGGAGTACCAGGGAGTAGCTATGGATTCAGGCAAGGGGCTTTACCCTGTCAAAGATAAGAAGGGCTAAGATAATTAAGGAGGTGCCATAGGTCGGTTGACTTTAGAATCCCGTCTCAGGTTGCCAAAAAGGATGGACCAAGCCTGGATTGGTCAATTGTAGGCCGGTAATCCGGCCCCAAAATCACGCTTTGGGATGTCAAAAAGGGAGGACCTGGACAAGACTGGTCATTAATGGTCAGGTAGGCTGAAACAATCAAAGTGTATAAAAAAAACAAGACAAGAAGGTGGGAAAGCTGACTACTCGCAGCTCCGCTAGCCGCGTACACCAGCATCAAGGGACTCTGACGGTGAACTGGATCGGGAACACACTTATTGTTAGGGTATTTTGCTTGCCTATCGTATCATCAGTAATGCTTGCTATCCTAACAATAAATGTTGCATACATATTAAATGCAGGTGTGGTCCTTGTTGAGTGCTATGTAGCTAAAAGATCCCGTGCAGCCCTGAAACCACTGAAAGCTGGTTGGGAAAAGGGGATTTGCCCCTAGGTTGCGCTTCAACAACTTGAAGGCAATATTTTGGGATATTTTATTATTGTTAGGGGGGTTACATAGAGAGATATTTGTCTCTATAGTGCATCGTTAAAGTGATATGACATTTTAAAGTATTTTTGGCCTTTTCTGCATATGAACGCATTGGAAATCCTATGTGGTAACCCAAATTTGTAAAACTCCTTTCTGGGGGTTGCTGAGGGCCACTTAGGGGGGGTTGAGGAGAGGAAGTTTGTGTAGTGCGGAGCAGCGTTTACACTCTATGGCCTCTTGGTGGACTTCCATACTCTCATTCCGGGAGCCATTTTGGAGACTGTCCTCACCTAGGCTGTATGAGAGAGTGTTTTTTGGCTGATTTGAAAACTTCCATATGCATACTACTTCCACCTGTAATATGCAGCTGGTAGCCGCAAGTAAACTATTTTTGACCTAAGCTCCTATGTTCTATTCCTTGATTCCTTGTTTCCACCTGTCCTGAGCCACACACCTCACGCCCGCCTTTAGTATCCTGCGACAGACATAAACTGTCATAAACTAACAAAGTATAAAAAATCACTGACAGCATTTCTGAAACCAGTGAAATTACGAACTTGGTCTGGTAAAAAGTCTAGGGAAAATTCGGTAGCATTTCCTGACAAGGCAGGATCCACCATTCCTGCGGGAATGGCCCATTTTTTTCAACACTAGTACGTGCCATTCCCCTAAGTCAATATTTCACCCACATAAAATTGACTAAAAAGAAGAGTGGCAATACCAGATATGTGGAGAGACTGTGATCCTAATTCTCCAGGATGGATGGGTTTGGAATCAGAAATCCGGTCCTACTTCATGCATTTATTTATGCTTTTTAATAAAGATGTGTACAATTTGTGACATTTTTTTCAGCTACGAACCCACAAGGAGGGGGAGCCATTACCAATCCCAATTGCTGGCATGTAGTCGAATGTCACCAGTTATATTAATAGGAAACGAAGATATTCCAGGACATTTCTGAAGTGAATGTGCTGAGAAAGGTAGTGTGGGTGGGGACGCAGGTTAATTAAAAAGCATATACTACTAGAAACCAATTTTGATTCACTTTAAATACAAGAGTGAGGAGGTTTAGTTTATCTAACAAAGACATAAAGTCAGTTAAAAGTATTGAGATAAGGTGGCGTTATTTATGCATTGCCAGAAAATGTACATAACTACCAAAGCAGTGCCTTCTGATCGAAAGTGGGCTTGATTCTGATCAAATATCTGTTTTACATGGAAGTAACCACTGACATCAGTAGAGTTTCTCCTGATTTTCAAATACCATATTTAATACTGGCATTTAACAGAAATATCTGTATATTCTCCAATATTAACATATTATCTGCCCATAAAAACACAAATTAGCTACAGCTGATGTGTATCTTTCCTAACCCCAGGCATCCATGCCTCTTTCCTTTCACATTCTTTCTTTGCTTTTATACTTTAGTTTCTATTTTCTACTATTCATTTTTGACCATGGACATTTTGTGTTTCTTGGGACATGCAGAAAAGTAAAATTTGTTCAAAGTTCTTCCTTCCTTCCCCATCCCATTTAAATTGAATAATTTCTGATATCTCTCTCTCTCATATCCCTGGAAGTTTCAAGGTAGAATGTTATCAGCAGTGTAACTTTAAGATCTTTCTTACTGTCTTCCAAAGTCCCTTTTCTCATTAACACTGCTCTAGATTTCACACTTGCCAGGCAAACTGTTACTGTCAATCTTCTTTCAGTAACTACTTTAATTCCCACGGAAAGTTCCTGTCATCCTAAAAGTTAAGGGTCCATTCTGTTAAAAAAAAATGCTGTTTCTTTTCAATCATTCTAGCTTTCAGATAGTTTCATTATGAACTCTTTTAATGATTCGAAAACTAGTGGTACTGATTACACTTAGTTGGAGACAAATACTGGACAAAGTCCCACTGACATGGTTGTGGTCGTGTGCCTCAGCCCTAACCCACAGTATCCTTTGCTGTTTTATCCTTGGACATAAGTCTTTCAGTGTATCTTAATCTTGAGTGGCAGGTCTATCTGTTGTTCTGCTTTGGAGAGCCTCACACACCTCTGTGATTCCACCTGAACCCTTGCCCAGCTGCACCTATTACACTTCTTGGCCTCTCCTACACCGAAACTGTCAAATCCATTCAGCTGAATCAACCTGCATCATCATGAGTTGGTGACATGTAGAGAAGTCTGAAATAACCACCAGTAACCACAGACAGACTCATTTTTGTTTTGAGCTAAGGTGAAAATGAAACCTTGAGGTGACATTCCAGCAAACTAGGCTATTGCACTGATTATTAGCATAATTAAACACTTCAAATGAACCTGGCCAATATTTGGAGGGCAAAAAGGATGCCATTTGGGGAAAGTAGATGCTGAGTAGATTGTCTTACCAATCTGTCTCCAATATGTGGAATTTCTGCCTTTATTTTAGGGTTCCTGAGATTTACATTTTTGTGAGGAATCATCTTTTGCATAAGACAAAGTTTCCTCTCTTTCCATCTTTGAGAGAACATTAATGAAATTAAGCTTGATTCCTTCCTTCCTTCCTTCTCCTAGGAATATGAACACCAATGGTTTCTTCAGTCCCATGCAAATACACATGTTGGTTCTCAGATTCTGCCCATTCACCATAAGTCATTGGATGATTATAAAGGATACTGTTGCCTACACTAGAATTCTCACTTGTTTCTATATTAGGACTTCCTTTCGCATGCCTTGGATGCTAGCTGGCTCCTTCTCCACACTCCAGGCTCTAACTGTGTCCTCTCTTCGAGCTAGCAATAGGAATTAGCATTAGGAATGACTCCTGAGACCTGGTTTCAACCCGAGGTGGACTAGAAACTCCCAGCTCTAAACAACCTTCTCTCCCTACAATGTGTTCCAGTTCATGGAGCCACTTATCCTTCCTTCAGTCCTGGTGAGAGTATTTCAGATCTAAATTCTTTTGTCATTGCATGCCACAGATAATAATATTTTCCCATGCTAGAGTCAGTATAAAACTTTATGATATTATTGACTTCAGCACAGCTCAGAGCCAGAGCTTGGTGATATTGATTTAATGACTCTGTTCTTCTTCTCCTTAGACTGCTCCACGGTTCCCTCTCAGTTTATTAGAGTTGCCAGTGCTCCCGGCTTTTTATTACATAACTACAAACATATTTCCACAGACATTCTGCCATAAATTATACACTGACCGCTCTGCTGCTGAACTATAGAGGCAATAAATATAAGGAAATTCATGAGAAAGTAGCTATGTCTGTGCTGTTCCATTCCTTCTGGCCTTTGTGCCAGGGTGCATTCCCTGGCTTTGACAACTAGGACAGACTTAAAGGAATCAATGGGTGTTTTCAGATGTTACGAGATCACGCTCAACCACAGTGAACAACGCTCAATCCCGCAGTGGGGCCAAAGAGCCCTGAACGTCTGTTCAGCGCGCGCCAGATGTTCATCATGCTCAATACCCACATGGGGTCAATTTCAACCACGCTTCCTGGGCTCCCCGGGGGAATATCCAGGGAAGCGTGGTCACAGAGATCCCCACCGGGAAACAACAAAAAGTAACGTCTGGATGCCAATCCCTGGGCGGAATCAAAGGAAACGAGCCCCAGCCATGGACAATGCATGCAGCATCACTGCTGGGCAACCAGCAACAACACAGCCACCGGAGGGAGATTTAAAGGGAAATCAGCAGCAGGCAAGCGTGGTGGGATGGAGCGAGGAGGAGGAGGCAGGGGAAGCGATGGAGGTGGAGGGAGCACAGGCGGAGGAGGGGGACACGGGGGCTGGGCTGACCATGCAGGCGGACCAGGGACAACACCCACAGCAGCAGGCGGGATGCAATGCCCCGGGGACAGCAGCTGGAACGGAGCCAGAGGGGGCACCCAGGAAATGGGTAAGGGCAGCGAAGGGGAGGAGAACAGGTGGTACGGGAGCTCCCTGGGGGGGCTGGGGCACACCCGGGTGACCGGGAGGGGGCCGGGGGCAGGGGATCCCCACGAGGGGGCCCCACCTGCAACCAACCCAACACTCCCCACCTACTGCCCCCACAGACATGGAAAACGGCCCGGGCAGATGAGCCCCCGGAGGACACTGACCCTGCTCAGGTGGAGGCGGAGCTGGCGGACGAGGAGGACGAGGATGACCCGCTGTGGGGACGGCGGATGTAGGTGTACCACCTGGGGGGCCAGTGGGGCCTCCAGGAGACCAGGGACTTCATCCGCATATGGGGGACCCTGGAGTACCAGCTGGAGCTCGCCCTCAACCAGCGCAATGAATATGTGTACCAGGACATAGTGCAGGACATGGAGGCGGCGGGGCATCAGCGCATAGCGGCACAGTGCCACTCCAAGGCCAAGGAACTCAAGAGGGGGTACAAGGCCATCCGGGACAACAATAGGCGGTCCGGACATGGGGCACGGACCGCCCCCTTCTATAATTCCCTGGACCGCATCCTACATATCAAGGGGTCCATAGTCACTCCATGGCTCGTGGACAGCGCAGTGGTCCAGGGCAGGGTACGGGCCAAGGTACCCCCTCCCCTCGCTGCCCACCTGGTAGAAATGAGCTCCGGGGCCCTGGACCCCCAGGAAGAGCGCCCAGCAACCTCTGGCACCTGCACGCCCCCCCTGCAGCTGCCCTGAGAGCACCCAACCCCAGGCTGGCCCAGCGGAGTCGGAGGCCAGCACCGTCACCACCCTCAGCCAGTGGTCCCTGGGGGAGCACTCCCACATCGAGGGGTTGGCCTCCGAGGGCTCCGAGATGGACATCGAGGGTAAGCGCCCGACCCAGAGAGGGGAGGGACCATGCCCAGGGGGCAAGGGCCGGGGGTGTGTGGGTAGGGGGCCGGGCCCACCCCTGCCCGCGCCTCAGCTGCCACCAGCAAGGTGGGAGGAGGTCCATTCCCAGGTCCCCCAAATGCCCACCCCAACACCCACAGCCCCCTCCCTCGCCTGCAGGACATGGAACACCCCCAGGATGGACCCAGGAGACGGAGCCAGCAGCTGCTGAGGAGTCCAGCCAGCAGGTGCAGGAAGCAGGTGAGGCAGGCGGGGTGGGAGTGAGGGCACCCCGGTGTTCAGGGAGGGGGTCCCCGGGCGGGCGGAGGGGATGGGGGGCTGGGGTCAGGGGGTGGGGAGGGCTCAGGAGAGACGCCCGGGGCCCCAGGGGCCCCTGCCCCATCCTGGGCAGGGGGCAGGGGCAGGCTCGGATTCACCCTCTCATTCCCACAGGGCAACCCCTGCAGCCGGCGTCCCCAGGGCCCGTGCCCCAGCGCAATGAATGCAGGAGTACCGGGCACGGGTGCGCAGGCAGAAGGAGGAACAGGCACAGGACACCATGCAGAATGCGGCGGAACAGGAGGAGAGGATGATCGAGGCCATGGCCCGCATGGAGGCAGCCATCGAGCGGTCCCTGGAGCGGGCCGAGGCTAGGGACCAGAGGCTCCAGGCCAGGGTGCACCTGGAGCGGAGGCGGGAGCGCCGGGAACACAGCAGGCAGGTGGAGGTACTCGGGAGGCTGGAGCAAGCCATCACAGGCATTCAGCCCCCCCAGGGGCCAGCCAGGGCCATGGTCACCCTCTCCCCGCCACTGCTCACCCCCCTGATGGACCAGGAGGCAGCACAGGACAATGCAGGGAACACAGACAGTGGGGGGGAGGAGAGCTCTCAGATCTCCATGGGCCCCAGTGGGTGCTCACGGGGAAGGCCAAGGAAGCGAGGGAGGATGGGGGGAAGGGGGGGAGGGGGAGGGCGACATGATGGGGGTCACTGTAGGGGACAGGGCACCACAGGGGTGGTGGGACCGGGTGAATGTGTGCACTTGGGGGAAATAAAGGCTGCAGTCACCAGTCCGGCTCACGCTCCCATTTGTGGGGGACTGGGGTGGGGGCCCACCTGTGCAGGGGCATGCCCANAGGGGGAGGGGGAGGGTGACATGATGGGGGTCACTGTAGGGGACAGGGCACCACAGGGGTTGTGGGACCGGGTGAATGTGTGCACTTGGGGGAAATAAAGGCTGCAGTCACCAGTCCGGCTCACGCTCCCATTTGTGGGGGACTGGGGTGGGGGCCCACCTGTGCAGGGGCATGCCCACGGAACTGCAGGTTGGGCCCCCCAGCGGGGGAGTCCCTCACAACTGGGGCCCCCGGGCGATATGGCTCGCCAGGGCATTTCGGATCCATTTGGTGTAACGGTACTCCCTCAGGTTCTCTGCATTCACATACAGGGGCACGGGACCAGGGGGCCGGTGGGGCTCGGGGTACTCCAGGGCTGCCCCCTCGGTTTCGCAGACATTGTGCAGCATGCAGCAGGCACCAATCACCAGGGCCGAGGTCGAGACGGTGTAATCCAGCCGACCAGCTACACTCCTCCAGCGCTGCTTGAGGGCCCCGAAGGCACGCTACACCACGGTCTGGCTGGAACACAGTCGGGTACTGTGTAACACCTCTGCAGGGGTCTTTGGTACAGGGTAGACCTTCATCAGCCAGCGGGTGAGGGGGTAGGCAGGGTCCCCCAGAATACAGAGGGGCATCGAGACCCCCTCGATCCACCTCATGCCCATGTCCGCAAAGTCCCCCTGGAACATCCGGGCATTGAAGGGGGAGATGGTCATGATCCTGGCATCGTGACTGCGGCTGGAGTTGCCCGTGTAGATGTCTATGAACAGGCCCCGGTGATCCACCACCCCCTGCAGGTGCAGGGAGTAGTAACTGTGCCGGTTCACATACTCCAGGGCCTCCCCGGTGGCCGGGCGGAGGATATCGATGTAGGTGCCGTCCACGGCTCCCATGTAGTTGGGGAAGCCTCCGGCCGTGAACCCTGCCATCACGGCCCCCTGGTCCACTAGATGGATCGTTCTGTTCAGGAGCACGCCCTCCACCACCTCGCACACATCCCGCAGGATGCAGGCAACAGTGCTGAACCCCACCCCAAAGTGCTGGGACACTGACCGACAAGAGTCAGGCGTAGCGAGGGCCAAGACCCCTATGGCCACCCGCTGGACCATGGGGATGGGGTCCTTAATGGAGGTGTGCTGCCGCTCCAGCCAGGGTGTGAGGAGCTCCGCTAGGTGGAGCAGGGTGCCCTTGCTCATCCTAAAGTGGGCCCTCCAGTCGGGCTCTTCCCAGTGGGCCAGGGCCCTAGCCCACCACGTCTGTCAGCGCTCTGCAACCCATAGGCATCTGGCTATGGGCATAGCAAGCAGGGCAGCCTGGCGCATGGTCTCCCTTGCCCAGAGGAGGTTCCTCGCAGCCCAATGGAGCAGTGCGGGCCGGGTCAGGCTCTGGCTGGCAACCTGCCAATCCACCCCGGAGATGCGCTGAGCCCTGAGCCGTGCACGGGCTCTCCTGTGCCTGTGGTGGGCCCGGAGGCCCCTTGCGACCGGGTGGCCAGGTGCACCTCCGCGGTCAGGAGGTGCAGCAGCTCGGTGTGGTCATGGAACCACTCGGCTGCGAGCACGAGGAACATCCAATAGCCAGCTGCCCTGTCATGCTCCATGGTGGTGGGGTCCAAGGGGGGGCAGGAGCACTTATACAGGGCCTATGATGGCAGGGCTGTCCGGAGGGCGGGCCCCTGGGTGGCCACGCCCCCCCGGGTGTGTGAAATTGGGACCACCGGCAGGCGGGGACCCTGGCCTTGCCCCTGCACGGGCGCGTGGGTCTGCGCGCTCCCAGGACAGCTGCATTCCATCAGCCATCTCCACCGCCACCCCGGCCCCCCTCCCCCCACTGTTTGCTACAGGATGACCTTGAAGTTGCGATTAGCCGAACAGTGTGCTCGCTGTTGTGTTGTGCAGCTGTGCCGGGTCCGCACCCCATGCCTCGCTCAGTTGTGCCACAATGTTGTGGTCCACGGCCACATTCCCTGTACTCAGGGCCCCTCGGAGCTCCTCCTGGCCCTGGAGGGTGTGTGTGCCCCCAGGGCTCTGTGTTATTCTCCCTGTCATGCCAGACCATGGCTGGCTGCCCATCCATGGGGCTCCCACTCCCAAGACTCCATGGGACCCTCCATATCTGGACCTTCCATGAGACCATGTCTCTTTGCAACCTGTGGCATACCCCAGCTGTTCAGCTGCTCCTGGGCACCCCAGGCAGCCATGCGGGTGCCTTTGAGAGCTTGAGCTCTGGACTCAGTTACTTCGGCTATGAGGCAAGCGCTCGTGATTGCTGGCTGCATACGGAGGCCCTGAGGCTGGTTCGCTTCCCTGAGGGGCGCATCCCGGACAAGTGGTGCTCTCATGTGCCCTGGACCGGGGCAGAGACCGTGTCTGCGCTGGTAGTGTGTGGTCTGAGCGCCTACATGGTGTGCCTTGCTGAGGGTGGCCCTGCCTTGGCCATGTCCTACTTTTCCTCTGTTCGCGGGGTGCGTGGGTACCAGCACACCAATGGGGCAGTGTACCACCGGCTGCTGGAGCTGGGACATCTTCCTTGGCCCCCTTCTGCTGCCTGCTGTGTGCCGGAGATGTAGGCCCTGTTGGGGGTGTGGTCCCACGTGGATGTCCAGCTGGCTCTCTCCATGCATGATCCCTTTGAGGCATACTACCTGATCGCGCACCACATGTCCGTGCAGGGGCACCGCCGGGGCTTGCTCCATTGGCCCCACCTGGTTCATCAGGTGGGGCACCCAGGCCCTGGGACCACAGTGGCCCCCAGTGGCAGCCTGTGACTCCCAGTGCTCCTCCCGGCCCCCCCAGTGTCCTGTCCCCGTGTGGGCTCCCACCCCGGTGCGGGGGGGGCGGTCCCCGCTGCCTGCTCCCGCCCTGATGTCTCTGCCATGGTGTGTTCCGGCCTGCTTCGTTGGGTGATGGTGCCCCTGCCTGTGGCCCTGGGCCCCCTCCGGGCTCCCCCACCCCGGTTGCCTGTCCTAGTGCCTGGGTGCGGCGCTCTGTGTGGCCTCTCGACCCGCCCGTGCCCAGCTACCTGTTCGCACCCGCTGGCGCTGCCACCTGCTGCACCCCCCCCACTCTTGGGTGCTTGTATGACCTGGGGGTTAGGGCTCCCCTGGACTGGGTTGAGTTGCTTCCCCGGGGTGTGTGCATGGCATTGGACCTGAAGCACAGCTCCGCCTGTCCTGGCTGGCCTCCATCTGCTCCTCTGTGACTGTGGGGCCACCTTTCTCCTCCTGGACCTTCTCCGCCAGGCTCACTGTGCATTGCGGGCCCCCTTGTGCCTTTGTCGTGGGGTTCGGGTCCCCCTCTTCAGAGACTGGCTATGTTGCTGTGGGGGTGCTTATGTGGACTGTGGTGCTCTGGGAGTGGGGGTTTCTACAGCCTGTGACCTGCCCTGCCCCTTTCCGGTGCCCCCCCTCTTCCCTCTCCCCCACCCCCCTGCTCCCGTTGTTCCTTGTGTTTTTGTCCGGGCACCCCTGCCCCCCTTCCCAACCTTTCTCTTGTGTGTGTGCACGTGTCTGTGCGCGTGTGTGTGTGTGTGTGTGTGCCCGGGCGTGTGGTCATGCTGTGTGTTCCGCTGTGGGTCCGCTGGGTGTGTGCGTGCTGTGTGTGGTACCTGTCAGCCTCTTCTCCCTCTTCCCCCCTCCCTTCCCGTTTACCTTGGGTGGGCATTCCCTTTTGTGTCTTTTGGCTTCGTTTGCCCTCCGGCGGCCATGTGTATGTCCCGCCCCTGCCCGGTGTCTTCTGGGAGTTTTGACCACAACTGGGGATCGGTGTCACGTCTGTTGCGCTGCCCCGGTCCATGATGTGTCGGCCCAGTTCCCGGTCGTGTTCCCGGTCCCGTCACATCTGTTTTGGGCTTTTATTCACCCTGGGCCACGGTTGTTTTGTTCACCCCCACTGGGGATCCACTGTGGTGAACCGCCCGCCCGTAACGTCTGAAATCACCCAATATCACCCCAAGCCTCAGTGTCTGTTAGCGGATGATATTGCCCTGGAGAGATTTGAATGCCACCCGAGTGGCTATTGCAGGGGTGTGTATGGAGTTAGTCAAGACTCACTTCTAGGGATGCCTCTGGGTTTCATACGGAGACTCCAGCTTTTGACCCAGATTCTCTGAGCATTGGGGAAAATCTCTGTCTCCAGGTCAGCCAGGAATGTCCCAGTAACCCAGAGAAATCAGGACTTTTGGGGCTGATAATGGGTAGCCATATCAGAAAGGGGGAAGGCCATAGGGACTTTGTGATGTGGCCTCCATCCCTATGGAGCACCATGATACCATGAAATTCCATAATGGGTATGGTTACATCAGAAAAGGGCATGACAGCCCCTTTGCCACATCTCCATCAATGTATTCCCAGTCCTGCAAAGCATTGTGATGTCATGATGCCCTGTACGGGGTGGGGCCATGTCAGAAAGAGTCATGCCATCCTTTGTCTTGCCCTCACAAATGTAGCGAGCCCTTCCCCTCTCCCCCCACCCCCAGTGTGGAGCTTGTATTATATAAACCAACATCAACATTATAGTATCTCGATCTGTGTAAAAATAACCTACCCACCCAAAACTGTCTAATCCATCCTACCCTCCCCATCCCCACCAAACACCTGATGGAAGAGCCAGATTTTTCACTGCCAGCGGAAAGCAAGGCGATCCAGGCTGAGGCAGAGCTCCACTGGGAGGGCATACCACAGTGATGGAGCAGCCACCGAGAATGCCTGCCTGTCCATCCAGACCCACTAATAATGTGCAATGTCCAGGAGGGTACTCCCAGATGACAGCAGGGGCTGCCAAGGGACGAAGGGTGTGAGGCGGTCCTTCAGGTAAGCAGGGCCCAGGCCATATAGGGCTTTAAAGGTCAAAACCAGAACCTTGAATTTGGCCCAGAAGACAATAGGCAGCCAGTGCAATGCTTAGAACATTGGCTGAATGTGCTCCCTACGACCCATTCCAGGAAGCAGGTGGGCTGCCACATTTTGCATCAGCTGCAGCTTCCGGACTATCACCATGGGCAGCCCCATGTAGAGCACATTGCAGTAGTTCAGCTTCAAGGTGATAAATGCATGACTGACAGTGGTGTAATCGAAATCTGAGACATATGGGCGCAACCGCTTCACCAGATATAATTGGTGAAAAGCGCTCCTGGCCAAGATCCAGGTGTAGCTGCAAATCCAGGAGCACCTCCAGGTGCCACACATGATTAACCAAGGAAGGATAGACACCCCCAATTACGGGGGTATCCCCCTCCCCCATACCATCCACCCTGTCCAACAGCATCACCTCTGTCTTGTCGGGATTGAGCTTCAATCAGCTCGACCTCATCCAATCCCCCACGACCGCCAAGCACCAGGTTAGCAATGAGACAGCAGTCCCTGGGTCAGCTGAAAGAGAAAGATACAGCTGGGTGCCATCAGCATACTGATGACAATGAACTCCCCAGCTATGTACAACTTCCCTAAGTGGCTGCATGAGCACATATTGCAACATATGGCAACATCCAATAGCTTGCTGAGAGTTATTACCACCAGATGGAAAGTTACCACCTGCTTTTGCTTCCTGTGAACACTTTGGGGGTACTGTACTTCTTCCAACCCCATCTCCTTCAGTCCCACAATGCTTCGATCCGCTACATTTCCTCTCCTCTGGCCCTCTCCTCTGCTTCATCCTCCCCAGAAGTGTTGGCTCATAGGATAGTTTTGTTCACTCCAACAGAGAGATGATATCAGAAGGAATTGGACATGTTCAAACGAAACAGTGCTGATGGAATAGGGTCTCTCATGTGACCAGTAGGCCTCCCTGATGTTTTCTTTTAGGCAAAACTAACCCCACTACCAGCATCTCCTGTGAACAAGCCCCCAGCTGCAGACTGACATCAAGTCAAATCTTGCCCCAGTTCCATGTTTCCTATCCTTCAGTGATCCACCCCTATTGTTTAATGTACTGGGTGCTGGGGAGTAATAAGGATACTCCACTGAATTCAGTTGGTTCTTTAACACTGGCACCTACATACGTCTCAACCCCTGAACTCTGAAAGTGAACCTCAAAGTGGAGAGTGAACTGAAAGTGGACAGTGAACCTCAAAATGCAGGAGAATGTGGTACATAATTTGCATATGTGCAAATTCAATGTAGTTCATTGCTTAACTACAAGGATGGGCTGGGGGAAAAAGAGAAAACTTTAACTTTCCGGGCTCTCATATCCATACAACAACCTTTCTCATAAGCAAGGACCCATGTTCACTGCTCCCAAAAATCTTAAATTCTGCAACCAGTGAAGCCAAATTTTTGAAGCATTAGCATTTACCTAATTAACTTGATTTGCATAATTAAGCAACAATTTATGCATGCAAATTTCCTTACCAGCATGTTTTTCCAACAGGTTTGACATAGAATCACAACTTAATCAAACACCACTCAAATTCTCTGGAATTCCAGCACACAGAACTCCTACCTCATGTTAATGCCCCAGACCTCCCTCACCAAAACATAGGGCCCTAAGATGCCTCCTTCCCTTCATTTCCCAGGGGCCTATTCACCTTTGGGGTTGTGGTCACACCTCCCTGACAGTCAGCAGCTGTGACAGCAGTTTTAGTTTGGGGTCAGATGACAAGTTCATGCCTGAACCAGGATTTAAAGATCCTGAAGACAGCTCCCACTGCAGTTTCACTGTAATTTCAGCATGGCACTGTGGCGATTGGCTCTTTTTGCAAAATTCACTGCAAATTTCAGCAATTAAGGCCACCTTTAGATGTGCGTGGTGAACACACTGCATAAAATCACACTGCATGGAAATATCCCACATGTGGGATTTAGACGTGACATTTTGTGCATTAAAGCTGGTCACGCATTCTTTTAAAGCTGTGAATTAAATATCTCAACATCGAGGTATTTAATTTGCAACTTTAAAAGAACACGTGATCGGCTTTAACACACAAAATGTCCCATCTAAATCCCACATGCGGGATATTTACACACAGTGTTATTGTATGCAGTGTGTTTGCCGCATGCGTCTAAAAGCAGTCACTGTCAACACGGGTCCATGTTCATAAGTCAGACAAGCCATTGCTCTGCAAGTCTTTATGCCCAAGTTCTGTCCCAACACTTCCCTTAACTGTTTGGACTCCAAACCCCCATGCCAAGTGAGTTTTACAGTTTTACACAGTCCTCCTTCTGCTAGTTACGCTTTTCACCCACTGAAGCATTAACAGGCTCCCCAAATCCGTAAGTGGAACCAGGAGTCTTCTTCAGCAGGTGCCCTCAAGTCTGAACTGGTGAGAAATCAGACTATGTTGATAGATTTATAATGGACTAAGTGCTTTTTCACAGTAAATAAACTGTACCTGGAAAATATAGTGCTGTCTGAACTGAACTGTTGTTTAGGGGCTAAATCTTGGGACTACCTACTAGAGCCAGCATCCCACAGATGGCATTAAAATAAGTGGCCATACTTCTAAAACAACTTGGGATGTTGCTATAATCCTGGTGGTAGGTGCTGCATGCTGGATGTCAAAGACTTGTGAGAAATATAAAGCAGGTGTTAACATATGAATATCTGGTTCAAATCGACTTGCCCAAGCTCAGCTGGGAATTCAGTGCCAGAGACAGGTCAACAGCCCAGGGCTTCTGATGTCCAGTTCTCCACTCTCATTACTGGAGTACAATTATCAGGCCAAGTTCTACTGGGGTGGAGGAGCAAAGGAGATATATGACCCCAACCTGCATTTTGCTTCTCCCCTTGCCAAGCATGGGAAGAAGCAGGAACAGGTTACCTTTCCCAATCTACCCTTCCCTTTACTTCTGCATTCAGGCTCCATGTCTTCTTCAGAGGAGAATGGCAGTAACAGGACTAAGGGCTGCAAAATAAAGAAAGGGGCCAAGAGTCAGTGTGGCCTCTCTCTCCATTTCCTCCTTCTCTGACTCTTCTGGAGCACCTTGCAATTACTGCTTTCCCTCTCCTTCCCTCCTCTTTGCTATATAGGTTGGCCAGATATGCAAATTTTAGAGGACACTTATGAGAAATACAGGTTGTGGGGCTACAGTGGCTCCAATGCAGCCCTGCAACCTGTGTGTCTCATAAGTGTCCTCTAAAATTTGCATATCTGGCCACCCTATTGCTGCACATCCAGCCAGTGAGAAGAAAAGAGAGAAACACAAACTCATACTACTGGGGATTTGGCCCCAGGGTGTATCTGCTATATATCTGGTGAGAGGAAAAACCTCCAATTTCCCCCTTCTAAACATAGACCCTTTTCAAATAGGCGCCTTCCCCTTGCACATGTGTGGGTGGGTGCATGGGGGGCGTCTATGGGAATGCTGCGGGTCACCACTGGCGGTGGCGGTGTGCCCATGGGAACACCACTGGCGGTGGTGTGTGTGTGTGCATATGAGCTCCCACACTCCACTTATCTCCACCCACCTCCACCCATCACCCATGCACAGAGCAACTCGAGCCAGTGCCGGTTGTTCCCTACATGGAGATGGGTGGAGATGGGTATGCCCCCATGGGAATGGGCACACACTCACCTCCACCCGCTGCCAGCACACACCAGTCCTCCACCATCACCATAGCCCATTTGAAAAGGGCCCTAGGCCCTTTTCACACAGACACTCTGGGTGTTACATTTTATTATACATGTTGCAGGACTGCAGGTGTGCTCTATGGGTGCCCTGCAATGTGTATAATAAAATGTAACACCCATTTTATCAGTGTTAGAGTGTCTGTGTGAAAACGGCCATAGTTGCAACCCTAGAAGACCAATATAAGTACAAAATAATTAAGTGTGCAGCAATGAAAGTGATTATGGTAGGGCTGTATATTCTTATGTCCCTTCAAGGCCCAAATACTCATTTTTCTCCCACCCCCCTGAGATGTTTAGACTACAGAATCTCCACATTTGTATAATTTTAAGTCAGAAACAAGTGGGAATGCAGTTCCTTTTGAATAATATGCAGCCAGATCCCTGAAATAATCAAATAATCTCCTGATACCTGGCATGTGTTCAGTCCAGCAATGTCTCGCAGATGCAATAATGAATGTTTGGGACTTAATGGACACTTTGCTGCTACTGGTTATTTTCTCTTCATATCGTATTATGTTTGAGGAGCCAGAGGATGGTGTGATGGGATTATAATTGGCCATAAACACAATGCATAGTTCTTCCGAATGCATTTTTTCAGTTTGACACAGAGGGCCACAATCATCAATCTACCATAGTTTCTGTCACTTTGTCTGACGTAAAGACAAATTAGTTTTTATATGTGTGTCTATGAAGAGTTGAAGGATGGGAATTATACCAGAAGATTTGTTTTCATTCTATGTGTGTGAGTGTGCGCATGCATGTGGGTGTGTGGATTGTATTTAAAATACCTCTTCACCTTGCATCCTTAATCAACACTGTACAAGTTGTGAATTGTAGGTATCCCAGATTTTATCCTGCACCAAGATCTACTCTGAACAGGGGAAGGAAGGGGGCAACAATGAACTGGCAACAGCTCTGCCACCCTCAGTACAGTTTAGAGCAGCCAAATGGATTTCTAAATGCACAAACTGGAAACAGACCCTCAGACCCCCCTGCCCCCAGACTGTGTTTCAGCCAGTGACAGCTGGAGTGTACTACACTCTGGCCACATAACTCTCAGAAACCTAGAATAGTAGGTTGGAAGGCACATCAAAAGTCCACCCCATTGCCCCAAGAGTGGGTTCATGCCCTTTCCCTTTTATTTATTTATTTTATTTATTTCTAAGCATTTAGAGTCCACTCCCTCCGGCTCACAATGGCAGCTTGAGGTGGCTAAAATTGGATTTTGTCCGATCCTACAAGTTAAGAATTACTAATGTCCATCTTTTCTTGTGCTAGCTGAGAGCTCCCTTGCTCTGAGATAATTCTCAGCTAGCCAGATGTATGTGTTTTCTAGTAGGAAAATGAGCTGGAATGAAGAGGTGCATGAAGCCCTTTGAATGCAGCAGTCAGTTTACAGATCAAAATGTGGTTTGTTTGACATGGGGAGCTAAAAGTTCAAACTGCACAAGGAAACTTCAAATGGCAACTTTGTTGAAAAATCAGTATGAAAAGGTCAGAAATAAGTGAGTGAATGAATTAATATATATGATAGAAAAAAATCATCCGTCCATCCAGCTCCCCTTCAGGAAGAATGTTATGTGCAGAAGTGAAACTAGTATCTGCAACAATTATCACATCTGATGATGTTACACTCTTTGGGTATAAACAGATGGATGGCAGCTCTGGGGGCAGATGCACATGCCCGCTTCACCCCATGGCTGGCTGATTCGTCTAAAGGCAGCCTGCTATATGTTGGAGTGGAGCAGGCTGTGGTGCTCCAGAACAGGGCTGAAGCGGCAGCAGCTTTTACCACATTGCGATTCCATTCCGCCATTTCAGAATTGTCCGCGCCACACCGCAACTTTTCTGCCGATATTCCGCTAATTCTGCCAGCATTCTGCAAATTCGGAAACTATCGGAAAAATTGTGGAATTGTCGGAAACTGTCAGGAAACTGCTGTTCCGCTATTTTGTGGCACTGGCGGAATGGTGGAAGTAGTGAAAATGGCATATTTCCACTATTTGTGAAGCCTGTGGAAGTAGCGGAATGAAATTAGCAGAACTGTGGAAGTAGCAGAATGAAACTAGCGGAATGAAAGCCTCTGCCACGCTGTACCACTAATTGCAGAAACGCTGTTTCCAGCGGAAATAGCTACCGCTGTGACTTTCCGCTACAGCCCTACTCCAAAATATCATGGAATGCTGCCACCACCAGCACAGGGGGCAAGCCAGACCCAGGGCACTGCTCTGGAGTAGAGCTGCTGTCCGTCTGCTTGGTGGACCCACACTGCAGACCCACTCCCAGATGGCCGTCATCCTGACAACATCATAGAGTTGCTGGTCCCATGCTAGAGCATTAGGCGATCCGTCCACAACTCTATAGTGGGGCAGAGGGAGGGGGAAAGGGCAGCCTGCAGGCAGACTGCTGGCAGGAGGATCTTCTGGGTCCATCTAAAGCAGACCCAGATATGACTGGAAGTTAACAGATGAGGGGTGCACCCACAGAACAGTTCTGGGGGTGGGCAGCCCAGCATTTATCTAAAAACATCCTTTGAATCAGACCTGATGAAGTTGATACAAGCCACTATTCAGTTCCCATTTTATTTCTGGGAACAAATATCCATTTAAGTTATTTTAGTTTGGTTATTTGACACTTTGGTATTTTGGTGACTTCATTTCAGCACTATTATACTGCTAAACAGTATTGATAAGGAAATAACTGAAAAGACCAAATTATTGTTTTAGCTGATTTCAGTTTAATATCAGGAAAAACGTCTTAATGGTAAGAGTTTTCAGCAATACAACAAGTTGCCTAGTTGTGGGCTCTCTGTTGGTTGAGGTTTTGTAAGAGAGGCTGGAAAACCATCTGTCAGGGATGAACTGTTGGAATTCCTGCATCCAAGTGGGAGTTGGACGTACTTTCCACATCTATGATTCTATGTTTCTAGGATTAGATCCAAAGTGAAATACCAAAACAAATGAATATATAGGAAATAATGTTCCCGTGGCCAGTAATTACTTGACTATCCAATTAGATATCCAAAAATGCAAATAATGTTTGTGTATATGAAAATGCCTCTTGTTTTCACCCCCATTATGTGATTTAATGAGAAAGGAGATACAGATAGATAAAACAAGCCAACTGCAATAATTTCCATCCATTATAGTATTAAACTATGACCATGCAACTATTTATTATACCAACAGTAAGAATTAAGTAAGAAATAGATCCCTGACAGAATGCTAAGCTGCTTTTAAGAGTTCTGTCTGTGTCTGTCTGTCTGTCTATTTATCTAAGGGTTTTGAATGACATCCATCACAATAATATCTATGAAGAACAAGCAAGATGGATAATGGATATAAAGAGACAATGGGAAATATAGAGGAACGGGTAGTTTAAAATGTCTCTCATATCCCATTTCCCTCACACCACTTGCCCAGGAAGGGAGGGGGGGCGCGTAATAGTGGGGTTGTGGCTGCTGCTATTATTCACTCATGAGGGACAAGCCCCCTCCCCTAGCAGGCAGGTACATGGATGTCTCAGCCCACATCAGGGAATACCTCCTTCAGTCAACTAGGAAGATAATATGGAGGGGTGAGTATGTGGACATATTTGCCCTTCTGTTCAGCAACCCTATCCCCATTCTCAATGCTAAATGGAATAAGAGGCTGAGAATTTCAGGTGCTCCAAGGTGGAAAGGAACTGGGCCAACTTGATGAATGTCTACATCATGTTGCACGGTGACCTTTTGCAGGCATTTCCAGACAGGGGCTCTGAACTGCCCAAGAATAGAAACATAGGGTGATTTCAGATGTTACGGGTGGGCAGTTCACCACAGTGAACCCCCAGGGAGGGTGAACAGCACAACCACGCCCCGGGGTGGAAAAACAACCCAAACAGACGTGACGGGACCGGGACCACGGCCGGGAACGGGGCCGAACCATCACAGACCGGGGCAGCACAACAGATGTGCAGCCGAACCCCCGCCGTGGTCAAAGCTCCCACAAGGCACCGAGCAGGGGCGGGACACAGACATGGCCACCAGAGGGCAAACGAAGCCAAAAGGCACACAAGGGAATGCCCACACAAGGGAAATGGGAAGGGAAGGGGGAAGAGGGAGAACAGACTGACAGGTGACATACACAGCACACGCACACACACACACACACACACAGCGCACCCGAAGCGGGACACACTGCACGACCACACGCCCAGGCACACACACACACACACACACACACACACACACACACACACACACACACAAAGGGGGGGCCGGGACCCCCGGACCAAGGCATGATGGGGGCCCGCAATGAACAGCGAGCCCAGCGGAGAGGGTCCCGGAGGAGAAAGGTGGCCCCACAGTCACAGAGGGGCAGATGGAGGCCAGCCAGGTCATGTGGAGCCGTGCTGCAGGCCCAGCTACGCCGACACCCCCCCGGGGAAGGAACATGGTCCAGTCCAGGGGCTCCCGAACTACCCAGGTCACACAAGCATCCATGAGGGGGGGGTGTGCAGCAGGAGCCAGGGCAGGTGGGAGTGGACCAGTAGCTGCACACGGGCGGGTTGGGAGGCCACACGGAGCACCGCACCCAGCCACCAGGACGGGCAACCGGGGTGGGGGGGACCAGAGGGGGCCCAGGGCCACAGGCAGGGGCAGCATCACCCCACGAAGCAGGCAG
>QEPC01002150.1:785528-805116 GCA_003113815.1 Sphenodon punctatus | reverse complement strand
GACGAAGGTCTCCCCTGTCCCGAGCAACCCAGCGGAACTGGTATACAATACCCACCTGAGTTCCAGCCGGACCATGGTGGAGCGTGCCTTCGGGGCCCTGAAGCAGCGCTGGAGGAGTCTAGCTGGGCGGCTGGATTACTCCGTCTCAACCTCGGCCCTGGTGATCAGTGCCTGCTGCGTGCTGCACAATGTCTGCGAGACCGAGGGGTACCCCGAGCCCCACCGGCCCCCCGGTCCCATGTCCCTGTATGTGAATGCAGAGAACCCCAGGGAGTACCGTTATGCCAAACGGATCCGGAACGCCCTGGCGAGCCACATCGCCTGGGGGGGGCCCATTGTGAGGGCATTCCCACCCCTGGGGGCCCCACCCCTGGTTCCTCGGCCATGCCCCTGCACACTCGGGCCCTCAGCCCTGTCCCCCACAAACTGGTTCATGAGCCAAAGTCCCGTCATCAGCCTTTATTTCCCCCACAGTGCACACAATCACCCGGTGCCCCCACCCCATCTCCATCACCCTGTCCCCTTCCATCAACCCCCATCATGTCCCCCTCCCCCTCCCCCCCTTCCCACCATCCCCCCTTGTTTCCTTGGGCATTACCGCGAGTGCCTGCTGGGGCCCACGGAGCCCTGCGAGCTCCCCTCCCCCCTGCTATCCGTGTCCCCTGCAGTGTCCTGGGCCAGCCCCAGTCCTGGCAGGGGGGAAGGTGGTGGTGGGGTAGAGGGTGCCTGGAGCCCTGGTCATGCCCCGGGGGGGGCTGCACCCTCCGGAGCGCTGGGGGCACTGGGAGGCGCATGCATGGACCCTGGGGGTGGGGGTGTGGCAGGGGCACCAGGGCAGGGGCCGGGGGTGCCGATGGGCTCGGACTGGGGACCTGGCCAGGCACGGTGCCCGGGGCTGCGCCTGCCATCACATAAGCGCACATCATGCCGGAGTGCAGGAGCAGGAAGGTCCCAATGTAGTGGGACAGGTCCATTTTTGCACTGTGCTCCCGCACCATGCCCTGGATGTCCTGCCGGAGGCCCCGGAGCACCTCCTGCTGCCAGTTGTGCTCCCTGCACTCCTGCCTCCACTCCAGGCACACCTTTGCCTCCAGCCTCCTGTCCCTCTCCTGGGCCTGCTCCAGGGAGTGCTCGATGGCCGCCTCCATGCGGTCCACGGCCTCTATCATGCGCTCCCCCTGTTCCTCCACCTTCCGGATGATGTCCTCGGCCTGTTCCTCCCTGCGCCTGCGGACCCACGCCCAGTACTCCCGCATCCGTTGCGCTAGGGCCACGGGCCGTGGAGGCGGCGTGTGCGGGGGGCAGTGGGTTATGGGGGTGGTTGTGGGCCCTCCTACTGTGCCCGCACATGCCTCATGGGTGTGGGGGCTGAGGCGTGGCCCGGGACGCCCCCTGCCCCCTCCCCCCACCACCCCATGCCCCTGGCCCCCTGGTCATGCCCCCCCCTGTCCTGGAGGGGCGCTTTCCCTCGATATCTGTCTCAGAGCCCTCGGAGGCTGGTGCCTCGCCTTGGGAGTGCTGCCCCAGGGACCACTGGCTCAGGGTGGTGAGGGTGCCGACCTCTGACTCCGCTTGGCCGGGCCAGCATTGGGAGCTCTCCGGGCTGCTGCCGGGGGGGGGGCTGGAGGTTTCTACCATTCCCGGGTGGTCCTCCTGGGGGAGGGTGACCCCGGAGTTCATGTCTACTGGGCGGGCTGTGAGGGGAGGGGTTACCTCAGCCCGCTCCCTGCCCTGGACCACAGCGCTGCCCACGAGGCGTGGGGTGACAATGGAGCCCTTCATATGAAGGATGAGGTCCAGGTCATCATAGTAGGGGGCGGTGCGAGCCCCGTGTCCGGAGCGCCTGTTGTTGTTGTGGATGGCCTTGTACCCCCTCTTGAGTTCCTTGGCCTTGGAGTGACACTGGGCGACTGTGCGCTGATGCCCTGCTGCCTCTATGTCATGCACAATGTCCCTTTAGACATGTTCGTTCCGCTGGTTGATGGCGAGCTCCAGCTGGTACTCGAGGGTCCCCCATATCCGGATGAAGTCCCAGGTCTCCTATAGGCCCCACTGGCCCCCTCTGTGGTAGACCTTCCTCCGGCACCCCCACTGCTGCTCCTCCTCCTGGTCCTGCTCCTCCTGCTCCTCCTCATCCTCCGGGTGCGCCTCCAGGCGCTCCCTGTTCCCCTCCCCTTGTTACCCCTTACCCTTTTCCTGGGTGCCTCCTCCGGGCCCGTTCCGGCCGCTGTCCCCGGGGCGTCGCGACCCGGCTGCAGCTGTGGGTGTTGTGCCTGGGCTGCCTCCCTGGTCGGGTGCACCCATGTGCCCCGCTCCTCCGCCTGTGCCCCCTTCACCTGCATCACTGCCCCTGCCTCCACCTCCTCCTGCCCCGCCACTGTCACTGTCTCTGCCTCCGCTCTCTTCCGCCTCCCTCCTCGCTCCATCCTGCCACGCTTGCTTGCTGCCGATTTTGCTTTAAATCTCCCTCCGGTGTTTGTGTTGGTGCTGGTTGCCCGGCAGTTATGCTGCGTGCCTTGTCCCTGGCTGGGGCTCGTTTCGTTTGTTTCCGCCCGGGGATTGGCGTCCAGACATTACTTTTCCTTGGTTCCCGGTGGGGGTCTGTTTGACCACGCTTCCCGGGATATTCCCCCGGCTAGCCTGGGAAGCATGGTTGAATTTGACCCCATGTGCGTATTCAGCGTGGTGAACATCTGGCGTGCGCCGAACAGACATTCAGGGCTCTTTGGCCCCACTGCGGGGTTGAGCGTGGTTCACTGTGGTTGAGCGTGATCTTGTAACGTCTGAAAATACCCATAGTTTGCAGGGCCTATGATATGGGGACATCAGGGTGTGACTTCAGTACAACAAAGTATTTTGCCATTGGGCCACAATCAAGCTTGGTTCGCGCTCGGATGTCCATGCACAGAACCTATGGCTTGAATGCATGGACATATCTAGGACAGGCCCCTGTTCTGATAGCAGGAATGTGCTGGTGAAAGGGGGGGGGGGTGCTGGCTTTGGAGGCTCCAAAGCAGACACCCATGACGGGAGTTGTGGGACTTAGGCAGGGCAAGCCTGATGGGAATACAATGGTATGGGGAAATGTTTTTGAAGCACATGCCAGTTTCAGCACTCATGTACCCAATGCATGAGGTAAAGCTCTCTGGGAGCATGCTGGGAAATTTAGTCCAGCTTGCTCCCAGACAACATTAATACTAATGCCCACTCCTGCACTCTGAGGGGCGTGAGATGTTTAAGCTTCCTGGCCTGCTGCTCCACAAATGTCTGGTCTCAGCTGGGGAGTGCAAAATGGTTCCAGGAAGTCTTGAGATGCAAGACTTCCTCTGTGACAAAGCCTTGTTTCCGAGGCAACCCCATCTGGGTAACTCACTGCTGTAGTCCAGCTTGCTCCCAGAGAGCATTAGTTTAAAGCTCTCTGGGAGCAAGCTGGACTACATTTCCCAGCATGCTATCAGAGAGCTTTAGAAGCATGCTTGGAGAAACCTCGCTGCTCAAATGATTTGATCCAGGATCCTAGCTCTAATGCTGTCTGGATTATATTTCCAAAGATGCTCCCAGAGAGCTTTACCTGAGCCATACCAGCTCATATGACTTGAGGCAGAGTCCAGACAGCATCATGCCTGCATCCCATGGCTTTTAGGTGAGTCTTCTGGCCCTCCTTCTCTACCCCCTGAGCCCCACTTGCCCCTTTACTGCCCCCCCTTCTGTGCCCCTAGCTTTCCCTGTTACTTGCCCCAAATGACCATCTGCCTCCCCTTCCTTCCCTCGATCAAGGAGCTACCCAGGAACCAAGTACAGTGGCCACTACTCGGTTCCTCGGTACTCAGTAAAATTGAGTTGAGCACAGCGATCCTTGGTAAATTCCAAGTAAAACCAAGGACTATGTTTCAGCCCTACTTGAGAGTAACTTGGCAGCAGTCTACAAGACGTTCCCTGGCATAATCATATTGTGGACCAATATGGTACCATTGCGGGTATGGTCATGAGCAATACACAAGAAGGTAAATAGGGCCAGACATAAAGACATTGCTCATGACACAGTAAAATGGGTGTAGACCCACAGTTGGATTTGTGTCCACCATGATTAAGTTTGTCAGGAGAGGAGTGAGCTCTTCTGGACCAATGGGATCCACCTATCAGATGCCGGTGTGTATTTATTTAGAAATCTTGAAGTAGAAATTGTTCGAAGTTCTGAAGCCTTGTTAGGGTGGGTGGGGTAACCAGCCAAGGAAAGCTAGCGGGCCCTTGTGATGAGGTTTCAGGGGAAGTTTTAAGTGTTCCTGTAGTATGTAGATAACAGTTAACAGACATCTTCATACGATATGGGGAAAGGGCCAGTGTATGGGCAAGAAAGTGGACCAGTGCCTGACCCTTCCCAGGGAGTAAACAAACCTGCAAGACAGGTGTGGTTTTGTGGGCATGTGGCATGTCAGTTGACCCCTGATCATAGAGGCATCACTAGGTGATCCCATGCAGAATGCATCCCCCACTGTCCAAGCCAGGAGGGTTCGGCCAGGATCGAGGAGGACTGTTGTGGACTTGTTTCAGGTTGAACCTGGGTTGTATCTCAGGGCCTCTAGAGGTTGTAAGTTAAAGACCCCTGGACTAGTTTTTGTTGCCCCCACCCCAATTCATTGATGTTTGCTAAGACCATAATAAAGAATGCAGCCTTTAAACCCCATCTAAGTGTCTGTGTCTCCTTCGATGTGCAGTACAAAATTACTTTTACTCCACAGCCTGCACTGTGGAGTTACTCTTGATCTACACCAGTGTAAGTGAAAGGAGAATCAGGCCCAAATGTTTTTCTTCTCTGAAACACTCTCCAACATTTATACCCAATACTCTGCAACAATTATATCAATTGTTCATCTTGTTTACCTTTCTTAGAGATTATTGTACTGGGTGCAATTCAGAAACCATTGAGATAGATCAATCAGTTGACAGACAGAATTTAAAGCCACCTTGCAATTCAATGTCAGAAATTAAGTTCCAGTTTCATTCAGGAATGTGACATATAATTTCAAATTGCTATTCTTAAACCCCCTCCAGAGAAATAAGTCCAGGGGATTCTCAGCAGAGGAAGAGGGAAATAATACAGAGAAACTAGCTGCATAAACCATTTGCTAGCTTTCTTGTCCTCAACTGCCTTCCCCCCCCCCCATCGTCTTAATGACATTGATGTCACGCGTTTGGGAGTCCACACCCCCACTTTACCAGGTTTGACTGACTCAGTTTCCCTTGCGCACAGTTCTCTTGAATCAGTTCTCTCTCTGGCTAATTCAAGTGTGCCACAATGAAACTCCTTTGTCACACAATGGCCTTATCCTTCCCGTTTACAGACTCTTTACTCTCTGGGTTCGCAAGAGCTTGAGGGCTCTTGTAGCTCACTTGTGTTCCAATATTAGACCCTTCCACTTCTTCATAAAGTTAAGTAAGTTTATTGATTACATAAACAAGATAGTTGCAACAGAGTGGTAATAGAAATAAAAGATAAATATAACGCATTCCTAACTTATACTGGTTGAGTTCTTAAGTTATTCATCTTACCCTAGCGAGTCCACAAGTTCTGGTTTCTCAGTCATAAAGTGACTGGCTGGGCACTTGGCTTAGAGAGCGAAACCTATCTCTCAGTTCATGCTGTCCCCAGCCTGCTGTAGCCAGACTGGTCCCTTTCGTATGCAGATGTCTCTGGCAGCAGCTTTGCAAGAAGAAGCTCCCTTTCCCTCTGGGATCTCTCTCCTTATATCTCCTGGAGGAAATGCCTATTAAGTTCTCCAGGCTTCTAGAATTCCCTTTGTTCTCTCATCAGGTTCTCTGTCTTTCTGCACGTAGTCAATGGCTACCTGCATTAGCATTGTAAATGACTCTGGCCATTCGTCTGGCCCCAATACACATTTTGGTATCTCTTTGTATTTTCTGTAGGCCGGTGATGTGTAAGAGCCCTAATTCAAGTGGTAAAGTTCTCAGAGTCAACATTACAAACATGTGGAACCTTTGACATTACATAGTGTACATGTATAGTAACATTACATACATGTGAAACCCTTGGCACCACACATTTACCAAACATGTAGTCCCGTGTTACACGTGTTTGACCCCATGTTTCTCCGTGACAATTGGGCCCTGCCTGGTGAGCCTAAAAGAGCCTGGTGGTCACCTCTTCCTTCCAGAACGCCATGTTTTTTGCTGCAGAATGAGATGCTGCCCTTTTCAGGGACATCAGGAAGAAATAACTGCTTTCGACACTCCCCCCACCCCCCCATAATAAGACATGCTGCATGTTCTCTGTCTGCTGACATGAATTAAAAGAGGTTTTTCATGTCACAGGGTAGATTTCTAACCCAGTCTTTTGGTATTTAAATTGCTTGAGTGTGTAAGCTAGCATAAAATGTGATGGGGTAGATTTCTACCCCAGGACAGGTTATAAAGCTACCCCATGCTAAAATGAATTGGGTATATTCTACCCCAGGGCCCTTTTGGTCACATATAAAAAATTGAATGGTAACCAACGTTCCTTTGGGGATATTGTGTACCTGTGTGCAGGTGACAATGTCCTAAAAGGGCAAAGCTGGAGAGCCACTCATTTGCAAGTTTTTGCAAGAGATGTGCACCAAGGGTAGGAATCCACCCCAACATAGAAGATAAATGTTTTAAGTCAGAGGCCGCTTTTAGACGAGTGGTGCATGCTCTCATCAAAAAGTCACAAGTCTGGTAAAAATGCTGGGGGCATGGTTTAGATGAGACAATATGCGCCTGATTGCCACTTGTGCATTCCTTTACGGCCATAAATTAAATACCTCGATATCGAGGCCTTATTGCTGCTCAGGCATTTCTTTATGGCCGCAAATTACCTTGATGTTAAGGTATTTAATTTGTGGCCATAAAGGAATGCATGAGTGGCAATAAGGCACATATTGTCTCATCTAAACCACGCCCCTGGCACCTTTACCAGGCACATGGTTTTGGGGGACGAGTGTGCACCACTTGTCTAAAAATGGCCTCAGTGAACTTCAGTACAAAATCAAGGAGAGTGCACAGAAGTAAAAAGGGGAAACAATTCACAGAGAGAGATTGTATTGACAGGACTGGTAAATAACATGATTGCACACGCATGGGAAAATGCAAATGTTCACTCCTCATTCTGCTCATATGCTGAGTAAGAGTGCTTTGTTGTAAATGTGGAAACCAAGGTGAATATATAAATTTATGGTGCAACCACCCCTTGAGTATTAGTTGCAGTTCTGGTCCCCATCTTGAAAAAGATATACAAGTATTGGAAAAGTTGCAGAGAAGGGCAACAAAAATGATCAAATATACAGAATGGCTTCAGTACAAGAAGAGACTAGAAAAATTAGGGCTCTTTAAGTTGGAGAACAGAAAACTGAGAGCAGATGTAATATATGTTTACAAAATCATGATTAGTGTGGGACAAGTAAATGGGGAGCTGTTAGGGAATGGATCATTCCAGTAATCCAGTATGGCACTTCTTATGTTCTTTTATTTATGTTCTTAATGAAGGTTTTGTATATCTAACTCCCATCTTCGGCTGCAATCATCTGACCACTTTCTCAGACATCCCACAGAAGTCAATTGGACTAAACTTCATAAATTGGTTTGAGGACTGTAGCCACACTCTGTTTTTATTACCAGTGTTTGGATACTTTGTTTTACCCTTGATGGCTTGATGGAACTGTGGGCAACAAGTAGAATGGGAATTTCACTGCAAAGAGCTGTTCCTGTAAGAGTTCCTAGTTTCGTTTCTGCAGACCCAAGAGGTTTCATATGAGTGATATCATCTCTTGAATTCAGCATGTTAACTCAAGTTTAACATGATCTCCAAACCTTCTGCTTAGTGCTGAAATAAGAATCAAATTGATACTCATGATAATTTGGCAGGAATCGAGAACTGCTGTCAAGATTTTGCAGCTTTTTGAACCCCAATCAAGATCTCAGACAAAACTTGATTTATCAGTTATCTCAATTTACATTTATCATTTACCAAGTTTACTGGTTATTGTGTTTTTTGCCATTTGTTGGTTGTATCGGTATCTCAGTTTATCATGTGCCATGTTTACCGGTTACTGTGAAATACCATTTACTGTGGCACTGGGAACCCCCCATGGGGGGTTTTAGATGCTCCTCCACAAACTGGAATTTGCCTGGGTGCCATTAGAAACAGCGTCACCACACAACTCCCCAGTGTTTTGAGATTCCACGTAGATAAGACCTTGATTTTGAGGTCTTATCTACACTGCGTCTCAAAACACAGGGGTGTTGCATGGCGCTGCTGTTTCTAATGGTGTCCAGGTGATGTCCGGTTCACAGAGGAACATCTAAAGCCCCCTACAGGGAATTTCCAGCGCCGAAGGTTTAAACTAGAAATCCCACTTGTATAAAAATGGTCTCAGGCTGCAAGAAATGACAGTGGCAGATGCACCGACTAGAATGCTAGTGATTTGAAAATATTGGCAGAAGAGTTTATGGAAACAATTTCCAGCCTGTGGGATGCTTGTCAGCTGTTTACCTAGGCCATTTTCTGTGTGCAACTGCTAACCCAAGTCACATGTATAGCAGTGTTTGGCCAGCTGAAACTTTAATGAATATCTCTTTATCAAAAAATAATGAATAATGAGTGGGGAATGTGCTTGTTTGTAGAATACTCCCCTTGTTCTCATGTGGATACATGAGAAGGGCCAGGCGTGGCATGGGAACCCCAGAGAAGGAGACACAAGAGTCACAGAAGTAAGGAGGGGGATGCCCTTCCTGATATACTATATAGGTTGCCAGGGCAGGGGAGGACAGCTCTCCAGCCAAAGAGAAAATGCTGAGAGCTTTAGGGCATGGCTTAGAGATGAGCCTAGGGACTACTCCTAGGCCTCAGAGCTAGGGATGGTTGAACAGAAGTGAGATCACAATTAGGTTTGGTTCAGAAATTCAGTTGAGGTCGGAAGTTCAGTTCGGTTGACTGAACTAGTTCGGTTCGGTCCACTGAACTGGTTGAGTACAGTCTGAACTCCAAACTTCCGAACCGCATTCGCCCATCCATACTCAGAGTCAGAAATCTGGGAAGGGAAGGCCTGTGCCCTCCAAACCGAGTTAGTAGTAGGGCTGAAATGAAGTCTTTGGAATTATTCAGAAATCACCAAATTTGTGGATCTTTGACCCGGAAATGGTGGTTTCCGAAGTTCAGGAAAACGCAGCTGTTCCCTGGAAAACTTCATAAACTTTGGAAAACTTTGGAAGTGCTTGCATGCCTGGGCCTGACTGGAGAATAGGGATGTGCGAACAGGATGGAGTTCGGATGTTATGCCATTAGGCCGTTCAGATTTAAAATGTAGTTTGGGTTTGTGGGTTCGGTCCGGTGGAGTTTGGACCCCCCCTGAACGTTCGGTGGAATTCAGCGCCACCAGGAGGCTTGTGGTGCTTCAGGGAGATACATCACCTGTTTCAAGAGACTTTAATCAAATCAAGTCATCTGAAGAAGCCATTTAGTGGGCGAAACATCGACATTTAGAATCAAGGTTTATTTGTTTACATGCATTAATTTTTATAGGCTTGAATGCTGTGCTGTATTATTTTTTTGCTCCCGGCTACATTAGGCATTTTGCTTCTGTAATAAGCCTTTGTGTTTGTATAATATTGGGTGTTGGTATTGATAAATGTATCTTTTTTTTCAACATATTGTTTCCAGTTTATTCACTATGACATTGAATTTGTGAACATTGGTCCTTCTATGCTTTTTTATTTGGAGCAATTTGTTTTTTGTAGTTTGGAGACCCAGCAGCAGCAGAGACCTGGAAGGCTTGGTACTTGGCACCCTGAGTTACCCAGGCAGGCAGGTTCAGCACTTGGCCCCTGGAGGTGCCTGTGGTGCCCGAGCTGGCTGTCGGAGACCCAGCAGCAACAACAGAAGAGACCGGGAAGGCTTGGCACTTGGCACCCCAGGTTCTCAGGGCAGGCAGGCTGGGCACTTGGCACTTAGGGGTGCCCATGGTGCCAGGGCTGGCAGGCCATCTGAGACCCAATGACAGCAGCAACAGAGACCGAGAAGGCTTGATGCTTGGCACCCTGGGTTTCCCAGGCAGGTAGGCTCAGCGCTTGGCCCCTGGGGGTGCCCATTGCACCAGGGCTGGCCATATAAGACCCAGCGGCAGCAGCAGAAGAAACCTGGAAGGGTTGGCGCTTGGCACCGCTGGTTTCCTGGGCATGCAGGCTGGGCGCTTGGCCCCTGGGCATGCCCATGGTACCAGGGCTGGCTGTCTGAGACCCATCAGCATCAAAGGCCGAGAAGGATTGGAACTAGGTGGTTGGAACCAATAGGGGGCAAGTCATTGAAGGATGGCATCAGTGGAGTGGTGGTAGAGGCTTGGCCAGGGCTTGGTGGCTGGCACCCCTACTTGCTCAGGCGTTGCAGGTTGGCATCGGTGGGGCAGCAGCAGTGGCACAGCCAGGGCTTGGTGGCTGGCACTACTGTTGGGCAGGGCATTGAAGGCTGCCAGGAATCAGTGGGGCAGTTGCAGACAACGAAGTGGAATGACATCCCTGCCTGCCTGGAACGTAGGCCCCAGAACCCTGATGGTGGTTCCTGGGGCTGGAGTGGCTGGCTGATTTTTGATGCAGTGGAATGACAGCTCCATGTGAGCAGAATGACAGCCCCAGAACCCTGACAGTAGGTCCTGCGACTAGAGTGGCAGATTCTAGGTGAAATGGAATGACTGCTCCACATGAGCAGAATGATGGCCCAGAACCCTGATGATGGATCCTTGGGCTGCAGTGGAAGCTTCTAGATGAAGTGGAATGACGGCTCCCCATGAGCGGAATGATGGTCCCTGAACCCTGACCATTGGTCCTGGGACTGGAGTGGCTGACACCCCTACTTGGCCGGGCATTGCAGGCTGCCAGCCAGGCATCAGATGAGTAGCAGCAGAGGCCCAGCCAGGGCTTGGTGGCTGGCATCCTTACTTGGCCGGGCATTGCAGGATGGCTGGAATTGGCGGTGCAGCAGCAGAGACCCAGCCAGGGTTTGGTGGCTGGCACCTCTACTTGGCCAGGCGTTGCGGACTGGCTGGCATCTGTGTGGGACACTTGTGGACAATGAAGTGAAACGACAGCCCTCCCTGCCTGGAATGTAGGCACCAGAACCCTGACAGTAGTTCCTGGGGCTGGAGTGGCCTGCACCCCTACTTTCCCGGGCATTGCAGGTTGACATCGGCAGAGCAGTGGCAGAGGTCCAGCCAGGATTTGGTGGTTGGCACCCTGCTAGGCCAGGCATTGCAGGCTGTCTGGCATTGGCGGTTCAGCGGCAGAGGCCCGGCCAGGGCTCGGTGGCTGGTACCCCTACTTGGTTGGGTGTTGTAGGCTTGCATCCTACTCTCCGGATCAGAACAAGCTATTCTGCCAATTGGTCAAGCCTTGTCCGGTGGTGAACCACGTGGCCACCCAGTAATAGGGCTGTAGTGGTATACCACTGCGGCAGCTGTTACCGATGGAAAATCCTATTCCGTGCATCATAGCACGGTTCGGCAGAGACAGCTTTCAGATGGCTGCAGCTGTGGTTTGTCGCAAATGGTGCCGCGGCATTGCGACAGGTCAACGGAAGTGGAACT
This sequence comes from Sphenodon punctatus, assembly GCA_003113815.1. Taxonomy (NCBI): domain Eukaryota; kingdom Metazoa; phylum Chordata; class Lepidosauria; order Sphenodontia; family Sphenodontidae; genus Sphenodon; species Sphenodon punctatus. The sequence continues at coordinate 793,507 of QEPC01002150.1, read as the reverse complement.
TCCATGGATTTCAATAAGAAGCGGCACCAACTCCCCTTTCCATCGATCGTGGCATCTTTGTGGTTATCTGATCATTTTATCATGTTTACACTGCCAAGAATACAAGGTATTGCGAGACCCGGCGGCATGATCAACTCTCGGACCCTGTTGACGACATCCGCATGCCCAATTTCATTGGCTAGGACTTTCCCAGAGAAACATGTCCCGCCTTCACCATTAACTATAAATAGGTGTGTTTGTAGCTTTCTTCTCCCTCTTAATCCCCAATTGCAGTGAGAGTGAGTGACTGTTGGAGCCGCGCCGGCAGTGTCTATGTTTGTTAACACACTCTAATCTTCCACACTCCATGACAAAACACAGCATCACGACTCAAGGAGAGAGAGTCCTATCACTTCCTAATTCATAGCATACCATCGATTTTCGATAACATAAAGAAGGTTTTGTGTAAGTGCTTGAACTTTTCTGCTAATTCTGCTAAACTGTGCTTTATTTAACTGCTAATTTAGAGCTAAAGCAGTTAAAGTAATTCTGCTACAACTACACATGTTGCTTGCTGCTAGCCTTTTAGTGTTTACGTATATGTTTATTGCTCAGTTTGTGCTTGTGTTCATTTTGTTCGTGATAATGGCTGTTGGTTGGATGGGTGGTGAAAACTGTGCTGTTGGTTTGATAACTGTGGCTGTTCCGATTCTTTTGTTGTGAACGGTGGGCAAACAACAACCGCAGCTATCGCCTCCCACCCGTACTCTCCCGTAACTGACTCCCCTAGCATCCCCCCCCGCCTATTTCCCGTTGTGCTCCCCCAGTCCCTGATCCAGGCTCACCAGCAGCTTTTGCGGCATCTGCAGCTACCGGCTATGCCCACCCCCTGTCTCTCTATTGAATGACTCTCCTGGCAGCTCCCCCCCACCTATTTCCCCATGTGCTCCCCCCAGTTCCTGCTCCAGGCTCGCCAGCAGCTTTTGCGGCTTTGGCAGCTACTGGCTATGGCCCCCCTCCTCCTGGCTCTCGAATGACTCTCCCAGAAACCCTCGCCCACCTATTTCCCCATGTGCTCCATCCTGACCCGAGTCCCTGCTCCAGGCTTGCTGGCAGCTTTCACGGCTTCTGCAGCTGCCGGCTCTGACCCCCCTCCTCCTGGCTCTCTATTGAGTGAATCTCCCAGCAGCCCCCCTGCCTATCTCCCTATGTGCTCCCTCCCGACCCGAGTCCCTGCTCCAGGCTTGCCGGCAGCTTTTGCGGCTTCCGCAGCTACCGGCTATGCTCCCTCCTCCTAGCTCTCTATTGAGTGACTCTCCTGGCAGTCCCCCCTGCCTATTTCCCCATGTGCTCCCCCGAGTCCCTGCTCCAGGATCGCTGGTGGCTTTCGCAGCTACTGCAGCTACTGCCCCCCCCCGGCTCTCTATTGAGTTACTCTCCCAGCAAATTTCCCTTGGTTATGTGGTTCTGGAGGGGGTCAGGGGGCCAGTGGCCCTTCCCTGATACATCCCGCAACCCACCGCAGTGTATGGAAACAGCAAATCAGGCAGTGTTTTTTTAAAAAAGAAAAAAAATCCCCGCCAGAGAGGTGTGCCTCGAGGTCTCTGCCTTGTAAACAATGGTTCTGCAAGCTGTCTTCTAACATTCTCACAAATGGGATGCGCTCAGGCACCATTATACACACAGTCATATCAAGCACAGCTTACTAGTTTGAACAATCACACGGACGATGACAGTCTCGAGCCCACACACAGTAAACACAAACCACCTTCCCGCTCATTCCAAACAGTACTTTCCAAAGGTTTGCCATTTGTGACAATGTTGAGAGCCATCACAAAGAACATTGTTTATGAGGCAGCAACCTTATGCTGTTCTTCAACTGCCTCTTCCCATTCCCACAAACGTGATAGTCCCTGGAAGTTGGAAACACTTTGGTTCTTTTTATTTCAGTTGCATGATTTTTAGCTCCCAGCTCATGATTTGTGTGAACATTCATGTTTTGGCAACTTAGTCAATGCAGGCACTGCATTTAGTTTTCCTAAGCATACCCTACATATTTGCATGGGTCACTCACAACCCTAGTTACAATTGTTTTCAATGTGATTCTGAGACTATAATTTGTCAAAAAGGAGTATACCCACTCAGGCTTCTCTCTAGTGAGTGGCTCCCTCTGGCATGCACCCCCGTCCAGAGTCCCGCATGGCATTATGTATGCTGCTGATGTGTGCATCTGCTTTGTTTTACTTGCTTAGTTTGTGATAATAAAGATGAAATCAACATTCTTCATCAAACATTATGCTTGCTGATAACCTAAATTCTCATCCACTCTTCAGATCAACTCCCTGATATATTTGGCAGACAATCACTTCAGCAGTGTTCTCTCCATTGCAGACGTTAAGTAAGTGTAATAAGGACATTTATTTTATTTTATTTTTTTAAAAACAGCCTACTAATCACTAATTGCTTGCCTTATTCCATTAGGTAATGATGAAGAACATTTGGTTCATTGGTGATTCCTACATCACCAGACTAGAGCAATTCTGCTGCACAGAACACACTGAGGTTGATTTGAATTTGGAAAATGGATGGATCAGGAGGGGGGGGATGCGATGGTCTAATGTATTGTCTGCTTTCAAGAAAAAAGGCAATTCATTGCCTCCATTCCTTCCCTTCCTTCGTGCATTGTAATCCACTCTGGTGGTAATGATATTGGAATGCTCAAAGGCGTTGAGCTTCTAGAGTACATGAGAAACAATTTAATGGCAATATGTCGGCTTTTTCCTGATTGCAAGATTGTTTTCTCTGATCTTATTATTCGCAAGTGCGACAGATATAGCACAAACATGAAGGCTATTAATAAATGTGTTCAAAATGTTAACAAGTCTGTTGGTGCTTTCATTAAAGATATTGACATGGTTTCGGTCTGGCATAGGAACATTTTAGCCACTGATAGTAATATGTTTTTGGAAGATGGTGTACATCTTTCATAATCTGGCATGTCTATGTTCTATAGTAGGTCTGCAATATTACAAAATGTATAGTAATGTGTGTTTTTTAGGAATGCATATTGATGTAAGACCATGTTTTTATTTACATCTATTTCTCAATATTTTGTACCTTTAAAAGCCCTGGAAACTTTTAAAAATACACTCATTTTTTCACAATGTCTTTCTGTAGATTATCAAAAGAAAAGAAGAAATGGCACATGTTCCTGCAAAGCGGAAACGTGATGATTCCTCTTCTAAGCTGTGCAATAGAAGTCACTGTCTGAGCCCTACATTGTCACTTTGTAATGGGAAAAAAAGGGTACAGGAGACAGAGAACCATCAGAAGAAGCAGCACTCTGAGTCTCGCCCACCACAATTACCACAATCTTTTCTGGATGCTCCAGCTGTTACTTCATGTGCTGCACACTCACAGCCTCCTCTTGTGTTGTGACCAGAGTCCCCACAACAGTCTGATGTTGCGAAATTGTCTCAGCCGCTGCTATCAATGCATATTTCACCAGCAAAAATATCACTGCCTCAGCCTGGCAGTTCTAAACGCCGCCATTACTTTTTTTCTTTGCATGAGGCACTGGTGGAATACCTTGTGAAATGTACACCGTCCGATGTAGAACAATCATCGTTAGAATCAGACAACACTATAGAAAGCCAATTGTTGTCACAGCACAATGATGAGGAAATGCTTCCTCTCAAAATCGAATGCACACCCGACAAATCTCAAAAATCATGCAGGAGGCAGTAATGCACCAACGTGACAACAACCAGTGCATATTGTCTACTTCAGTGAGAGATGCGGAAGAAATAGAAAACACTCTGGAAAGTGAGGCGGTAGTACTGGGTGTGTTTGACAATGCCACTGTGAGTGCTGCGCATCATTATGCCGACTCAGACTGTGATGTCACCACAGATGATGTTGACATTATCGATGATGCTGATGGATATGACTATGAAGATCCAACATACAGCCCAAGTTACACACCATTGAAATTGGCAAGCCAACTGTGCAAAACAACCAGGATTGATGACAACCCAAGAAATGTGGAACAGCGAGGCCAAGGAAATGATTTCACCTTGCAATTTAGAACAAGGAAAAATATAGTGCTGATGTTCAACAGATGTTTGTCTAAAAGTCAATCAACCAGCTCCAACCACACCACCATGACAACAGTAACCAACGCCAGCAGTCCATCACCAGTGGCTCATAGCACAACCATTACTAGAAATTCTACGCCTGCATGTTCACCGGCTCCCTCAACATCCACAAATGATGACAGTGTTTCATTGTTGTCACAGCAAGGAACAACCACCGACAGTAATGCAGATGCAAGAAAAGTACAAAGGTCAGACGTCTGGAAACATTTCACTGCCTGTGACAAAAATAAATTTGTAGTCCAGTTCAAATACTGCTTCAGGAAAATAACATGAGCAAAAGAAGGAGGTAAGAGCCACCATGGTACTAGTGGCATGCATAGCCACATGAAGCACCATCACAAGTCTGTTCTCAATGCCTCTAGCAGAACACACTGCAGAATGACAAGCACCTCCGATCCATCTAGAAGCACTGCTAGTGCTACGACTGTGCAGACAACATTGCCAGAATCTGTGCAAAATCAAATGAAATGGCCAGCATCTCACCATACTGCACAGTACTACCTCGCACTGGTGTCCAAGATGCTTGCAGTTGACATGCTTTCCTTCTCATTTGTTGAGAATGAGGGATTCCATGATTTAATGGAGGGAATGGCACCATGATGGAAGGTACTGTCACGATTTTATTTCACTACAAACACTATTCCCAAACTCTACGAGGCATCATGCAAAGCAGTATCAGGTGCTATGCGTGACTGCGAGGCCAATGTTGTGCACCTTATAGCAGACATGTGGACCAGTGCGCAGCACATGGAGTACCTGTCAGTTACTGGTCACTGGATTCAGCATGACCCCTTGAATAGACTGGTGAGGCAGCAAGCCATGCTTGCTTTGGAGCACTTTCCTGTGACACACACTGCCGAAAACATCCGGCAAAAATTGTTACAACTGACAGAGCAGTGGTTGCAGCCCCTTGGTCTCTCCATTGGATGCATTGTTTAAGACAACAGGGCAAATATAGTGAAAGGTATTTCAGAGGCTGGTTTCCAAAATGTATCCTGCATGGCTCATTCACTCCATCTTGTGGCAAAGAAATTTCTCGAAGCAGATCCATTGATTAAGGACACAGTAGAGCATGCAAAGAAATTGGTGGCAAACTTTCGAAGATTGGCAACATTGTGCCACAAGCTACGGAGCATACAACAGGAGACAAACCTTCCACTTAATTACTTCCCTATTGATGTCTGCACGTGGTGGAACTCCACATATCATATGCTGAAGATATTGCATTCCCAAAGACTTGCAATTGAGACTTTCTTTGCTGTGGCTGCAAAGTCTGTAAAAGAAGCCTCAGATATGCAGATAAATCTCAGACAGTGGAATGTAATAGAAAATCTCATTATTCTGCTGGAGCCCTTTCAGGCCATGACTGAGTTCGTGAGCAAAGCTGATGCGACAATCAGCCAGAGCTTGGCCTCGCTTTTATTATTAAGGAGCCAAGTCGAAGACATCTCTGCCTCCTTTAATTGTCAGCTGGTGGATGGTAAATGTCTTGCCATTATCTTGGGTAAAATTATCCACCAGAGCACCCAGTTTGAGAAGATTGGTGAAGATTCATTGTACCAGATGGCAACAGCTCTGGACCCACGTTTCAAGAAGGTTAAGAAGGTTTGGGAGGGGGGGGGAAAGAATCTGCTACCACTGCACACAAAGAAATTGCCACAGAGATGGTAGGAGAACATGGCAACAACACACATGATGAATTTGAAGAGGATGAAGAAGAGACTGCTTCACTGTCGTCACCGTCCAATAATACTCGCTGCAGCCGAGGATATGTACGATCAGTACATTTCGTCAGATGGTGTGGTTGGAATAAATAATGATCCACTCATTTACTGGGCAGAAAAAAGAGAGACTTTGGCAGCATTCTAAAGTTTGGCAATCACACTCCTTGTTTGTCCTGCCAGCAGTGTCCCATCAAAATGTTTATTCTGCTGTGTAGGCGCAATTATAGGTAATAAAAGAACTAGTCTTTCCAATTTAAATCTCGAGTGTCTAGCATTAACTCAAATTAACAAGTCATTCCTACCTAAAATGACTAAGGATTTCCTGCAAGCCACAGATGAGGAAATAATGAGGTGCACCTCAGAGGCGATTGATTACCAGAAAAAAGGTTATGACCACCCAGACGAAATTTCAGAAGGTATACAAGAGCACTGAGTGAGGATTGATTTGTGCTGTCTTTTTCTGTTTCACATACACAGTTTGCAGAACTTGTGAGAACCAATTGCAGAGGCAGAACTCTGCAGCATGGATCTATTTTTCAGTATAGCAGCACCCACCAATGATTCTAAAAGCCATGGATGCTATGCGGTCATGACCTCAACGGAATGACACATAGACAAACTGGATTTGGGAATCACATGGTTTGGTCCATTTAGAAATAGCATAGGAATGCATTGGCATAGTGATTGTGTAGTCAGCGATTAATTTGTGCTGTCTTTTTCTGTTTCACACACACAGTTTGCAGAACTCACGGGAACTGATTGCAGAGGCAGAATTCTGCAGCATGGATCTATTTTTAAGTATAGCAGCACCCACCAATGATTCCAAAAGCCATGGATTCTGTGTCATCATGGCCTCAATGGAATGACACATAGGCAAACTGGACTTGGGAATCGCATGGTTTGGTCCATTTAGAAATAGGAGAGGAATGCATGCACTCAGTGTATTTTGTGCATCAGGTATAATGAATTGGAAAGGGGGTTTCTACTGCTCCTCTTTACTTTAAGTAGTTCCCAGAGAAAATTCTGCTGTTTCCCTGTCCCAGAGGGGTTCAGCGCTTGTGAGTCCCAACCAGCTGTCTCTGTCCAAGAAAACAACTGCCCGTATCCTAACCAGTATCTCCCTGCCCAAGAGAGAGAACTACCTGTATCCTAACCAGTATATCCCTGTCAAAGAGGGACAACTGCCTACATCCCAACCAGTATATCCCTGTCCAAGCGGGACAACTGCCTATAGTTAAAGAGAATGAGAGAGAGAGAGAGAGAGAGAGAGAGAGAGAGAGAAAGAGAGAGAGCGAGAGAAAGCAGGTCCCTTTCAAATTCTCGGGAATCTAGTGGAAATACTTCAGTTTGAGAGGGTAGGGAATTACTCCTTTTCTGCTTCAGTAATGAGTCTTTTATTCAATCAAATAGGCATTTATTCAATAATATTAAAGCAATTTAGCATACCAATTACTAGAGAGACACTTGCATTCACATTTGCACCCATCTACCCTTGTCTACCTAAAAATACATACAAAGCACATATTCTTACGTGATCAGAGGCTGATGGCCTGGTTCCAGAGGAAGGCAGTCAGGGGGCCCAAGAAGCCATTGTATAACCCCCTAGATAGAGGAGTACCAAAAGGGGCAACAGTCCACAAGCTCATCGGCCCCCCTAAGGGATAGCGATCGAGGACCGTGAAGGCAAGGAACTAATTCAGAGTTAAGCCTTATATGCTGTGGCTGTCTTACGATTATCCAGAGTGCGGGGTTGTCAGTACTATGCTTGTGGCATACTCTCATTGGTTGCCCCAAATCTGGGGTACCTTTTTGCTTAGTCATGATGTGGGGTTTGTTCTGACCAATAAAACCAGGCCCCCTCCTCCTCCCTCCGGAGATGGGGGGTCACGGCTTCCTGGTCCTCAATTAATTCGCACATCCTTCTGAGAGTCATATATTTGTTTGATAACAACCACACTCTTGTTTGTTTAGCTTAACTTCTGTTATCAGTTCCTGTGAATTACCAACGTAGTTTGTTTGGGGAACAAGAGGTCCTGCTCACTTCCCCAGCATAATTTGTTCTATCTCTGATCAATTTCTGATTATTCTTTCTAATACTTTCTGTTCTTTGACTCAGATG
>QEPC01002150.1:742808-784059 GCA_003113815.1 Sphenodon punctatus | reverse complement strand
GGGAGGAAAGAGGAGAGGGAACCCGGGGGGCGGTAGATGACAGCAACCCGAAGGTGTAGAGGGGAGTATAAGCGCACAGAGTGGGCCTCAAAGGAAGGGAAGGAGGAGGAGGGCGGAGGGGAGAGGGGTTTGAATTGTCAGTGCTTAGCAAGGAGTAAGCCCACACCACCACCCAGACCCTCAGGGCGGGGGCGGTGAGAGAACGACTGTTCTCTTACTGTTTGGGGGCTGACAGTGGCAGGCACTGGCAGCACCAGTCAACATAAAGGAATGAATTACCCCAATGCTGTATGGATGGATTGATTGCAAAATGGCCCTGAGGTGCCTGGAGAATGATTTATGATCAGATGGTAAACATTCTATCCGCTCTCATTCCCTGGTGAACATACTAAACTTTCATAGCAAGGGATCAGGTGCTGCAGATAGGGTTGTGTCACTTGTGTGTTTGGTCACTTCACTGGAGTGTGTTGTGAGCGACAGGATAATGAGCAAAAATAATGAGCAAAAATGCACATAAGAGAAAAATGAACTATTTAATAGAAAAATTATTCTAAAACAAACTATTTAAAAATATATATATTTTTTAACATTAACATTATTTAACTTAAATCTTTGGTTTAAAAAACATAACTTTGTATAAATCAGCTGTCAGCTCTGACTCTGAGAAGTCATAATGCGCACCTCCTGCAGTACTTGATCAAGCGACACACACAGGGCTTCATTATCCTCCCTCAGATGTTGTGCCAGTTCCTGCTGTGCCTCCAGTTGTTGTTCTGTAAAAATGGAATACAGTTAGTGTATGCATTCTTGAACAGCAGAAATCTTTTTTTTTTAGTGGAAAATCACGACTCTGAGGGTACTTGTAACTAACTATGGATCTTAGAGAAATCCTTACCAATTTTCTCCTGTCTGGTGATTATGTTGTGGACCCCATTCACGGTGTCCCAAATCATGGCCCAAATTGCAACAGAACATCCACCAGTATTTCCCCTGTAATGGGATTTAAAAATAAAACATATCAATGCACTTTTAATGACAAAAGCCATACTAATGTAAAGCATGGAATACAGTGAGAGATCACATTTAAAAAAACGGATTTAACTTACCAATTCGAATAAGTCCATCAAGCAATGAAGCAAACCCTGCCAAAGCCATTCTGTCAGTTTTGAATTGAGATAGATTTGACATGAAAACACACACCACATGGCCAACGTGAAATAAAGCCCACCTCCCTGTGTTAAATGCCTATGGCTGTCAGTCACAGGTAAGGACTGCTCTTATTGGTGTGCGTCCGCTGCTAATTAAATGACCCATGTGACTGAGGTGGGTCGGGTCCGTCCGGCCAATAGTGACAGCTTTAAGCCGTCTCTGTCTATCTGGTGGGAGTGGGAGCATGGGATGGTCTTGGGTGGCGCAGCGCGCCTCAGTAAAAGCACTAGAGACACGGAGGATGGCTATATTCAATAAATTAATTTCAATAAATTTCTTAAAACTATTAACAGGTGGGTTGTGTGGATGGGCCAGTCAGTGAGTGAAAAAATAAAGTGTCTCCCGACCCCCAGGCAGGAGGAACAGACAGCCACTGCCAGTGGCAGACAATCCCACTTCAGCAGCATTCTCTTTGAGGTGATGGGAGTTCACATTCACTCCTTCCCAAGCCTAGTTACTGCAGTTAGCTGTTTAGTGTTAACTGTTAACATAACAAAGAGGTAGGCATGGGCGTGATGGCAGGTGTGTGATGCAATCAATACATTGTGAATATGGTAGTGGTGGGTCAGTCAGGTCATGTGCGGGGCTGGGCAGGCCGGGGGGGAATGCAGTGAGCGTGGGGGAAGGTAAGGTGGAATTAACTCTGGGATCAGTTAACAGGTGGGGGCAGGGCAGTCAGTGATGGCGTCAGCGAGTGAGCGTAATGCTGGCAGCGCTACGCGTGCATAATAGGACTCACGCTGCCTGGACTCGGCTACTCCGGTTAAAGTAATAACTAAGCATATTTTTTTTGTGAGCAACACAACACAGCAATAATTTTATGATTAACATACAATAACAGTAATGTAAAAGTTGGGTAGGATGTGGTGTACTATCTGTGGAATTACTGTTATTTTATTACTTGTATTGTTTATATATTGCAATTCAGGTTGTAATATGCATTTTATTTTATTTTATTTATTTTATTTTATTTGGATATTGTAAAAGCCAATGGCTACACAATAAAAATTTTGATTGATTGATCAATAACAGTAATGTAAAAGTTAAAAAAGAGGATTTTAAAGTGACACAGAACAGTGGGGAACAAGGATTTGAACCCATGGAATGATAGCTTCTAATTGTACAGCAAGCAGGAACCTTAACAACTATGCCACAATGCTGTACTGATTTTGTAGGAGTTGTGAGGGAGTTAATGAGCCCTTCATAATTTTGAGCCCTGATTAATCAAGAAACTTCCCAAAATGGCCCTTTTTTTTTTTTTTTTGTAATATGTAGAGTTGAGAGTTGATTATATATATTTTTTTACAATGTTATATTTTTGTATGGGTTTTAAATATGCACACACATGTATCTATGCTGAAGCATACACATATCTATGTACATATACACACACATACTAACACACACATACTCCAGGGCCAGGCCACACACACATATTTTTATCACCAATCAAGGAATCATGGACGTGTCATGGCGTATGCATGGCCTTGCAGGGTGCAGAGTGATCAGGGTGGGTTTATGGCCTGAAGCGGTGCATAGGGATCAGGGTGGGTGTATGACCTGGAGGGATGCAGGCTGGGCCTGGAGGGTGCAGACTGCAGAGGGATCAGGGTGGCTGTGTGGCCTGGAGATAGGTGGAGACAAAGCACGCAGCGTTGCTGCCAGGCAATGAGCAAAAACACAGGCCAGGGAGAGAGATTTAAAGGGCACACGCTATCAGCAGAAGCAGGGGAACGTATTGGGATGGAGCGAGGCAGAAGCGAGAGGAGCCTGAGAGCGGTCCTCTGGGCAGTCCTGCTGGGTGAACAGGTGCCTGTCCCCTGGACCGGGCCGCTCCCTGGCGTATGGGCAGCACCAGCAGCTGCATGCCTGCTGTCTCATCTCACCTCCCACCTATCTGTGTTGGCTGCTGCCAGTTGTCCTCATCTCCCTCCTAATTGTATCATCTGTGTTGTGTGTGTGCTCTGTTTCGGCAGCTGGGCTGGGTCCGCACCCAACGCCTCGCTCATATGCCATGCCATGTTGCAGCCTGTACCCTTATTGCTTGGCCTTAGAGCTCCCTTGTTTCCCCTCCCATCCCTCCAGGGATTGTGGGGCCCCTGATTCCTTGCCTTTAGTCTAATCCGTTTGCTGGACCATGGCGGGTTATGCATCCACGGTGATCGCGGGCCCCACCCCTCTCGGGGACCCCCATAGATGGAACTACTGGGAGACCATGGCCCTATGTGACCTGTGACATTCCCCAGCCATGCAATTGCTCCTGAGCTGCCCAGACAGCCTCACTGGTGCCTATGTGAGTGAGCTATGGCCTGCGGTATATGACTATGAGGTGAGCACCCGGAATTGCTGACTTCATGCAGAGTCGCTGGGCCTGCATCCCTTTCCCGACGGGCGCATCCTGGAGCTGAGGTGCACGCATGTAGCTTGGACTCCGGCAGAGATGTCGTCTGCCTTCTCTGTGTGCAGCCTGTCTACCTACACGGCCTGTATGGCAGAGGGGGGCCCTGCCCTGACTGTTTCCAACTTTGGCAGCGTGCATGGGGCCCGTGGCTACCAGCATTCTTGTGGGGCAATCTACCACCACCTGTTGGAAGTCGGCCACCTTCCGTGATTATGGCTTGTCTGAGCACACCGAGGCAGAGCTGGCAGTACTGGCTGATGTGTAGTCCCGCTTGGATGTGCAGGTGGGTCTGGCCATGCAGGATCCCTTTGAGGCATACTACCTGGTTGCCCATCACATGTCTGCACTGGGGTAGTGTTGGGGCATGCTCCAGTGACCACACTTCGTGCACCTGGCAGATCACCTGGCCCCCTTTGTGACCCCCTGCAGGTGCCTCTGTCCTCCTTCACCTGGCCGCCCACCACCCTCCTGTGCCCGTGCCCCCACCCCCCCGGTTGACTGTGTGCCATTGGGGTTCTGGGCACCCTGGACCACACCTCCCTGCATCCCTGCTGTGGATCACCAGCTCGGCTCTCTGGCTCTGGCTTGCCTCCATCCTGTTCATCGCACCCTCGCTAACGTGTGTATGTATATAGTTACATTGCCTGTGTTTTATTTTGAAATAAACAATGTTTTAAAAAAAGAGATTTGCACTACTAGTATTTTATTATTATTTTAAAAAATCAACCAAGTAAAAAAACTTTCAACATATATGAGACTATAACATTCAAATAAAAATAAAGAAAAATAATAACTATTGTATTAATAAAAAAAATTAAATTCCCCTTTACTGATTTTTCCAAAATAAAACCTTAATCTGGGGTTAAAATTATAAAGGGTTCATTAACCCCTTCCAGGTTTGGAACAACACTGGATGGCAAGTTGGAAGTTGGAACTTGGGGAAACACTCTCGGCCGGTGGAGGGGAGGACGGGGAGTGGGGGTTGGGACTTATAGTTTCCTAACTCTTTGAGGGGGTGGGAGTTCACTTTCACTTTTTCCCAACCCTAGTTACTGCATTTAGCTGTTTAGTGTTAACTGTTAACATAACAAAGAGGTAGGTGTGGGCGTGGTGGTGGTGGGGTGTGAGTGAAAAAAGTAAGTGTCCCCCAGGGCTGGAGAAGACAGTCAGCAAGACCAGGGTACCACACACCCCTCTCCCTGTTTGTTGCCGGTTGCTGCAAACAGTGGAGAGACTCAGAGTCTCAGCACACAGCAGGTCATGCAGCAGGAGGCAGGACTCAGTGGAGGAGCACTGCTGCTGGGCTGTGTACTGTTTTTGAGTAAAATATTAAAAGTTAGGTACTCCAGAGAAGTCTGATAAATTAAACTATAAATGAAACTTGTAGCAGAGTGAAAATAGGACACACACAGCCTCGCCTCGGGTCTGTGTTGGCTAATGAAAGCATATTTGTTTTGATTACAAAGTATGTTACATGAGCAACACAACAGCAATGATTTTAAGATTAATAGAGAATGAATAGACAATGACTGTGTAATATAAATGTCTGAAAAAAATTATAAACGTAAAACCCAACACTGCAGATTAGAACCGCCAGAACGAAAACTACAACATGCAAGCGGGGAACCTAAACCACTATGCTACCATGTCCTATTGGCTAGACTTGACTTCAGGTTTCATATGCATGCATGGATGGGATCCCGAGAGTGTTTTAGTTTTTAAAACTTATTCAATAGTTTTTGAATAAATTTTAAAACTTTTAAGATTTTAAAACTTATAAAAAAAAAATCATAATAACCAGAGTGATGATGTAATAATTAGTTGTAATGTAACTAATTGATTACATCCCTATTTATTATCAGTCAATTTTTTATTATTGTATATGTTTTGTATAGTTTTAAACCTGGCTCTGAATCTTTTATTCACTAATAAAAAAATCACTTGTGAATGAATAACAATATTTTTCACATTTCTTTTTCCAATATATGCAACAATGCATATACACAAAGTTGCATTGTTGCATATATTGGAAAAAGAAAAGTGAAAAATATTGTTATTCATTCACAAGTGATTTTTTTATTAGTGAATAAAAGATTCAGAGCCAGGTATAAAACTATACAAAACATATACAATAATAAAAAATTGACTGAAAATAAATAGGGATGTAATCAATTAGTTACATTACAACTAATTATTACATCATCACTCCGGTTATTATGATTTTTTTTTAATAAGTTTTAAAATCTTAAAAGTTTTAAAATTTATTCAAAAACTATTGAATAAGTTTTAAAAACTAAAACACTCTTGGGATCCCATCCATGCATGCATATGAAACCTGAAGTCATGCCTAGCCAATATATATACATGTATGTGTGTGTGTGTGTGTGTGTGTGTCTAAATATATATATATATATATATATATATACATATATATATAAATATACATATATTTGTGTACATAGACATACATCTATACATGCATACACATATGTACATATATACACACACACACATACACATATACTCCAGGCCACACACACATATTTATATCACAAATCAAGGAATCATGGAGGGGTCATGGCGGATGCATGGCCTGGTGGGGTGCAGAGGGATCAGCGTGGGTGTATGGCCTGAGAAGTGCTGCAGAGGGATCAGGGTGGATGTGTGGCCTGTAGGGGTGGAGACAAGGGAAACTATGCATCCATAGTTGGGAATGGATTGGATTGGGAACTATGCATTTGAATAAATAAATGGGGATACCCATCAAATATGCATTATTCAACCTACCATTTGTGGATTAGCCAATGGCCACTGCTCATTTAGTTAGTATCCCACGAGTACCCATTAAGGCTTTTAAATGGGGGACTCTCTGTGTGTGCCTACTTACTTTATAGAATATAATAGAATAATTTTTAGACATTAAGCTTTCACTATAGCCTTAAATAATACAATCAATAGGTAAATAAATGAATAAAATACAGAGGAAAAAATTGAAGAACAATTGAACAAAAGGAAAATTAAAACCAATACAATCTGCAGTCAAAAATGAGAAAGAACAACAGTGATAAAATAGCTACTAGAAACTAAAGGGAGAAATCATCTTGCTAATTCAACAAATTATTCTACCCAGGACATCCATTCTCTCATAGCAAGTAAAGCAAATACAGCAACAGCAACTAAAATTTTCTCCTCAGTTGAAACTAACAACGCTGAGATTCTGGCCAAATCAGAAGTGCTAGAAGACGAGTTTAAAATAGGCTCAAGCCAAGTAGCCCTAATGCTATCATATATTGGGCAATTTAATAAACGATGAGACATATCCTCTACCTCTAGGGCGTTGCAAGGACAAGTACGAGACTCGTGGTCAGTATGGAAATACCTTCCTTCAGTGACCACAGAGGGGAGCAAATGAAACCGCAGATATGTAAAGGCCCTACGGAGAGTCAAATTAGGTAAAATATCCAAGTAGGGCTCCAGATTATGAGTAATTTTAATACGATGAAAATATGGGGCAACCCTCCAAGTGGAGAGCTTGGCTAAATCATCTTGTCTAGCAGTATCCAGGACTCGCTGTTGGATCAATAATTTCTGTAAGGAAACAGTTTTGTCTTGGAAGAACGCAAATGAGAACCCTAAACTCCTCAATTGCGAAGATATCCAAGCGAACCAAGGATAGTTTCCCACTCCTAGGTATTCTAATTCCTCCTTCAGACATAATGTCGCTAGAGAGTTATAATCCTGGTGAAAAGGTCTACTCCAGAACCTAAGGGCTTGAAGATTACACAAGCTGGCTACAGGTAGCGTCCCCGTTTCGGCCCGAACTATGGCCGCAGGGACGCCTTGTGCACTTTCAACAAACTTGTCAGGAATTTATTCTGAATGACTTCCGATAATCCAGCGTTCCCATCAGGGAACACTTTTGCACCAAATGTTAGTAGAGACTGGACTTTGGTTCTATACACTTTTAGGACGGAAGAAGTAGGAATTCCTGGGGAGCCGCATGCTAATCTCAAAATCCCCTTGGCAGCCACTCACGCCTTAAGGGATAAGCATTTTCTATGTTTGATCCAAGAGCCATTGTTGGAGATAACCATGCCCAGGTAGACATAAGAGTCTACCTGGCCAAGTACAGCACTCCCCTTGGCCCAGGAATAATTAGACCGACGCGCCTTCCCCAGGGCTATCACCTGTGATTTCAGCGGGTTAAGTGTAAGTTCATTCTGGTGACAATACTCCACCAATAGTCCTAGCTGGTGCTGAAGGTCATTTCTTGTTTGGGCCATCAAGACTAAATCATCTGCGTATATCAGGATACTAAGAGATCTATCATGTATTCTCGGCGGATAGGAGGATTCAGAGGCAAGATTTTGGGGCAGGTCGCTAAGATAGAGATTGAAGAATCGGGGGGCCAGCACAAAGTCCTGCCTAACTCCCCTTACCACATGGAATGAGCGAGACAGCCTGCTGTCTGTCCCTAATATAATATGGGCAGTATTATTTGAATGCACTTAGATAAGTAAAGCAAGCAACTGATCGTTTATACCCCAATCTCGGAATTTCTGCCATAGCCTCAGGCAAGAGATTGAATCAAAGGCTTTACTAAGGTCAATAAAGGCCAGAAAAATGGACCCAGATCTAATGAGGGTATATTTGGCAATAACGTGGCAAAGTACAAACACATTATCCATAATGGATGAGTTCTTCTTAAAGTCTACCTGTTCTTGGGGAACCAACTCCTGTTGGATAGTCCAGATTTCTAGATGGTGGAGGAAAATCTTAGAATGCATTTTCCCAACCACAGGGAGTAAACTTATCGGTCAATAACAACCTGGGTCCATAGGATTTCCTTTCTTAAAAATGGGAACAATTAGGGAGGCACCCCAACTTTCGGGGACTTGGAGTGAATGATTGATACATGAGAAGTACTTTGCTAACAAATTAGCCCACCAAGTAGGGCGGGTCTGCAGTACTTCTGACACAATAATGTCCTCCCCCAGGGCTTTTCCTGATTTCAGGAATCAATGTTGATACTTCCTGAGGCTCAACCCATAGGGAGGAAGTTTGACCCGTGTGCCAGTGCAGAGAAAAAATCAACTCAAAGGTTTCCACCTCTGCCTCACTCATTCCTACACTGAAGAGTTCCTGAAAGAAAGACACCCATACGTCCTCATCCATTTGTGTTTGTCGTACTACAGTGGGGGCAGCAATTTTCCTATTCACTAAGGTCCAGAAGGTTTTGGAATTCTTAGTCTGAGCAGCAATCTTAAGTCTGTCCCAGGTCATTTTTACAAACTCCAATTTCTTGGCAGCAATAAGTGGTCTATAACTATGCTTGGACTCTTGAAAATGGCAACTAAGTTCCTCGGATGGGTCCACAACCCACGCATGTTTCACCTGGACCAGGGAACATTTCAACATCCTACACTCGTGATCAAACCAGCTAGCGCCCTTGGATTTCCTAGGGATACTGGCACGAGAGACAATCTGGGAGCCCAAGGCGGCAATAAATTTATTATAGAGCTGATCAAGAATAGTTTTTTATTATTTTATTTTATTTTATTTTTTTATTTAAAATTTATATTCCGCCCCTCCTTCCCACAGGGCAGTCTGGGGCAGCGAACAACATTAATTAAAACAGTATAACATTTTAAAACAATTTAAAAATACAATATGTGGGGAAAAAACCCACCCCCACCCCACCCCTACCCCTCGCCAAAAGCCTGATGGAACAGCCACATCTTACATATACACTGAAACAGCAGGAAAGTGGGAGCCAGCTGTATCTCCTCCGGGAGCAAATTCCACAGCACAGGGGCAGCCACCGAAAAAGATCTAACATCGGTGGCCACCCGCCTCACCCGGGCAATCTCCAAAAAGGCTCCCACGGACGATCTCAAGGGTCGCACAGGCACAGGGGGAGTGAGGCGGACCCTCAGATAAGCAGGGTCTAGACCATGAAGGGCTTTAAAGGTTAAAACCAGCACCTTGAACCTGGCCCGGTGTTTTATAGGCAGCCAGTGCAGAGCCCGGAGCACTGGTGTCATGTGCTCCCTGTGACCTGCCCCCATCAGGAGATGGGCCGTGGCATTCTGCACCAGCTGTAGCCTCCAGACCAGCTTCTCGGGCAGTCTCATGTAGAGCGTGTTGCAGTAATCCAGCCTTGAGGTGATGAAGGCATGAATGACAGTGGCGAGGTCGGAGTCTGAGAGATACGGCCGAAGTCACCGGACAAGATGTAACTGCCGAAACTCACTCCCCGCCATGGTCACAACCTGAGATTCCAAACTGAGCTGCGAATCGAGGAGCGCACTCAGACTCCACACTTGAGAGACCATGGGGGGAGAACCCCCCCAACAAGAGGAGATTCAATTACCCCCAGGAAACCCTCGCCCATCAACATCACCTCCGTCTTTTCAGGATTCAATTGCAGATGACTCGACCTCATCCAAGCCCCCACAGCTGACAGGCACTGGGAAAATCAGGAGACTGCATGGCCTGGGTCGATGGAAAACGAGAGGTAGAGCTGAGTGTCATCAGCATACTGATGACACTGCATGCCCTGAAACCCCCTCATGATCTCCCCTAACGGCTGCATATAGATGTTAAACAAGAGGGGGGACAGAATGGCACCCTGCGGGACTCCACATGTGAGGTCTCAGGGGGAAGAGGTACACTCCCCCAAGACCACCGCGCAAGTTCTCCCGGCCAAGAAGGAACGAAACCAGTCCAAGACCATCCCACCAATTCTGGCACGGTCCCGCAGGCGACCAACACCTCGTGATCGACTGTGTCGAATGCAGCCGAAAGGTCTAGCAGGACCAGTAAGGACTGACAACCCTGGTCCAACACCAGGTGGAGATCGTCAACCAAGGCCACCAATGCTGTCTCCTTACCATACCCAAGCTGAAACCGAGACTGGGAGGGATCAAGGAAACCAGTGCGTCCAGGTGTTCCTGGAGCTGCCATGCCACAGCCCGTTCAATAACCTTCCCTAAAAAGGGAAGGTTAGAGACTGGCCAATAACTGAAAGGAGCATCAGCATCAAGAGATGGTTTCTTGAGCAGTGGTCTAACCACAGCCTCTTTTAGGAAGTCAGGCACACTGCCCTCCTGAAGTTAGGCACTAACCACCCCAGCCAGCAACGGCCGTAATGTCTCCTGACTATCTTTCACCAGCTAGGATGGGAATGGATCTTGCTCACAAGTAGTGGCATGAACAGATCCCAGCAAGGACTCCACATTGGCAGGCACCACCATCTGAAACTGATCCCACAAAACAGGACAGGACGGATCATCCATAGCCCCAAGATGATCCCCTGCAATAACTGTGGTGCCAAAATCATGGTGGATACGAGCAATCTTATCTACAAAGTATTCAATATACTGTTCACAGCGGTCACTGGATTGCAACAGGTCCAGTCAGAGGCAGGCAGGACTGACCAAGTCTTTCATCACCCAGAAAAGCTCTGCTGGACGTGACTTTGCAGATGCAATAAGAGCAGCAAAGAACTGTTTTGCTGCCTGCACCACCACAGCGTAGGCCTTTAAACTGCTCTTATGCTGTGATCGATCATACTGGTCGTGAGTCTGGTGCCATCATCGCTCCAACTGCCTACTCTCCCACTTCAAACACCTCAGTCCCTCAGTAAACCAAGGAGACCTGCGGGAGACTTGGGAAGGCAGCAGACACCTGGGAGCCACCCTGTCAATGGTCTCAGCCAACAAGGTGTTCCAGAAGGCTACGAGATGATCGAACGAGCGGGTGTCAAGGTCCAGAAGAAACTCCCCCAGAGCATTCCGGAACCGATCCGATTCCATAAGTCTCTGGGGGCGGATGGATCTAATAGGTCCTACACCCTGCTTGGGCTAACATGCACCAGGATGCACGCCTTAAGGAGGTAATGGTCAGACCATGACAAAGGCTCTACCCCCTTAACTCCTACTAACTGACCCCCTGCCTCAAGGCCGGTGCAGAAAACCAAATCCAGTGTATGTCCCTCCTCATGTGTGGGGCCACAGATGATTTGGGACAGGCCCATGGTTGTCATGGAGTCCATGAACTCATGCCTTGCTCCTCCAAGATCGGTGTCAGTGTGGATATTAAAGTCCCCCAGGACCACCAATCTGGGGGTCTGGAGGATCACATCTGACACCAGATCAGCAAGAGCATGTAGGGATGCCACCAGGAAGTTGGGTGCATGATACACCAGCAGCACCCCTAATCTGTCCCCGGCCAAATCCAACACAAGATTGAGACACTCAACACCTGGTGGAGCCTGCACCGGATATCTCCTAAAATACAATGCATCCTTGATAACAATGGCTACACCACCACCACCCCGTCCCGTCCCTCCAGTTGAGGCTGATGCTGCACATAGAACCCAGCTGGAACAAGATCATCCAAAATAGGGCCCAATTCATTGTCCAGTCAGGTCTCTGTAATACACACGAGGTCAGCGTCCCACTCCGGGATTAAGTCCCGGATGGTAGATGACTTATTGACAACCGACCTCACATTCAGTAGCATCAGACCAAGGCCTGGGGTCTCCCGGGCCTCAACCCACAGCCTACCCGCGTGGGGGGTCGAGAGGGGAATGGGCACATGGCACCGCTCCCTCTTCACTGATGGAACACACCTCCCCATGGGACCATATCTCCCCCGAACCGTAACAACCCCAATAGCTGCAGAACCCCTCCCCTCCTCAGAAGAACCCCGTTAGACACCCACCCTCCATAGGCTGCCCCGACAGGCTGGCGAGTGGAACCCCACCCCCCTAAACCCCCCTACCCGCCTCTGTCACCGGCGGGCAGCCTTCCCCCCCCGGGAGGATTGTCCCTGCTCACACCAGGGGTTCCCCTCCACACCACCTCCTAACCTCCCTCTCCTGACACCAGAGGGAGGTCAGCAACCCCTGACACCACACTCCAACCCCTAAAATTCCACCCCTCCAATATTAAAATTCCCCACACCAGAAATCACAGGACCCCACCCCACTCCTCCGTTGGTTAATTAATATCTTCACCCCCCCACTCCCTCCCACGTAGGGGAAGGGGGGCGGGGCAATGTCTCAACCTCTGTCACCATGCAGGGGCTCTCTGCAGAGCAAGTATAATGTCCCTGGTAGCTACCTCTGCCGCCTCCGTCTGCTTACGGCCCACCAACGGCACTTCGTCCTTTGGCGGCGGTCTTTGGCCACTGCCCTCAGGGGCAGCTCGCTTTTGTAGAGATGGTTACCTGCAAGGGGAGGGACAGCAGAGTGGATGCAGGTGGGGAGGATTTCCAGGGCCTTGGTCAGGGAACCCACACCCCATCCTCCTTTCCAGTCCTTACAAGCCCTCAGGGGCAGTTCCCTTTTGTAGAGATGTTTACCTGCAAGGGGGAGGGACAGAAGAGTGTCTGCAGGTGGGGAGGATTCCCAGGGCCTTAGCCAGGGAGCCCACACCCCACCCTCCTTCCCAGTCCTTACACGCCTTAATGTCTTAATCTTAATGTCGCACATGTCCTCCCTCAAGAATGTAGCGTATAGGGCATCCACTTCCTGGCTAGCCAAAAAAAATGGACCTGGGCACAAATAGTGGAATTCCATCTCACTCTGACTCTGGTGTCCCCTGCCTTAGAAGACTGCTTCCAAGCTGGTCCAATAGCAGGGTTACCACTATAAATGATTGACATCGTTAAGGCCCGGTGGTCACTCTCTGTCTGCGAAGTCAATGCAAATTTACAAAATTTGAGTGCTGCGAAGTGCGGATAACAATATAATTTATTTATTTATTCAATTTATTTATTTATTCAATTTGTATCCCGCCCCTCCTGCGAACAGTTCAGGGCATCTAACAAGTTAGTTATAAAACAATTAAACATTTAAACAATATAATAAAACAATCCATAAAAACACTACAATAAAACAGACTGGGATAATAAATAAATAAATAAATAAATAAGGGTGGGGAAAGATAAAACACCCCTTACCCCACCCCACCCACCTCCCCAAAGGCCAGGATGAACAGCCAGGTCTTACAGATTCACCGAAATGTCAAAAGGCTTGGGGCCAGGTGAGCTTCCTCCGAGAGGGAATTCCAGAGGCGCGGCGTGGCCACCGAGAATGCCCTCTCCATTGTGCCCCCCCGCTTAACACGGGGGACCTCCAAGAAAGCACCCCCAGCGGACCGAAGGAGTCGCTCTGGGGCACGAAGGGCGAAGCGATCCTTGAGGAATGAGGGGCGCAGACCGTGAAGGGCCTTGTATATTAACACCAATACCTTGAACCTGGCTCGGCACGCTATCGGCAGCCAGTGCAGAGTCTGGAGGACAGGTGTTATATGTTCCCGACGGCCCGTCCCTGACAGGAGGTGGGCCGCCACATTGTGCACTAGCTGCAACCTCCGAACCAGGAGCAAGGGCAGCCCCACATAGAGCGCATTGCAGTAGTCCAGTCTCGAGGTGACGAAGACATGGATGAGGGAGGCCAGGTCCGGGCCGGAGATGAACGGACGCAGCCTCTGCACCAGATATAACTGGCGGAAGGCGGCTTTTGCCACTGCCTCCACCTGCCGCTCCAAGTGGAGGTCCATGTCCAAAATCACCCCCAGACTCTGAACCTGTCGAGCTATGGGAGGGCGAACCCCCCAAGCAGGGGGTTCAATTGTATTCCTTCCATTGAAGTTGAGGAAAGATAAATCCCCCTCTAAATCTAAAGGCCCAGATCCATTTAGTACCATAAAGCTATGGGAATACAAGAATTCAAACATGAGCAGACCTGCCTCATTCCTTTCCAGATCTCGTGACCTCCTACATGACAACCAGTCATACCCATCAGGACAGTGATTGAAAGTTGAATCATGAAAGGCTCCCAATCTGGCATTCCAATCTCCCGCCAAGCCTTTTGATATTTCGGCGGAACTGTAAGACCTGGCTGTTTGCCCAGGCCTTTGGGAGGGAGGGTGGGGGGGGTGATTTTTAATCCCCCACCGATGTATTTATTTATTATTGGACTCTGCCCTGTTTTATTGGTATATTTTATATTTGTATTTTAAATTGTTTTATTGTTGTTAGCCGCCCCGAGCTGCATTGCAGGATGGGGCGGGATAGAAATCCATAAAATAAATAAAAAAATAAATAAATAAATAAAAGAGCTGCAGGAAATTTTTCAACAAGGTGGGCCAGCAAATCACCAAGCATACCCCAGATCTCTGGGTTATAATATCTAGACCTAAGAGGGGGAATATACAAATTGATAAATAGCCATGGGTGGTGATTAGGTAGGTTCCATAGACCTACGTAAAAATTCCCGCACGGCTGGGGTATAGATCTAAATGAACCACACAGAGACTTGGGAACCAAAAAAGCCAACCCCCCTGAGCACCTCCCCCTAGCAGTATCCTTAAAACCAGGTGATGAGAACACCTGGAAACCCTGTACCATGAACACATCTTTGTCACGTAACCAAGTTTCTTGAAAGAGGTTTAAGTCAAACTGTTTAAAATTTTTTATTAAATTAACAAGTCAGGATCCATTTCCTTCGCTCTACAACCTGAAATATTCCATGAAAGAAATTTTAAATACATATCCTTTCATTTCATTTCATTTCATTTTTTAATTTGTATCCCGCACTCTCTTGCCGAGGCAACTCGAGGCGGCTCACAACAAAAATGAAAAACATAACATAAGAAAGCACAAGAGTTGGGTTAAATCCCACACAGGGGACCCTGTAGCAAGAAAAACAAAAACAGCCCACCCCTCTACATTACCCCTTTATAATACCACACAACAAATCACAGCAGCTGGTTTTAATCCCGCACAGGGGACACAGTATAATTTCATAAAATCCATACTCATATATACCCTCCCCTTATCACTACCCCATAACAACATTCTTAATTCCTTCCATCTCAACTCCCATCCCACACCCTGCTGCCACCAGGGGGGCGTTCCTCCACTCACCACTCAACCCGGTCCCACCGGGGGACGAGGTCCCCATCCTACAATGTCTAAATACAAAAATGATCTGTAATATCCATCTAGCAAAAACCCTTCCATTATAAAACAGCAAAATTCATATAACAATAAAACAACCCATATCCCTCCCCATCAATACATAGTCATCTATTGACTCCCTCATTACTTCTCATATCCTCCCAACAACATCAAGAAAGACACCACCACCACCACCACCACTCCTTCTCTCTCCATTTGCATTCCCTCTGCTTCAACTCCCCCTCCCACCAAATACTTATAATGTCCCTCCTGCCCCCTCAGCAAGTGCCCCCAGCACTAACTGTCCATGTTGTTATTGCCCCACCGATCTTCAGCGAGGACTGACATCAGGGGAAGAGCATCCCAGCAGCAGCAATGACAACAACTGTGGCACAAAGTTGAGCTTGAGCTGACGTTGGGACATCGAGGCGGAGATATCAGAGAGACAGTTGATAGACGAGCTCAGCTAATCAGGGTCCTCCATGTGGATCCATGTGACCCTGACTGGCCCCGCCTCCTCTCCCAGAAGTTGCATAAAAGCAACTTCCGGGTGGGAGACACCCTTGACATGCAGAGCCGGCGAAACTGGAGGTGGAGCTGAGCGGAGCAAGGAGTCGGCGGTGAAGGAGGAGCGGTGGAGGAGTGGCAACGCGATCCAGCAGAATTCAGATCTTCATCCTGGACCGGAGGACCCCCCAGATCCTGATGGGGGGACGAGGATAAAGCACAAGCTCCAGGTAACAAGGAAAGGGAATCATTATGACATACGACAGCCCCTCCCACAGAATCGGAGGGGGACAAGGAAGAAGATGTATTGACAGCCACACACCCTGGAACCGCCAGGGAGACCCCTGGGCCAAACTAAACAAGGAGAGGATGGAGCACCGCTTGTAGTGGTAAGAGTGGTACATGAGAAGTAATCAAGCAAAGATGTTTTCTTCAGAGGACGTTTACTGCTAACAAATTGGCTCTGGTGCAGGACACTCTTCCCCGAAGAGGAATCCTGCTGGGGTAATTTTTGCCGAGGAAAACCTGAGGCCTGGCTTAAGGATTCAATAGTGACCTCAGATATACTAGGAGAATTGTGATCGCTCAGTAAGCCAGGCTGAGGAACCAACGTAGACACCCTTATTCCCAGGTCAGAGTGGTTTCCCACATCAATTTCAGACGGAACCCCCAAGCCAGAGTCTAATGCGGCAGCCCCACCTAAATCCTTGGTCGGAGCCTTCTGGCCACTAATTGGTGCCTCAAATAGAGCTGGTCCAAGTGCAGGTAATTCCTGCATCAAAATCAGCCGATGGCTAGTAGAAGCACCAGTAATGGTAAACAAATCTGCAGGGGGGCCTACCCTATTGGATTAATCCAATACTAGAGGCTCATTTGGCACAGGAGGAAAGCTGCTTTCACTAAAATCTAGTGGAGCTGGAGACCTAGCTACTTTAGGTCACAGAGCTAAGGGTTTAGAAAATATAGGGGCTAGTAGTGCAGATGAGCTGTCCTGACTGCCAGACTGAATAGGAGCACAAGTGTCCATGGCCTCTTCGCTATGGGGTCCAGGGGTCACTGGACTCGCTGTTACCACCATCCCTGAAGCTCTAGAGCACACAACTGTACTATTGGGTGACGACAGTCCAGGGCGTAACCTCGTACGTATCGGAACCCCTTCATTATACAGGTACTTGTAGCTAAAAACCCTGTCAATTGATATACCCTGGGAAAGTAAATATTTACATGCCTCGAACAATTTAGAAACCCATAAAGTAGAATGAAAGAAAACTCTAAGGCAAACTCCTTCCCCAGGGAAACGTAAAACCTGAACTAAATCGATATCAATCATATCACGATTGACACCAAATAAGCAGGCCAGATGGATGGACACATCTTCACAGGATTCCCAACAGGGCATAAAATCAGAGGGCAGAGTTTTTCAACGAATCCAGATGCCATTGTTCCTCAGTTGGTGTATTCTAGATCTATTGGCACGGCCAGATGGACAAGAACCAGCCCGACTGAAAGTCCTTTTATAAGGGGGCTGCGGAGGAGTAATTATGGGGGCATTCTGTGGGCAAACACAAGCTCCACACATCCCATTGCTCTCCTGAATAAGGTCCAGCCTAGACAATATCTCGTTCAACTTAGATCTAATCCACAGCAAAGAGTCATTAATATCAGATATGTGATTGAACAGTAAAGAAACAGTTTTGGCAATTAAATGACACTGGGCACAGGGATAGTAATCCACTGGTGAAACCTCTTGCAGATCAGGAGGTTGCGCAGAGCAAGAGTGAGGTGACTCTTGACTAAGTGCAGAGAGGGAGTGTGGTGATTGGGAGGGGCGAGAAACCACTTTCCTCTGACCCCCAGGTTCCTCAGCAACTGAATTCATCTGCTGCCAAGGTGGAGCCTCTATTTCAGGAGATTTACTCAGCATTGAATCCAATTTCAGAAATGTTTGGCTAGGTGAACCCTGCAGCACCAAGGGATCGCAGGAGCGATGCCTTTTCCTGTGTACCTTATCGGAGCTGAAGAAGGGGACAGCATGCACAAGTTCAGGAAAATGACTACTCGACAGAAGAGTCAGCCTGCTTGGCCGGCGCCTAAGGCCGCACGCACAAGGGCGTGCCCTTTTGCGCGCAGCCCTTCGGCGTGCTTATTGCTTCCCCTGGAAGGCATGGCTTAGCAATGTCCAATCAGGAAGCCGCTCCTCCACACGTTCTAGGAATGCTGTCAGCTGTGTGGGCTGTGCCGCCTACTCACTGCCTCCGTCTCTCAAGTCCACCAGGTTCACCACAAAGGGGCAGCTGCACACAGAGGGTTCCTGCCCCCACGCACACTCTCCCCTCAATAACCCTGCACTGGCTCCACACCTACTTACTTTATAAGGCGAGAGGCTCTCTAGTTCCACTACTAGAGGCTAATACCTCTAGTAGTTGAAATTTGAAACACTCTTGGCCGGGGGGGAGGGGACGGGGAGTGGGGGACTTAAAGTTTCCTAACACTTTGAGGGTGGGGGAGTTCACGTGACATAACGTTCACTACCAAGTCCAACCCTACTTACTGCAGTTAGCTGTTTAGTGTTAACTGTTAACATAACAAGAGGTAGGTGTGGTGGCAGGTGTGTGCTGCAGATGAATGTCATTCACTCAGCTCTTCTTGTGACTGTGACTCTGAGGGTTATGGGGGGGGGCATGCTTTCACATGGCCAACGTGAAATAAAGCCTACCTCCCTGTGTTAAATGTCTGTGGCTGTCAGCTTTCAGTCACAGGGAAGGCCTGTGCTTATTGGTGTGCGTCCGTCGCTAATTAAATGACCCGTGTTGGCGAAGTGGGGCTGGTCTGTCCAGCTACAGCTTTAAACCATCTCCGTCTATATGGTGGGAGCATGGGAGGGGACGGTCTCGAGCGGTGCAGTGCGCCTCAGTAAAAGCAGAAGAGACGCAGACTGATCATTATTTTTAAGTTAACAACTAAACAAGGAATAGTAATTGTAGACTGACTCAACATACAAAGCACTGTATGGATTTTATCATTTATTTCTTTATCATTCAGGTCTCTGAGTATGACCACATACACAGGTTTAATGCTATAAAAAAACCAGTAATGGTGGAACACCAAAGAAGGCAAACTTTCAATGATGCAGATGAATGTCATTCACTCAGTTCATCTCTTAGCTGTACTGTGACGCCGAGTGCCTAGAGGGGGAAGGAGGGGACACTGCTCGTTGTGTCCCGATAACACAACACAGCAATAATTTTATGATTAACATACAATAACAGTAATGTAAAAGTAAAAAAGAAAATTTTAAAAGTGACACGGAACAGTGGGGAATCGAACCCACGAAAAGACAGCTTCAAATTAAACAGCAAGCAGGAACCTTAACAACTATACCACCATGCCATATTGATTTTGCAGAAGTTATGAACTACAGAGTTCTGACTTCTAGACTGAGGCAGTGCGCATAATGAGGATTGTAACAAACTCTTCTGCATGGGCTTCATTCCTTCAACTTTCTGTACCGGTCCGATGATGTAAAAAATGAATCAGTCAGCCAAAACGCAGGTCACCTTAAACTCCCACCAGGAGTTCTGCTCAAAAAACTTTAGTTTGGAGGTCAATTTACGTTTACATAAAAGATCAATTTACTATTAAATAAAAAGACCGTTCCTTGAACTCCCATCCAGAACATGTGCATGTATGTATTTGAGAAGAATGGGCAGTGATTGTGGCACAGAAAGACAACACAATACCAGCAGTCAGCACAGCACACATACGCATCAGCGCACGAGCTCTGCGTACTCCCTTCGCGGAACTGTGATAAACACTCATGACTGTCTCTCATATATTAAATTGGCGGAATGCGGAAAAAGGCTGCTGATTGTATGTGACAATGGTGATGATCGGAAATAGCAATAAAGCACATAAATGGCACATCCGCAGATTCTTGTAGCGGCAAATGCAGAATTGCGGAGGTTCCGAGCGGAATTCCGCGGGGCACAACGTCAGATGCCGAGTTTTAGAAATGGAATTGCAGCATGGTTTTTACTCCTGCCTCATCAGCCCTAACCAGTAGCAGACATTGGATTTCCATGGCACAGTACCCGTGGCACAGCAGAGGCAGCAGAAGCTGATATTTGGTTGCCAGGGCACAGAACCCATGGCATAGACAGCAGAGGGAGGATTTGCAGCAGCAGCAGCAGACATTGGATTGCCTGGTAGCAGAACGCATGCTACAGAGAGCAGAGATGGCATTGGCAGCAGCAGTGGACATTGGAATGCCAGGCCACAGGGCACAGAACCCGTGGCACAGACAGCAGAGGCAGCACTGGCAGAAGCAGCAGACATTGGATTACCCGGTAGCAGAACCCATGGCACAGACAGCAGAGGCAGCATTGGCATCAGCAGCAGACATTGGATTGACCGGTCACAGAACCTGTGGAACAGCAGAGATGGCAGCAGCAGGATTTGCCTGTGCACAGCACCCATGGATCCAGGATGGTAGGATTTGCCAGGGAAGAGCTCTCATACAGAAGCAGACAGCAGCAGCAGGATTGCGTGGGCACACTTGGATTTGCCAGGGCAGAGCACCCATGGACTAGCAGACAGCAGCAGCGGTAGGGATGGGCGAATGAGGTTTGAATGTTCGGAGTTTGGACCGAACTCGATCTGTTTGGACCTCTGAATCGAATGTCCGAACC
Organism: Sphenodon punctatus; assembly: GCA_003113815.1. Classification (NCBI taxonomy): domain Eukaryota; kingdom Metazoa; phylum Chordata; class Lepidosauria; order Sphenodontia; family Sphenodontidae; genus Sphenodon; species Sphenodon punctatus. The sequence goes on along the minus strand of QEPC01002150.1, from coordinate 763,281 downwards.
AAACTCTTGAATGCCACCCTGCGTCATGAGGTCAGTCAGATAGGCCGGCCGAGGCCATCTAGTCAGAGAGAGAGGCAGGGCGTGTGCTGGGCATTGGGAGGGAGGGATATCACATCAGCAGCAGCAGACCAGATTGAGGAGGAGCCCTGTCCTAAGACTGTGCCTGGCATGGGATGGTGTGTGCCACTGCACCATCAATCCATGTCCAGGGGCAGCATGAGGAATCCCAGCAGTGGAAGGTTCACCTTTATGAAAAGCAACTGCTCCACCAACTTGGCCCCCAGTCTCAGGGGGTGCGGCGAGCAAATGTCCCCCACCATGGAGAACACCCGCTCACTGGAGAGACCCTTGGTCACTCTGGACAGGGCCGGCCACATGTTGGTCTTGCCAGAGCAGTAGGCCAAGAGATTGCTGCTGGGTTCGATGCACAGCTCCTCCTCCAGGTAGCTTTCCATTGCTGCTGAGGCGCTGTCCAACTTCCTCACATAACTCTGCCTGGGCACTAGGGATGTATGAACACTGTTCGGAAGTTTGGGGTTCAGCCTGAACTCAGCCAGTTCGGACGGCCGAGGAGAATGGGTGAACAGAATAACTAAAGCCCTGAACAGTTCATGCATGTTTGGGCCTGATCTGATGAGTTTGGGTGGGAAAAAAAACTGGCTGGAAGGCCGGGGGGGGGAGGCAGGGGCAGCTGAGGAGGGTTGGAGAGGCTTGGACTAGCAGCCAGCCTCCCCAATCACTATCCCTCTTTTCCTCATACCACTGACTTGGCAGTCTGCGATTGGCCACGGGCAAGGCTGCACAGAGCCAATGGACCTTGCGGTAAGGCGGATGCAGCAAGTAACAAAAGTCATTGCTCTTCCCCCCCCCCTTCCATATTGTTCTGAGCTAACCACTGATCCTATCAGCAGGTATTTTCAGAACTCTCCTTCTCCCAGCAATTTGTGTTCCTCCCATTCCATTGCCATCCTCCTCCTATTTGACCCATTTCCACACATTTAGCTCCATAGTTTCATTTATTTAGATTAGATTAGATAGATTTAGGTGTTATACCTAGCATCAAGAAGCAGCCACTGCAGTCCCAGGTCCCACCATCAGGCTTCTCAGGCCTACATTCCAAGCAGGGAGGGCTGCCCATCCACTTCATCCAGAAGATGCCATTCTAGTCCCAGGACCCACCATCAGGGTTCAGGGGCCGTCATTCTGCTCACAGGGAGCTGTCATTCCAAGGCATCAAGAAGCAGACACTCCATCCCCAGGACCCACCCTCAGGGTTCTGGGGCCTACGTTACAGGCAGGGAGGGCTGTCCATCCATGTCATTCAGAAGCTGTCACTCCATCCCCAGGTCCCACCATCAGGGTTCTGGGGACTACGTTAAAGGCAGGGAGGACTGTCGTTCTCCTTCATCCAGAAGCTGCCACTGTAGTCCCAGGACCCAATGTAAAGAGTTCTGGGGCTGTCATTCTGCTCATGGGGAGCCGTCATTCCACCGCATCAAGAAACAGCCAGCCACTCCTGTCCCAGGACCCACCATCAGGCAGGTAAGAGGCTTGGCCAGAGCTTGGTGGCTGGTATGGCACCCATACGTGGCCGGGCATTGCAGACTGGCATCCTACTTGCTAGATATCAACCAACTCTTCTGCACAAGTAGCCTTTCCCAGTGGTGAGTCACGTGGTCAGCCAACCAGTCACCGCCTGCTGTGAAGATGACTAGAAATGGAGAACCCATCCAGCATAGAGCGAGCAGAACTGGAGACCTGCCAGTCTACAATGCCTGGTGAAGTAAGGGTGCCACCAAGCCAGCCACTGAGCCATAAGCCTTCCCGGCCTCTGCTGCTGCTGCTGCTTCTGCTACCGCCACTGGGTCTGAGACAGCCAGCCCTGGTGCCACAGGCACCCAAAGGGGTCAAGTGCCGAATCTGCCTGCCTGGGCAACCTGGGTTGCCAAGCGCCAAGCCTTCCAGTTATCTGCTGCTGCTGGGTCTCAGGTGGCCTGCCATGCTTCCACAGGCACCCCCAGGGGTCAAGCACTGAGCCTGCCTGCGGGGGGGGGGGGACCCAGGGTGTCAAGCACCAAGCCTTCCCGATCTCTGCTACTGCTGCTGCTTGGTCTCTGATTGCCTGCCATATCACCACGGGCACCCCGGGGGATTCCTGGAGTGCCCCAAGCCTCCATGCGGGTCCGAATTCTGCGAAACATTTGGTGGGACCAAACTCCACCGAACTGAAACCCCAAACCCGAAATAGGTTTTTTGGATGAACGGCTGAACATCCGAACCCCGTTCTGTTCACACATCTCTACTGGGCACCACCTCCACCACTGCCCTCAGACACACTCCCTACCCTGCTGTGCACGAGCCCATGCTCACCAGAGTGCCCTGCACATAGGAGCTGCTTCTGGCAATCAGGGTGCTGCTGCTGCTCAGCCTGCTGCTGGTGCTGCTGCTGCTAGGGCTGGGGGCAGGGATAGACCCTGCTGGCTGAAAGGGGTGGCTTCTCCCACTCCCACAATCCCCAGGGGCATCCTGCTGCTTCTCCTGTGCACTCTCAAGAGCCTGCTCTGCCTGCCGGACCCTCTCTACCAGGTCACCCTTCCAGTGCCCATAAAGTGCTGTCTGGCATGCCACACTGCCCTTGACCCTGGGGTCCAGCATGGTTGCCAAAATGTATTCTGCCCACTGCAGGTGCTCATCGAACCGCACTTTTAACCTTGCCTTCAGCTGCTACACAGGGGCAACCACCTCATCTGCCAGCTTCCTGCCCTGAGGGCCACAATCCCACCCCTGAAGAATCTCCTCCAGTCTCCTCAGAAGACTCTGGACCAAAGGGGTCACCCGGCTGATGGTGGCCATGGAAGAGATGATGGTTTTTGTCATGGTCAGGAATGGTCTGAGCACAAAAACCATGTGAGCCAGGATCTCCCATTCCCCCCATCGTACCCTGGAGGTGCCCCTCTGTCCATCACCAGTTGAACCTGATGCAAGGCAGATTTCTCCTCAAGAAGCTGATGAAGCATCAGGAACGTTGAATTCCACCTGGTGGACACATCCTGCACCAGCTGGTGCACTGGGGATCCTTGCTCTGCCTGCTTCACCCGGAGGAGGTCGCTACCCTTCACGTTCCAGTTAAAGAAACCTGCCAGCTTCCTTTCCCTCTTGATCAGGGAGCTAAGGGTTCCTGCCCCAATCCTTTTCTCCCCCAAGCCCAGAGCATCCCTGACCATCAGGTGAAGCATGTGTGCAGCACAAGGGATGCTGGTGAAGCCCCCCTCATGGATTTCCCTCAGTATGTTGGCCGCATTGTCTGTCACCACACACCCCTTGGTGAAGGGCACATTTGGCATGGCCCACTCCCTCACCATGGTGGTCAGGGCTGACTCGATGTTCTGAGCAGTGTGGTGCTGTCCATGACTTCTTCTTGAAGCAGGGCCCACCTATACCCTGATTTGGGACCCCTCCTGCCACTGCCAAATGCTGCCTCCGGGTCCTGCCACCAGTGTGCCATCACTGCCAGGTAGGTGTGCTGCACGTTCCTGCTCGATCACAGGTCTGTGGTGAAGTGGCCGGTGGCACCCCCAGCCCTTGCCAGCTGCTCCCTCACCTGCTCCTTTAAAGCCCGGTACAAGTCTGACACACTTGCCGACTCAGGGTGGTGCGCAAGGGCAGATTAAACTGGGGGGCCAGGAAGCCATTCAGGTACCTAAACCTCATGTCCCTGACCACCGAGAAAGGTTTCCCATCCAGTGCTATCATTTCCCCCAACATGTGCGTGGCTTTTAGTTGAAAGTCACACCACCCTCCATGTCCTGCAGCTGCCGTTGGACATAGCAGCTGCCCCCACCCCAGCTCCTCCATGCTGCACTGACACTGCTGTCGCTCCACCCTAGCAGAGATACTGTCCTGCTGCTAGAGGCAGCTGTTTGAGCAGGATGCTTGTCTGCTGATGGAGGCAGATGATTGGCCACTGCAGTGGGGAACCCACTGCCATCCACTGCCCCTGCCTGCCTGCTTAGCAGCACAGTGCAGTGGCATCCCTTCAGGTGCCTCGCCATGGCAGTTATGCCAAGGTTGGTGAGTACCTGCCCTCACTTCACCACCTTCAGGCACAAAGTGCACTTCTCCTCCCTGGGATCATCTGCCCATACCAACTTAAAATGCACCAAGATGGAGGATTGTTTGCCCACTCCTGCCTTCTGGCCTGCATCGGGTGATGCACCACTGACAGCGCTGCTTGGAGGGGAAGGACATGGTGGAGACACAGCTCTTGGAGGGACAGCCGTCACCTCAGTACGAGACATCTCCTCCTCAGGACTAGTGTCTGCCTTGCTGTCCCCAATCTGAGTGATGTCCCCTCACAAAGGGGAGTACTGGGACCCTGAGACTGATCGACTGCCCACCATGCTGCTTCCACTCTCCCTGTGCCCCCTATAGCTGCTGCTGTTGCTTCTGCTGCTCCTCTCCCTGCTGCCATTTTCCAGGGATTGGGCCCTTCCTCTAGCAGGCGGGGTGGGATCCACCAGCCCTGGACTTCTGGGGATCAACTCAATAATGGGGGTCGGATACATTGGTGGCCCTGGAGGAACATCTGACTCTGAAGCACCTGCACCTGTTCCTGCATCAGCAGCAGAGACAGACGCAGCCTCCTGGACTGCAGGCCTTCCAGTGCCCTATGTGGCAGTGGAGGATGCTGGCAGGAGGCGATGCCGAACCACACTCCTAGTACCACTGCCCTAGTGGGAGACTCTGAAGCCTGACTGCCAAAATCAGGCCTATGCAGTTTGGGGTGTGGTGATTGGTTTGGGCTCCTGCTGATGCCTGTTGCCACTCCGCTGGTACGGCCCCTACCACCACTTCCACATGCCCCATTGCCCGCCTTAAGGGCAGCAGACCTGTCTCTTCTGCTTCCCTTCTCCATTTCTCCCACCCAAAGAATGCACAGGAAGATTATATATATATATATATATATATACACACACTAACTCTAATTGGTATTAACTATTCTAAAACCTATGGAACTAAATGGAATATTATCTAATAACTACAAAGTCCTAGTCCTACAAATACACTATAAAATATTAAAACTGAATCACTAGACACTATAACTAATCTAACTCCTGCAACTATTTATCTATAGTGACTATCTAATATCTAATATCTATCTCTATATACACAAGGATGGGAGGGCGGGGGAATACAGACAGCTCACAGCAAACAACACAGGGAGGGGTACAAAACCGAAATGAAACCTAAATCAATCTAATGCTACTCTAAAAAGATCCAAAAACAGGGGAAGGGAATCAGGGATGTAATATATGCACGGAGGAGGGAAGGATTCAATGGAGGGTAGGGAGAAAGAACACAGAGAAGGGTAAAAAAAAGCAAAAAAAACTAAATCTTTTTTATCTAAACTAAATAAATGAAACTATGGAGGTAAATGTGTGGAAATGGGTGAAATAGGGCGAGAATGGCAATGGATTGGGAGGAACACAAACTGCTGGGAGAGGGGTATTTCTGAGAACACCTGCTGATAGGCTCAGTGTCTAGCTCAGAAGGAGTTGGAAGGGGGGAGGACAATGACTTTTGTTACTTGCTGCGCCTGTCTTTCCACAAGCCCTATTGGCTCCATGTAGCCTAGTCTGTGGCCAATTGCAGACTGCAAAGCCAGTGGTCTGTGGAAAAGAGGGATGGTGATTGGGCAGGCTGGCTGCTAGTCCAAGCCTCACCACCACTGGTGCCTGGAAGTCTGATTCTCAGCTCCCCGCCCCCCCCCCCCAGGTCTGCTAGTCCTGTTTTATGCACCCAAACACGCCCAAACTCTTTGGGGCTTCGGGCGTTCATTTTGGCGGTTCATTTTGGCCGTCCGAACGGGCTGAGTTTGGGCTGACCCCCGAATGTCCAAACCACGTTCGCACATCCCTAAAGAAGAAACTCCCAGAAGCTTCTGGAAACAGTGCCATATTTGGTAGGATGGAGGATGGAAGGGGACAACTGAGTCATGGGGTAAGGCATATTTTGAATCGATCAGCTGACAAAGCCAGATGGCTAATTTGATTGGTACAAGGTTGCATCCAATATAAAGAGAAGTTCCAAAAACAAAACTGGCACACATCTCCCATAGCCACCCCATTCTCTGGTGAATTTGGCTGTGTGCTGATACAGTGTTAACTGTGAGTAATCAGGTGGGCTGGAGGGGATCCTGGCATAGCACAGCATTGTTTGGCATGGCCTGCCTGTGCATAGGGTCAATGCTGGGGCATTGGGACTTTTCATGCCATGCCATGCCATGCTTTTTTTTTTGTAAGGTTCCACTGGGGGCACATCGCTGGCTGGCTACTGCTGCTTGCTTGGCTTCGCAGTCAGACAGCAGCACCATGAACCGCCCAGAGGACTCTCTCTGTCTGGCTCCAGGAGTTAAAGTTCCCTCTGTGCCAGGGTGCCTCAGTGTGTGTGTGTAGTAGTAGTAGTAGTAAGTAATGCCTCTGATTCTGTACTATTTCTCTACAGTACCTTGGATTTGGAGGACACCTTTGTCTATCTGAGTGTGAATTGCAAACTGTTGTGGTGAACTCATTGTGAATTGAATTTTGTCATCTTCACTACAGAAAGTATGGAGAAAGAAATCTGGATTATTGGAGATTCATATGTTAGACAATTACAGCAGTTTGTCAGGGAAGAGAGGTTTGACTTTTCCTCTGACAACCAAATTTATAAAATATACTGGTTTGGAAAAGGAGGAATGAGATGGTATGAAACTGTTCCAAAATTGCAAGAGATTAGGAGAAGCTCTGTTCCAGTTCCTTCTGGAATTCTAATCCAATGTGGTAAGAATGATGTGGATTTCACCAGAGTTCGCTAATCTGATGAGAGATATGCAAGCTGACTTCTCACATAGGGCTGAAACTGCAAGCCTCCGCAGTAGCTGTTTCTGACAGAAAGAGCTCTTCCATAATGGCCACCATGGTAGCTGTTTCTGATGGAAATTGCTCTTCCACAAAGAGCAGCACAGTGTGATAGAAACGTTAATTCTGCTACTTCCTCTGGCACTTTCCAACATGCGGTCACAATGTGAAAGTAGTTGAACAATTTTTCTTCTGACACTTTCTGAGATTATACCAACACTTTCTGACACTTTACGATAATTCTGATAATACCGAAGTTGCAAAGAAAGGGCGCGGAATTAGCAGAATGCTGGTGGGAAAGCTGCAGAAAGTTGCAAGCAATTTTAAAATGGCAGAATGAAATATTGGCGCAGAAAAAGGAGTTGCCGCTTCAGTCCTACTTTCTCACATATCATACGATCCTTTCCAGCTGCAAGATACTGTTCTCTGATTTGATCGAAAGACCAGAGAATAAATATTTCAGCTGGAAGTGGGACTTAGCAGGCTTCGGAAAGTGATTAAAAAATTGAACAGGTCAATCCATGGTTTTCTGCGTCATCGAGGCATAGGTTCAATTTGGCATAGGGATTTTTCCAAACATTTGCTTTCACTGTACACGAGTTATCAAGTCAATTTATCGAGAGAAGAACAGAATCTATTTTTTACATATATCCATAAAAGCATTCTGGAAAGCATCTTGTTTACTTAGTCTGACCGGGAGCCAAAGTTTATGGTTCTTATAAGAGCTGTTCCACTAGTTACATTGACATTCCAAGAAAGACTTTAAAAACATGTTTGTTTTTTTCCATCACATAGCTGACCTAGTTTTTTGAGTAATTAAAAAAACCCTGAAAATATTAGTTTTGTATGCAGGGAGTGTCTTGTTGTTTCCCTGTTGTTGTTGTTCTTGTTGCTGCTGCTGCTGTCCTTCTCTGACCTCGACACAAGCACCTGGAGTACTCCAGTCCAGTCCTCACAGATATACAGTGAATACTGAAGATCTTCATTCTTCATGAGGAGGACCGTCCTAAACGCAGATTGACCATCAACTTGATGGTGAGTGTGGTGGGGGGAGGGTGTGTGGCACTGCACACGTGTATGCACAGTTAACACAGTGATGATGATGATGATGATGATGATGATGATGATGATGATGATGATGTCATCTAACACATTCTCTAGTCTCTCTAGCAAGAGTGCACCCTGCTGGATTCTTCTTGGGGTATAGGAAGATACTTTGGTTGGAGGGAACTTGGAACAAACAAAGCATGGTGTTGTAGTATGGGGCTGGGGGCATCATCAGGTCTGTTGTCATCATCAGAAATGACAGTGAAGGTGGGAAAGAGAGAGAGACAAATGGAGACACAGGTGACGCCAGGAGAGGGCTTTCTTTTATTTAGCCAAACATCATGGAATCATATGGAGAGCAGGAAGGCAGAAAAGGTGGAAGAGGGGCAGGAGTCCTAAGATGAACTGAAGAGAATGATCTTTTTTCTATGGGTCTTTGAGTAACTAATTGTTTTTCTCTCTTGCTTTAATTGCTAGATTCGTTGTCCACCTCATATGTGACAGTATACTGTCAAAGGGTCAGAGGGCTGGGCACAAAAAGAAAGCTACTGCTGCTCCTCCTGTCTGTTCTCCTGCCACACGCATGTGTCCTGGGACAGAAGAAGCAATGACAAATGAGCAGTTGGTGGTGTTGTCTGGCGCATCCACCACACAGGAGTGTAAGAAGGAGGTGGTTGTTGTTCTTCAAGACATTGTGCTTGCAAAGAAAAGCATAAGTGACCCACAGCCCTACTCAGAGGAAAGGATGGATGAAGATGAAGCTCGTCCAGGGACTCCCAATCTACTCACCATGCCAGAGGGAGGAGTCCTTGTTGCTGTTGAAGGAAACCCGGAGACAGGTGCAGGGAGGACGCAGATGAGGCACAATGTTTTCGCAGTTTGGATCCTGGACTTGTCACAGAGCACCTCTTTGATAGTGGTGATTCTGAGTAGGGCTGAAACTCGATTCTGGCTTTTTCTCAGTTATCACTGAGAATTACGATTCTTGTCTCATTCTAACTGAGAAAAAATAACAGAAAATTGCTGTTTATCGGTCAAGAACCGTTTCTAGAATTACCATATACTTTTTATCGGATTGTCGTTTATTGGATTGTCATTTACCGGATTGCCGGTTACCAAGTTAACATTTAACGGATTGTCGTTTACCGGATTGCTGGTTCCCGAGTTACTGTTTACCTAATTTCCAGTTACTGTGTTCCGAGGTACCATTTACATTGAGTTATTTTGTTATTATTTTCAGTTCTTATAATTAACATAAACATAAACATAAACATAAATATAAACATAAACATAAACATAAACATAAACTAGCAAACACGATAAACTGACAAACATGATTAACAATAACAACGATAAATGGTAATCCGGTAACTGGTAAACACAGTAAACCGGTAAATCGAGTCTCATCCAAAATCTCAACACAAAACTGAAAAAGCTGTGAAATCTCTACAGCAATTCGCGGTTATCACTATACTGCCACAAGAACCAATTTGGTTCTTGTTTCAGTCCTAATTCTGATGAGGATGACGATGATCATCGCGAGACTGTTGAGGCTTTCTCAGAGAGATCAGGGGGAGAATGACAACCTGATGAACTTGCCAAGAAGGAGCGCCATTCAACTTCTCCTTGGGCAGGCACCCCCAGCACTTCAATGTCCGTGGCATCTTGCAGCAGTTGTTCCTCTGGTGTCCTGTCCTCCAAAAAAGATTCCAAATCTACAGCTACTCCATCCTTAAGGTTGCCCAAGGTTGGAGGGATTATGGACAGATTTGTGACAATGGGGTGCAGTTTAACAGTAGCCTCCGCTGTTTGCAGTCAGCCTAGTCTGCAGCATCCTCAGTCCGATGATGATGATGATGATGACAATGATGATGACAACAACAACACTGCATGGCCCGTTGTTCCCGAGACCCCAAAGAAAAGCAATGGAAAAAGACCAGCATGTGGAAGGTCATGGGTCTGGGATCACTGTGAATTGATGGAGGGCAATAAAGGTATTGCTATTTGTAATTACTGCAAGGCCCACTTGAGGCGTGGGAAAGATGTTGAAAAGTTGGGCACCACAATGATGAGTTCACAATTCAAGAGTACACATGTGTATGATCTCCTTCAGTTCCAGAAGCAACCTGTCTCCCCTGTGTCTACTATAGTAGTAGTAGCAGCAGCAGCAGCGGCAGCAGCAATCCACTTACAGCAGTCTCCAGCAGAAACATCCCCCACTACTTCACAGGAGTCATCAAGGGCAGTCCCACGCTCACCTGCGTCACCAGCAGCATCTCTTCAGATGATGCTTGATAAGGTTTATGAAGAGAAGAAACTCCTTATAAGACATCACATCCAAAGGCCTGCACACTGGTGGCTCAGTCTGCCAAGTGGATGGCATCCAACATGCTCACATTCTCCTTTGTGGAGAGAGACAGAGGGTTTTGGGGAGTTCATGGAAGTATTTTTCCCCTGATGGAAAGTACCAAGCAGGGTGTACTTTGCCAGAAAAGCCATGCTAGAACTGTACATGGAAGCAGTCAAGAGAGAGAAGGGAGCTTTGAGGCAAGCGGAGAGTGTGTGTGGGGGGGCGGGGTTTCATCTCACCATGGACTTGTGGATCAGTGGTGCCCATCAGTAATATCTCGCTGTGACCGCTCACTGGTTGTACAGAGAGAAGAGCAGCCTGAGACAGAGGCAGGCCCTTCTTCGCCTGGCCCCTTTTGATGAAAGTCACACCATGCATAACATTTCCAATGAACTTCCAGCCATTCTGAAAAACTGACTGCAGCCATGTAAAGTGGAAGTTGGCTTTGTAGTCACAGACAACACAAAGAACATTTCCAACGCAGTGTGGCAGTCCAATCTCACTTGAGTCCCTGTAAGGGGTAGGGGGGAGTTGGAAGGGAGGAAGGGAAAGGCTTCAGTCTCTCACCACGCACCCCCTGAGCTCAGCACCCAACGAGTGGTATAATATTCCCTCAGGATCTTGTGTGACCATAATACTTCTGTACGGAAGAAAGCCAGATCATCATAGCGAGCAGGAATCAGGAATGCCAAACCCATGGCTCTCACACCCTGTGTTCTCCACAACGCACCACTCAGTGTGCAACACCCACACCCAGCCACTAGGGAATTCAGGGTTCTCCAAACAGTGAAGGTCGGGGGGGGGGAGAAATCCAGGGTCACGTATAGGAAGGGAGGAGGTCACAGTCATTCAGGGTTCAAGGAATAGAGAAGGCCTAGGTCTTGGGGAATTTAGAAGGGAAGTTCCATCAACAGTACACACAATCACCCTCACACCCTTTCACTCACACAATCGCACCTTCACACTCACCAACCACACTCTCTGCACCCTTTCACTACGCCAATGGTCTCCATGATAAGGTCAATCACACAAGGGTCAGTCTCTCACAGCAAGCTGATCACCGGCAAGGCTACTGAGCACTGTCTGCCCTTTTATGCTCTGTGGCCCCTTCCTGCTGTGCACGCAGATGCACCGAGCATCACAACGCTACTGGCGGTTCCATCAGGCTCATCCTGCGCTGCTTGGGGGCTCGTCTTCATGGCTGTGTCTTATTGTGAAGGAGGGCCTGATAGCCCCGCCCCACCTGTGCCACTAGCAAACTCCTGGCTGCTGCCACGGCTGTACTGGGAGCAACGGTGTGAGCCCCACCCCCCAATGATGCCGTAGCACTGCCTGACAGTCCCATGCCTTGAGCCAATGCATCAACCTAGTGGTGCAGAAGTTATGGAGTGAGAAAGAAGCTGCTGAAGGCGTGCCCGGCATGGACCCAGAGGTGAAGGAGCTCGTTGCCAGATGTTGACACCTCTGAGGACATTTCCACCATTCTGGTACAGCAAGATGAGCACTCAGGGAGGCCTAAGCTCATTTGTCCCTGTGGCGATTCAGGAGGTGAGGACAAGGTGGAATTCCACATTCCTCATGATAGACACGCTCTTGGTCCAATCGACTGCTATCCTGGACCTCTACCTGCATGGGCCAGAAGCACTGAAAAGGGATGTGGAGACCCACCTACTCACAACACAATCGATGCTTATAGAGGACATGGTAGTGCTGGTAAAACCATTTCATGAAGCAACAAACGTAGCCAGCAGCGCAGATGCAACTCTCAGTCAGCACATTTACCTTGTTCACTTGCTGGAGAGAAAAACCATGGAAATGGAAGAGCAGTTCAAGGTGGCGGACAGGGATGTTGCAGCATGACTGGTGAGGAAACTGCTGCAGGACCTCAGAGCCAGCCCCTACCTTTCTGAAATGAAAGAGGCAAGCCATGGTTGAGTCTCCTTTGCCCTTGACACTTGCTACAAACGAGTAGCACAAAAAAGGAAGGATGCGCCAAATCTGAACAAGGAGTTGGTAATCAAACTGCAGGAGCTAATATTGCAACAGCGAGCATGTGAAGAAGACAGAGTGCAAGCAGGGGTGGCTTCCCGAATAACTTCATAATCATCCAGGGCATCCACCCATGATGCGACTCAGAGAAAGTGCAGCAGAACAGAAGAGCCAGCAGTCAAAAGTGGAAGCCTGATGGCACTTGCACAGTTGGAACAATTGTCCTCCTCAAACAATGAAGAAGAAGATGGTTTCACATCCACTACAACTGACACAGAGGAGGCCTGCTGTGCAGCTGCAAGGAAAGAAGCAGAGAAGTTGGTCAAGGATTACCCAGGGCACTGTTATCATGGTAATGATCCATTGCAGTACTGGAAAGAACAAAGGGCTGCCTGGCCTCCCATGTACCAAATAGCAGTAGCACATCTCAGATGCCCTCCCAGTTCCATTCCGAGAGTAGCCCGTTGCATTGACCATGTGCAGCTTCTCCTCTCCTCTCTACGTATTCTGCACAAGCTCCTCATCTTCACCTACAAAGTCCTTCACAACCTCACTCCCCCTACCTCTCTGCCCTGATTTCCCTCCGAACCCCTGTTCGACCCCTTTGCTCCTCTTCCATCCCCTCCCTCATCCTCCCACGTCTCCCCTGCTCCTCCAACCACCTTTGTTCCTTCTCCCTCGCTGCCCCACACACCTGGAACTCCCTCCCTGCCCAAATCCACCTGGCCCCCACCCTCCACACCTTCAAATCCCTCCTCAAAACCCACCTCTTCCGCTCCACCCTTCCTAACTCCTGCTAATGATCCCCACCCAGGATTATCCCCCACCTGTTATCTGCAAACTCCAAATTCTCTGTAACCAAGTCAAGAACGTATACCTGAGCTCTCACATCCTCATGAATGTTTCATCCCTTGTCTCTCCCTCTGTTCTCCCTTCCCTGTCTCTCCTCCCCCTGTCTTTAGATTGTAAGCTCTCGGGCAGGTACCATTTCTATCTTACTTTTTGTAAAGCACCAGGTACATTGCTGGCGCAATAATTAATAATAAATAATAATAATAATTTCCTCGCTAAGAAAAACAAGGTAACTTTTTCCAGGCCAGGCACTGAGGACTTACCCTCCTGACCTCCAGAAGAGGATCTGGACTCTGTATCAGATGCGGAGGAAGAGACTGTGAGACCCACAAAATAACAGAAAGAGTAGGAAGACCTTTTTAGCAGCAGCCATTCAGCAATCACATCCAGTTCAGACCGAACTCGACCAGAACTGCATGATCTCAGTTCTGTACACAGGGAGACAGATGCCAACATGGAGGCTGGACCATGTAAACAGGAAAGAAGGCACCACCAGCTGCCAACTGGACCTAGTGTGCCATTTTCTAAGAAAAACAAATTAATAAAATTAGAAATTAAATTTAAAATGCATTCATGTTTTCTGTAGTGCTTATTTCAAAAGTGTGTCACTCTGGCTCTGGTGCCCCATTTCAGGGGAGGGAGGGAAAGAAATGTAACATCAGATCACCCACTGCCTGTGCCTGCCCAGAGTGGCATTGGAAGCTGCGTTATCATCAGTTTAGTCTTGGCTGGCTGATCCTAGCCTGGTGGTGACCCATGGTGAGGTAACTGATAGAGGGGGAAGGAATAAGTGGGTACTTTCAAAAAGATCACCTACTGCCCCTGCCTGACATGGCAGTAGACTGTATTACTTAACTGCATGCATTTCTCTGCTGCATGCTGCTTCTGGGTGGGTGCTAGGGATAGGCGAACGCGATTCGGAAGTTTGGACCGAACTTGACCAGTTCGGTCGACCAAACCGAACCAAACCAAACTCGATTTTTGAACCGAACCGAAACAAATTTCCGAACTCGGTTCTGTTTGCCCATCCCTATAAGATAATATTCCATTTAGTTCAATGGAGTTTGAATTTCCAAACTCTGTTTGGAAGTTCGGAGTTCGGACTGAACTTAAATAGTTCAGTCGACCAAACCGAACTTCCGAACCGAGCTCAATTTTCGAACTGAACCAAACCAAATTTCCAAACTTGGTTCTGTTTGCCCATCCCTAGTGGGTGCCCCATTACAAAGGACATAGGAATTTTAAGTAGCATATCTCTCATCAGATCACACAGTGCCCCGGCCTGCCCAGGGTGTGGCACTCTCTAGCTGCTGCATGTGGCATATCAAATAAGATCATGCACATTGCATGACTGTGCCAGAGTGTCTAATACATGGCAGATGATGGACATCTAGCCTGGTCTGTGGGAAGGACAGGGGAACCGAGTTCAGACTGGCTTTGATTTTCCCTCTGTTAATGATTATGCCATGAAGAGTTTTTGGAAATTGTACAGGTGCCAAAGTTTTCAGAAGTTTCTGAAGTTTTCCTACGTTCTGTGGTTTGGTCTCCAAAGTCTGAAGCTTCGGCAAGAACACTGAATTTTCTCTGAGTACTCAGACCGACTATTTGGAACTTCAAAAATTGGTCCAAATACTCAGAAGTACTATTCAGTTCAGCCCCAGTTAGTAGAAATAATTGCAGGGCCTGAGAGTGGGGAGGTCTGCCAGATGAAAAAGCCCAGTCAGGGGAGGACTGCTGAGAACAAGTGAGGGGCACAGAATAAGGGAGAGCCAGTGGGCTACTACTGGGCCTCAGAGTAACACTGGGGGGTTGGACTGGGTAGAAGGAAATAGAGGAGTCTAGATCCCAGGTGGGACCAGGGGTTATGGGACCTGACTACTACCTTGGGAAATAGTGGGTTTGATTCCCACAGGGATGCTTGGGCATGGGAGGCCCACCAAGCTGCGAGGCCAACAGGAGTATGGGTAAGGGAGGTCTTCACGCCTGAGTAAGGTAGGCCTGCCAGGCTCTATGGTAGTTGTCCTACTCTGGCCTGCTCCTAATAAGCTGGCGTATCCTCCTCTCCACAAAAGGGTGTGTATATGTAGCAGGGAAGAGCACTGTGGAGCACCATAGCCCTTTAAGTAGGTGCATCTCAGTCCTGATGGAAAGGCCAAGTAGGGCCAGCTGGGCTATGGAATGGCAGAGCCATCCCAGGAGTAAGAGATGAGCTAGAGGTCTCAATAGAGGGGTTGACTGTCTGAGGGAGCTGGGAGCTCTGCCTTAGGAGGGCTCCAGATTTGCAGGAGACTGCAGCGAAGGGACAATAGAAATCTGTATCCAGCCAATTTGAACCAGGTATGTAATGGGAAACTGAGTTAAACTTAAAACTACAGTCAAAGGGTAAACAGAAAAGGAATTATGGACAACTGGAACTATCTGGTAGCCATGAAATGGACAGAAAAACACAATAACACAGTAAACAGTACAAAGTAGTATTACAGTAAAGCAGTTAGTGGGTTAAATCATTGCATACCAACTGTGAGCAATTGTTGGTGTGGATTAGTTACCACATACCAACAGTTTCCAGTTACTGCATGCTTAGCCATTTCAGCTCTAGTTAATTTCAGTAGTACTATTTAGCACTAAATAAATTGTTTTAGCTAATCTTACATTGCTTTATGCTATATTTGTTATGTTATGACTGTGAAGTGCTCAGAGTGCCATATAGGAGAGGGGGTGCTTTAGACATAAATTATTCTTGTTCTTATTATTTTATTCATATTCTTATTTAATTAGTACTAAACATAGTACTACCGAAGCTAACCTAGTGCTGAATAACAATAAACCAGTAACCAAATTTATGTTCATTTCAGCATTAGAAACAAGTTTATTTTACTTCTTTGGAGTAAAAACTGACTTCCCTGAATTATTGTCTGGCTTCTGAAGAAGAGGAGATGCCCTCCCACTGTACTTTTAATTGTTTTTTGTCATAACTATACTGCTACCCTGATGTCTATTAGGCACAGTTCTGGGATGACCTGCAGCCCTAAATGATTTGCTGTCAATGTCCAAACTAAGGCTGAAATGAATTCCCATCAAAATCCATGTTCCTGATACTGTTCCGGTCAAATTGAGAACTTCTTGGTACTCAGTAACATCTCAAGTGACATATTGTTTCTTGATTTACCGATAATTTGCTTACTGGAATCCCATTTCACCACTTTGCCGTTTTCCGTTTTGTCGTCAATTTGAAATCCCCAGAGGATACAATTCCACATTTCTTGTATCTTCTCTGCACTCCATTTTCCCTTGTACTTCCTTGTCAATCAGTGGCTGGTACACAAATTCCTTTACAAATCTGCAATCCAGATGCAAATTGGTCAAAGCAAAGGGAAGAACATACAACAATTCCGATTTGAGGCTCTGGAATGGAGGCACTTTTTTAAAAAACGGGTTTGGGCAGGTGTGAGGGTTAAGGGGTGGGCTATTCACACAGTGAGCCTAGTACCAAACCCTGCACATCCTGCATGTGTGCATGCATTCACGCGATTTCCACGGTGCACAATGTGTCCGTAATAGGAATCTGTGTGGCTGTGGGCGCATGCGTGCAGCTATGCATGCAATTTGCAGGGCTTGGGATCAGGCTCAGTGATTGGCTCAGAAATGCAGAAACAACGAACAGACAGAAACCCAGAAATAAAATTATACTCTCAGCAATGCGGAAAAGGGTAAATCAATGGTATATGCGGTAAATTGGAAAACTGGTAAATCAGGACATTATCTCACAGTGGGTGATTTCAGAGGTTACGTGGTCCCGATTCACCACAGTGGATTCCCGGCGGGAGTAAACCGAACAACCACCCCCCGTGGTCAAAAAAAGCCCTGAACAGACGTGATGGGACCGGGACCATGGCAGGGAATTGGGCTGACAAATCGCGCTCCGGGGCAGCGCAACAGACGTGACTCCGATTTCCGGCCATGGTCAAAACACCCAGAAGGTGCCGGGTCAGCCCGTCCCGGCTGCTGCTGCTGCTGTCTCTACACCGCCTCCAGGTGCAACACAACCGCCTCCTCCCCCACCCACGCCTCTACCGCCACCTCCTCCACCTCCTCCTCCTCCCTTGCTCTTTCGCCCTCCGCTCGCCTCTCCCTTCCACCTCACTCCATCCCGCCCCGTCCCCCTGATGCTGTGTGCCCTTTAAATATCCCTCCACTGCCTGTGTTGTTGCTCGTTGCCTGGTAGCAATGCTGCATGCTTTGCCCCAGGCTGGGAATCATTTCCTTTGATTCTGGCCAGTGGTTGCCGGCCAGATGTTACTTTTTGTTGGTTCCCATTGGGAATCTCTTTGACCATGCTTTTGGAGATGGTCCGGCGGGGAACTCCGGAAGTGTGGTAGATTTTGACCCCATGTGGGTATTAACTGTGGTGAACATCTGTAGGCCACTGAACAGATGTTAAGGGCGCTTTGGCCCTGCTGCGGGATTGACCGTGGTTCACTGTGGTTGAGCGTGATCTCGTAACGTCTGAAAATACCCACAATTGTGAGAATCAAGAAATGTTTTGATATCGGGAAATGGTTGGGAAATCGATTCCAGTTCCTGAGTAAACATTTTGCTGCTTGTTTCAGCCCTAATCCAAACCAATCATACTCAGGGTAATGGTCACACTTTGTGAAAAGTTAGTTAGCTCTGCCTGATTTTATGGGACATTCATGGGACATTTCTTGGCTCAGAATAGCTCTCTTAAATCTTGAAGCAGAATTTTTTGCATTTTAAAATTGTCTCTCATCTCTGCCAATTTCAGACCCAACTATTTACCCCCATGCTCTTTTTTTTCTCCCCAAGCACTGAGTAAATTCTGCAATGCTCCTCTCCCGTTCCCCAGTTCTGAGGGAGAGTGATAAGTATTTAAAGCTTCCAAATTGGAATTAGAGTTGCTTGAAAAATTTCCACATGAAAAATGTAACAACATTAGAATATTAGATTACTGGATCGAAAAAGTTTGATTGGCAAAATGAAAAATTGGTGGATGTTGTTGTTTTTGCTGACTGAAAAGTACAGAGAAGAGAAGTATTTTTCTTGTTTTCTGTCCAGTGGAAATTGGGGATGGGCAAACAGAACCGAGTTTGGAAATTCGGTTCGGTTTGGTTGGGTTCAGAAATCGAGTTCGGTTTGGAAGTTCAGTCGGTCGACTGAACTATTTGAGTTCGGTCTGAACTCCAAACATCCTAACAGAGTTCAGAAATCCAAACCCCATTGAAGTAAATGGAATATTATCTTATGGGGATGGGCGAATAGAACCGAGTTCGGAAATTCGGTTCGGTTCAAAAATTGAGTTTGATTAGAAAGTTCGGTTTGGTCGACCGAACTAGTCGAGCTCAGTCCGAACTCCAAACTTCCAAACTGCGTTCACCCATCCCTATTGGAAATGTTTTCTTGCACCAAAAATGATCAGGATCTTTAGGGGGAGGTGAAGCAGGAGAGAATTAAAAATATTAAAATTATAGTTTCAAAAAATGTCATCGAAAAACCCAAACTTTCTGGGATGTACTGTATGTGTTGAAATTGCACTGTGTATTGGAGGGAGAAAGAGACTTCTCCTTAAGATCACAAATCATTTGTAGAGTAAGGAAATGGGTCACCTATCAGTGACTACCTGGTGTATCTCAATAGACATTTGCAGTTATTCTATACAGGAAAATAACATTAAATGCAACATGATATCTTATATAGTAGGTGGAAAATGTGGATAAGCAAGTCATTCTGAACCCCTTCTTAAACCCCAGAATGAACCCATATGGTAGGGAGTCATGTCAATCCAAGTGTGAACTGTTAGCACTGCAGCCTTTTCCAATGGAACTCTGTAGTACATTATATGGACTCATGCATAATTGCTTACACTGCTGTGTATTAGGTTGTCTTGCCAGGGACTCTGGGTGATTTCAGACGTTATGGGCGGGCGGTTCACCACAGTGAACCCCCAGGGGGGTTGAACAGAACAATCGCGCCCCGGGGTGAATATAAGCCCCAAACAGATGTGACAGGACTGGGACCATGTCCAGGAACCGGGCCGACCCATCACGGACTGGGGCAGCACAACAGACGTGCCGCCGATCCCCAGCCGTGGTCAAAACTCCCAGAAGGCACAGGGCAGGGGCAGGACACAGACATGGCCGCCTAAGGGCAAACGAAGCCAAAAGGCACACAAGGGAATGCCCACACAAGGGAAACGGGAAGGGAGGGGGGGAAGAGGGAGAACAGGCTGACAGGTACCACACACACAGCACGCACACACACAGCGGACCCGCAGTGGGACACACAGCAAGACCACGTGCCCGGGCAGACACAAACACACACACACACACACACACCACACACACACACGGGAAAGGTCGGGAAAGGGGGGCAGGGGCCCCCAGAAAACAGCACAAGGAACAATGGGAGGGACGAGGGGGGGCACTGCA
Organism: Sphenodon punctatus; assembly: GCA_003113815.1. Taxonomy (NCBI): domain Eukaryota; kingdom Metazoa; phylum Chordata; class Lepidosauria; order Sphenodontia; family Sphenodontidae; genus Sphenodon; species Sphenodon punctatus. Next base: position 743,698 of record QEPC01002150.1, on the reverse strand, counting down.
AAGGGGCAGGGTACAGGCTGCAGCAACCCCCACCCCCACAGCACCCCAGTCCACAGAGGCGCCCCCAGAGCAACAGAGGAAGTCTTGGAAAGGGGGAGCCTGGACCCCCGGAACAAGGCACGCTGGGTGCCCGCACTGCAGAGTGGCCCGGCGGTGAGGGTTCCGGAGGAGAACGGTGGCCCCAAAGTCACAGAGGGGCAGATGGAGGGCAGCCAGGTCCGGAGGAGCCCTGCTGCAGGTTCAGCGACACTCTCCCACCTGGGGAAGGAACACGGTCCAGTCCAGGGGTGCCCAAACCCCCAGTTCACACAAGCACCCGGGGGGTGCAGAAGGTGCCAGGGGCAGTGGGAGCGGACAGGTAGCTGCACATAGGCGGGTCGCGAGCCACACAGAGAGGCGCAGCCAGCCACCGGGACGGGCAACAGGGGTGGGGTGGGGGACCGGAGGTAGCCTGGGGCCACAGGCAGGGGCAGCAGTGCCCCATGAAGCAGACGGGAGAACACCACCATGGAGACATCAGTGCGGGAGCAGGCAGCGGGGACCACCCCCCCGGACAGGGATGGGAGCCCACATGGGGGCACGACACCAGGGGGGCTGGGAGGAGCGGTAGGTGTCACAGGCTGCCGCTGGGGGCCCCCGTGGTCCCAGGGCCCAGGTGCCCTGCCCAGTGAACCAGGTGGGGCCAATGCAGCAAGCCCCGGTGGTACCCCTGCAAGGACATGTGGTGGGCGAACAGGTAGTAGGCCTCGAAGGGATCATGCATGGTGAGAGCCAGCTGGATGTCCACACGGGACCACACCCCCAACAGGGCCGACATCTCCACCGCAGAAGGCTCCGGCACACAGCAGGCAGCAGAAGGGGGCCAAGGAAGATGTCCCAGCTCCAGCAGC
>QEPC01002150.1:714377-740349 GCA_003113815.1 Sphenodon punctatus | reverse complement strand
CGACATCTCCACCGCAGAAGGCTCCGGCACACAGCAGGCAGCAGAAGGGGGCCAAGGAAGATGTCCCAGCTCCAGCAGCTGATGGTACACTGCCCCACGGGTTCGCTGGTACCCATGGGCCCCGTGAACACAGGAAAAGTAGGACACGGCCAAGGCAGGGCCACCCTCAGCAAGGCACTCCGTGTAGGTGCTCAGGCCGCACACCACCAGCGCAGACACGGTCTCTGACCCAGTCCAGGGCACATGAGAGCACAGATTCTCCGGGATGTGCCCCTCAGGGAAATGAACCAGCCCCAGGGCCTCCGTGTGCAGCTGGCAATCACGAGCGCTCGCCTCATAGCCGAAGTAATGGAGTCCAGAGCTCACGCTCTCGAAGGCACCCGCACGGCTTCCCGGAGTGCCCAGCAGCAGCTGCATGGCTGGGGTATGCCACAGGTCGCACAGAGACATGGTCTCACGGAAGGCACAGATATGGGGGGCCCCTAGGGGGCCGGAGAGAGGGAGCCCCGTGGATGTGCAGCCAGCCATGGTCTGGCATGACAGGGAGAATAACACAGAGCCCTGGGGGCACACACACCTTCCAGGGCCGGGAGGGGCTCTGAGGGGCCCCCAGGATAAGGAATGCGGCCGTGGACCGCAACATTGTAGCACAACAGAGCGAGGCATGGGGTGCGGACCCGGCACAGCTGCACAACACAACAGCGAGCACAGTGTGCGCCTAATCGCACCTTCAAGGCCATCCTGTAGCAAGCAGTGCAGGAAGGGGGGCCGGGGTGGCGGTGGAGATAGCTGATGGAATGCAGCTGTCTTGGGAACGCGCAGACCCGTGAGCCCATGCAGGGATGAGGCATGGGGATCCGCCTGCTGGTGCGCCCCCCTGCAGGCCCGCAGGCCCCAGCCCCAGCAGGGCGGGGGCATGCCCGCCCAGGGGCCCACCCCCCAGTCAGCCTCACCAGCATAGGCCTGGTATAAGTGGCCTCTGCCCCCCCTTGGCCCCCACCACCATGGAGCATGACAGGGCAGCTGCCTGTTGGATGTTCCTCGCGCTCGCTGCCAAGTGGTTCCGTGAGCACACAGAGCAGCTGCGCCTCCTGACTACGGAGGTGCACCTGGCTGCCCGCTTGTAGTTTGCCCTGGCCCAGACGGCCACCATGGGACTCCGAGCCCACCACGCCCTCAGGAGAGCCCGAGCGCAGCTCAGGGTGCAATGCAGCTCCTGGGGGGCTGTGCAGGCTGCCAGCCAGACCCTGACCCAGCCTGCAATGCTCCGCTGGGCTATGTGGCACCTCCTCTGGGCAAGGGAGACCCTCCACTGGGCTGCCCTGCTCGCTATGCCCACAGAAAGAAGCCTATGGGTCGCAGAGCGCCCACAGGCATGGTGGGCTCGGGCCCTGGCCCACTGCGAAGAGCGGATGGCCCCGAGTGGATGGCCCATTTTTGGATGAGCAAGGGCACCCTGCTGCACCTAGCAGAGCTCCTCACACCCTGGCTGGAGTGGCAGCACACTTCCATGTGGGAGCCCATCCCCATGGTCCAACAGGTGGTCATTGGGGTCTGGGCCCTCGCAACGCCCGACTCCTGCCGGTCCATGTCCCAGCACTTCAGGTTGGGGCTCAGCACGTTGCCTGCATCCTGCAGGATGTGTGCGAGGTGGTGGAGGGCGTGGTCCTGGACAGAACGATCCAGCTCGTGGACCAGGGCGACATGATGGCAGGCCTCGTGGCCGGGGGCTTCCCCAACTGCATTGGAGCCGTGGACAGCACCCACATCGAGATCCTCTGCCCGGCCTCCGGGGAGCCCCTGGAGTATGTGAACCAGCACGGTTACTACTCCCTGCACCTGCAGGGGTGGTGGACCACCGGGGCCAGTTCTTAGACATCTACACGGGCAACTCTGGCTGCAGTCACGACGCCAGGATCATGACAATCTCCCCCTTCTATGCCCGGATGTTCTGGGGGACTTCGCGGACATGGGCATGAGGTGGATCGAGGGGGTCCCCATGAGCCCCTGCATTCTGGGAGACCCCGCCTACCCCCTGACCTGCTGGCTGATGAAGGTCTACCCTGTCCTGAGCAACCCAGAGGAACTGGTATACAATACCAGCCTGATTTCCAGCCGGACCGTGGTGGAGCGTGCCTTTGGGGCCCTCAAGCAGCACTGGAGGAGTCTAGCTGAGCAGCTGGATTACACCTGGGGCTCGTTTCCGTTTCCTTTGGTTCTGCCCGGGGATTGGCGTCCAGACATTACTTTTCCTTGGTTCCCGGTGGTGGTCTGTTTGACCACGCTTCCCGGGATATTCCCCCGGCTAGCCCGGGAAGCATGGTTGAAATTGACCCCATGTGGGTATTGAGCATTTTGAACATCTGGCGCACGCCGAACAGACGTTCAGGGCTCTTTGGCCCCGCCACGGGATTGAGCGTGGTTCACTGTGGTTCAGCGTGATCTCGTAACATCTGAAAATACCCTCTGTTTATAAAAATATTGCTTGCAAATGCAATTTTATTTCCTGTTGAAATGGATACTAGTCTAGCAGAAACATCAAGGGTATCAGAACCAGGGGTCTTGGAATCTATCCCCAGCTCTGCCCCTGACCTGGATAGACTTATTTTATCTTGTTGAGTTTTTCTTACCCCAGTGTGATCAAAAGCTTACCCATGTCACTGTTGTTTAGGCTTGGTGTCAATTAGCCTGGCCAAATTGACTTCACTTCACTGAAATGAGGTTAATTCACACCAGCTGGAGGAAGCCTTTTTTCATCTGTCATTTCTCTAATAGCACTTCTTGATCTGTGTGCCTGAATGGTGCAACTGAAGCACAAAGGGGTAGTTTTACAAAGGCAAAATGGCACTCAGGCACCTAAGTGCCATTGACTTTCAGTGCAAATTAGACATCTGAGTGCCTCGTTTACCTGCACAAAGACTGACACTCAGTGGAAGTTAGGTGCATTAAGTGCCATTTTTGCCTTTGTAAATCTACTCCGGAGACTTCTTAAGAATGCAAGGGACTGGTGCATGTGGTTTACCTTCAGCCCATGTGCTCAAGTGTTTCCATTTTATGCACAGTTGGTGAAGGGGGATTTGTGAATGGTCAGCATGTGTGTGTGGGGGTGGGGTGGGGTGGAGGGGAGACAAAAAGGGAGAGGATGCCCTGAAGTGACAGAATGATAATTTATTATTAGCAAGAGCGCCACTTGTCCAAGCTGTTCTTCTCAGAAAAAGACAGTTGTTTCATTTCTACATCTAAATTTATTTATTGCGGCACTAGCTTTCACCATGGCCTATAGCAAGACACAGAGACAAAAAAGTAAAAGTAATCAATATAAACATCATACAAAAGGAGATCCACTCCAAACCAGAAATAGCAGAATAAAATTATTTCTATGGTCAGAAAATGCCCCAAAATAAAAAGAAAATTGCATACGAAACCATCCTCTCAATGAGCCATTTAGTAAATATACTTTGCTGCCACATCCTGGAAGGACACTTAAACGGTTATATCTTTACTGCTGATCTCAAACCATTTGTGAGAGGGGGGTAAACATTCCCCTGAATAAAGTTTTACTTTTTTACTTTAAAGAAAATTTGTAACCCGCATCCTCTTGCACATTGGCAACTCGGGGTTGCATACATCATAAAACATAACAATAAAATATAACAATAAAATCATTTAAATACAATATATCATATATATGGGTCTGAGAGGGTGGCCTGATGTACCCTCAGGTTCCATTTCCTCTGACAAGTTGATCATATCAGTTCACCTCCTCCTCCATCCCAAGATGCCTGACTTGGGTGGGGGTGTGGGGTGTCTGCAGGGTCCCCTAATGGGACCAGGAAGCAAAGAGAGGGATCACTGAGACTCCCTGGGACCACATTTTCCTCGGGTGCCCTTTGCAGAACCTTCCTCTCCCTGGGACTTATCCCGATGCTTGGCTGCAGCATCTTACTCTTGCGCCAGGTCACAATTCCCCATCTCATAAAGAGATGTCTCCATTGTATGTGTGGTAAGTATCCTAGCAAAAACCTTAAACTATCAACCGGACCCCTGCAAGAGTGTAACAAATGCAATATTAGCCATCCAGGCCTAAAACCCTCACATTCAGGCTATTTAATTTCCAACACTTGTGAGGAAGACAAAAAACAGCGATCCCATAAGCCAATCAGGAATATCCATAAAAAATTCCTTCCCAGACCCAACTGGTGACTGGCTTATGCTCACAGTTCCTTCTGTATAGGGTCGGTGGGTGCTTACATGTCCAGTCAGCTCCCCAAATATTCACCACTGCGGTTGGAGACTAAAATGGCGCCAGTGAAAACTTGCAACATGAAACTTCCCTTTCTTCCAAAGGTAAGGGTTTGCCTGCCAACCCTCACTGCAGCACTACTTGACTCTCTTCCAGCTTCTCTTGTACAGTGCAGCAAGGTCCTGTTCTTCCTCTCAACAGGAGTGGGACAACAGCCATCATCCCCCGATGTTGCAAGGGGGATTGTGGTCAGAATGAAAATGATTTATATATTTATACCCAGGGGCATAGCAAGGTTATGGAAGGTCTGGTCTCAGATCCCAATAATTAGCCCCCAGCCCTCTGCCACTGGCTATAATCTTGAGCGCAGGAAGATTAGGGGTTTACAAGGGAGCTAGGGCTCCTCAGACCAATTCTCACATGGCTCTAACATGGGTGAGGCAAGAAGGGATTGAGGGCACATGTGCTGAGGCAATGGGGAGATAGATGTGCACCAAAGGGCAAACAGGCGAGTGGGACTGGGGGGATGGGAGGGAAGCCCCAGTGGTGGAGGCAGGGGATGGGGTAAAGGCGGTTGGCTGTTTCATTGGGGTGGTTTGGGTTCAGGGTGGGTTTTGGGAGGAAGGGGGTATACTTTTGAGGGGGTTATTGAGAATGCCTCCTACCCCAGTAAGAGAGGGGGAGGAGGGGGACTGGGTTAGGGAGATGAGGGTTGTTTTCTGGGGGGATATGGTTTTCTGGGCGAATGTGATTTATTTATTTATTTAAAACCTTTTTGAGTTGCCCCCCCCCCATGCCTACGGCATCTCAGGGTGACGTACAACTTCATAAAATGTTACATAAAAGCATTTTATAACAACACAATAATTTAAAGCTAAAACAGGGTTGGAAAACTAAATTAATAAAAATAAAAATAGAAATAGATATAAAAGGTAGGGGAGAGCCAGAAGCCTAACCCATCATCCCCCACACCCTCCCCAAAGGCCTGGGCGAACAGCCAGGTTTTACAAGCCACCGGAATGTCAAAAGGCTTGGGACCAGGCAAGCTTCCTCCGTGAGGGAATTCCAAAAACGTGGCCCGGTCACTGAGAATGCCCTCTCCATTGTGGCCCCCTGCTTAACATTGGGGACCTCCAAGAAGGCACCCCTGGCAGACCGAAGGAGTTGATTTGGGGCATGAAGGGTGATGGGGGGCCACCCTCCTGAGGTAGGAGGGACCCAGACCATGAAGGGCCTTATAGAACAACACCAATACCTTGAACCCGGCTCAGCAAGCTATTGGCAGCCAGTGCAGAGTCGGAGCACAGGTGTTATATGCTCCCAATGACCTGACACCATCAGGAGCTGGGGTGCCACATTCTGCACGAGCTTCAGCCTCCAGACCAGGAACAAGGGCAGCCCCATGTAGAGCGCATTAGAGTAGTCCAACCTCGAGGTGACGAAGGCATGGATGACGGAGCCAAGGTCTGACCCAGAGACACATGGACGCAGCCTCCACATTAGATACAACTGGCAGAAGGCGGCCTTCGCCACCCCCTCCTTCTCTCGATCCAGGCAGAGATTTGAGTCCAACACCACCCACAGACTCCGAACCTGTTGAGCTATTGGAGGGCAAAACCCCCAAACAGGGGGGGCGACACCTCCCTTGCCCTCCCCACCACCATCACCTCCATCTTATCGGGGTTGAGCTCCAGTCTACTTTGCCACATCCACTCCGCCATGGCCTCCAGACACTGGGAAAGCAACGAGACAGCAGGATCTGGGTCAGCTGAAAAAGAGAGGTACAGCTGAGTATCATCAGCATATTGGTGACATCACACCCCAAGGACTGCATATATACATTAAATAACAAAGGAGACAGGATAAAACCCTGCAGAATGCAACAGAATAAGGCTCAGGGGCAAGATGTTTCAGCTCCCAACACCACCCGCTGGCTTCTTCCTGAGAGGAATGAGCGGAACCATTCAAGAACAGTCCCGCCCAGATCCCCCAGGTCTCGCAGCCATCTCAACAGCAGCCCATGGTTCATGGTATCAAAAGCGGCTGAGAGATCTAGCAGGATGAGAAATGTAGAACATCCTGCATCCTTCTCCCGGTGGAGATCATTAACCAAGGCCACCAACGCTGTCTCAGTGCCATAGCTGGGATGGAACCCAGATTGAAAAGGTCTAGGAAACCGATGCTATCCAGATGTGCCTGGAGCTGGAGCGCCACTGCCCATGCAATAACCTTCCCTAAAAAGGGAAGGTTAGAGGCAGGTTAGTAACTGATGAGTGCGTCCACATCTAATGATGGTTTCTTCATCAGGGGGCGCACCACAGCCTCCTTGAGGCTGGGTGACATCCTCCCCTTCCACAGGAATGCATTAACTTCACAGACAAGATTGCTCAGATTCAAACCGACTTTGACGCTGGATTGATGGCAGTAGGGGAAGAGCGCGAGGGGACGGAGGGCCCGTCTGGTCCAGCTTTGTGGGGAGAGTTTCAGGAAGTGATGCCGACTGATGTGGTGGATGTCCTGGGGTCTGTGAGGGCCATGTGTTGTGAACTTGATCCGTGCCCATCCTGGTTAGTAAAAGCTTCCAGGGAGACGTTGGGGTCAGTGCTGGAGAGGGTAGTGAACGCGTCCTTGTGGCAGGGGAGGTTGCCGCCTTGCCTTAAAGAGGCTGTGGTGCGCCCCCTGCTGAAAAAACCATCTTTGGACGTGGGTGCGCTCGCCAGTTACCGACCTGTCTCTAACCTTCCCTTTTTAGGGAAGGTTATTGAGCGGGCGGTGGCGCTCCAGCTCCAGGTACATCTGGATAGCATCGGTTCCCTAGACCCTTTTCAATCTGGGTTCCGCCCCGGCTATGGCACCGAGACAGCGTTGGTGGCCTTGGTGGATGACCTCCGCCGGGAGATGGATGCAGGATGTTCAACATTTCTTATCCTGCTAGATCTCTCGGCCGCTTTTGATACCGTGGACTATGGGCTACTGCTGAGGCGACTGTGGGACCTGGGGGGTTTGGACGGGACTGTTCTTGAATGGTTCCGCTCATTCCTCTTGGGGAGGAGCCAATAGGTAGTGTTGGGGGAGGAGACATCGTGCCCCCGAGCTTTACCGTGTGGCATTCCGCAGGGTTCGAACTTGCCTCCGCTGTTGTTTAACATCTATATGCAGCCCTTGGGGGAGGTTGTGAGAGGGTTCGGGGTGCGATGTCACCAGTATGCTGATGATACGCAGCTGTACCTCTCCTTTTCTACTGAGCCATACCCTGCTATCTCACTGCTATCCCAATGTTTGGAGGCCATGGCGGAGTGGATGTGGCTGAGCAGACTGAAGCTCAACCCCGATAAGACAGAGGTGATGTTGGTGGGGAGAGCGAAGGGGGTGGTGGCCCCCCTAGTTGGGGGGGTTCGCCCTCCTATAGCTCAGCAGGTTCGGAGTCTGGGGGTGATATTGGATGCGGACCTCCGTCTGGAGCGACAGGTGGAGGCAGTTGCTAAGGCTGCTTTCCGCCAGTTATATCTAGTACGTAGACTGCGTCCGTATGTCTCCGGCCTGGACCTGGCCTCCCTCATCCATGCCTTCGTCACCTTGAGGCTCAACTACTGTAACGCGCTCTACATGGGGCTTCCCTTGTTCTTGGTTCGCAGGTTGTAGCTAGTGCAGAATGCGGCAGCTTGTCTTCTTACGGGGATGGGCCATCGGGAGCATATTACACTTGTGCTCCGAGCTCTGCACTGGCTGCCGATAGCGTGCCGAGCCAAGTTCAAGGTGTTGGTAATGATCTATAAAGCCCTACACGGTCTGGACCTCTCATACCTCAGGGACCGCCTTGCCCTCCGCACCCCAGAGCGGCTCCTTCGGTCTTCCGGGGGTGCCTTCCTGGAGGTCCCCTTTGTTAAGCGGTGGGCCACAATGGAGAGGGCATTCTCAGTAGTTGGGCAGTGGCTTTGGAACTCCTTTCTGGAGGAAGCTTGCCTGGCCCCTAGCCTGTTAACATTCCGGCAAAGTTGTAAGACCCGGCTGTTCGTCCAGGCCTTTGGGAGGTAGGGTGGGTAGGGAAGGGTGTTTAGCTCCCCACCTACCTTGGTTTTATATTGTATCTTAGTCCTGTTTTAATATTTTATAATATCTATGATAATTTTAATGATTTTATTTATTTTAATATTTTGGAAGCCGCCCCGAGCTGCGTGGCAGGAGGGGCGGGGTATAAATTTATGAAATAAATAAAAAAATAAATAAACCACTCTCGCCAGCACTGTCCCCAATGTCTCCCTGGAGGCTTTCATCAACCAGGACGGGCAAGGATCAAGTTCACAACTGGTGGTTCTCACAGATCCCAGCACATCCATCGCATCAGCTGGCATCACTTCCTAAAACTCCCTCCACAAAGTTGGACCAGACAGGGCCTCCATAACCTCACGCTCTCCACCTACTGCCCCAACCCGGTATCAAAGTCACTCTAAATTTGAGCGATCTTGTCTGCAAAGTAGGGTGAGAGATGGGATGAGAGGGTCTGGGGGGTTGAGGATCTTCCTCACCGTTGGGAGGGCAGCGGAGCCATGAGGCCGGGCCATCTGGGGGGAGCGCCTTGGCCATTGGGGTCATTTATTTATTTATTTATTTATTCAATTTATATCCCACCCCTCCTGCGAACAGCTCGGGGCAGCTAACAAATTCAACATCAAACAATCTTAAAACCAATATATTAAAACAATCCATAAAAACACTACAATAAAACAGGCTGGGATAATAATAAATAAATTAGGGTGGGAGAAGATAAAACACCCCCTAACCCCCCCCCCAAAGGGAGGGGGTGATATAACCCATCTTATCAGGGTTGAGCTTCATTCCGCTCTGCCATATCCACTCCACCATGGCCTCCAAACACTGGGAAAGCAACGAGACTTCAGGGTCTCAGTCAGCTGAAAAAGAGAGGACAGGGGAGATATGGTCTCTGTGGGGGTATGTGCAATCATGGAGGCAGGACAGGTGCTTGATGCCTGTTCCACTTACCACCACCCCAATGACTGATGTGGTGGATTGGGTTCAGGGGGGCCCTGGCCTGAAGCTGGTGTTGTTAAACGCAAGGTCAGTTGTTAATAAATTGTCAACTATCTGGGAATTGATACTGGACTGTGCGGCCAACCTCGTGTGTATCACAGAGACCTGGCTAGACAATGAGTCAGGGCCTATATTAACTTACCTTTTTCCAGCTGGGTACTCTGTGCAGCATCGGCCATGGCTGGAGGGACAGTGGGGTGCTGTAGCCATTATTTTTAGGGAGGCATGGTCCGCTAGGAGGTATCCAGTGCCATTGGAATCAGGATGTGAGGGACTCCATCTTATGGTTGCTTTGACAGGAGACAGATCAGGGATGCTTCTTGTATACTGTGCACCTACATGTACAGTGGCATCCCTACAAGCTCTGATGGAGCTGGTGTCATAGGTCATGTTGCAAACTCCAAAGACATTAGTGAAGGGTGATCTCAACATCCACACTGATGTCAGTCTGGGCGGGCAGAGTGTGAATTCATGGCTGCCATGGCAACCATGGATCTGTCCCAAGTTGTCACTGGCCCCACACATGATGGAGGACATACCTTGGACCTGATTTTCTGCACTGGTCTTGAGGCAGGGGATTTGTTGGTGGAGGAGGTGCTAGTAGAGCCCTTGTCAAGGACAGATCATTACCTCCTCCGGGCCTGCCTCTCGGTGCATGTCTGCCCCTGGAAAGGTGTTGTACCAGTTTGGTTGGTTTGCCCCTAAAGACTAATGGAACCACAGAGTTTTCGGAACGCTCTTGGGGAATTGCCCTCTGACCTGGATGGCCGACTGCTCAATGACCTCGTGGCTTTCTGGAAAACCTTGCTCTCTGAGGCCATAGACCAGATGGCTCCGAGGAGTCCACTCCCAAAACTTCAGCATCACCGGCCCCTGTGGTTTACGGAGGGCCTGCAACTGCTGAAGCAGGAAGGGCAGCGGTTAGAGTGACAGTGGCATCGGTCTCATGCTGAAGCTAAAAGATTGTGACATAGAGCCAGTTTGCAAGTCTATGTCATGGCTGTCCGGGCAGCAAAAAAGGTTTTTTTTGCTGCCTTGATAGCATCTGCAAAGTTTCATCCAGTGGATCTTTTCCAGGTGGTGCAGGGGCTGGTCAGTCCAGCCGCCCTCTGACTGGAACCGTAAATATCAGTGGCCCGGTGTGACATGTTTGTTAATTACTTCATGGATAAAATCGTTTGAATTCACCATGACTTCGACTCCGCATTTTTGGCATTAGGAGAACAGAGGCTGTGAAAGCCTCGCCTTGTCCGGTTTTCTGGGATCAATTTCAGTTGGTGTTGGCCGCTGAGGCATAGGATGTCCTGGGAGCTGTTAGAGTCACCTTTTGTGAAGTTGACCCATACCCATCCTGGCTGGTTAAGGCCAGGCAGGAGATGCTGGGCCTTTGCTGGCGGGGGTGGTCAACGCTTCCCTTTGAGAGGATAAGGTGCTGAGCTGCCTCAAGGAGGCAGTGGTGTGGCCCCTGTTCAAGAAACCATCTCTTGATGTTGATTCCCTTGGCAGTTTTCAGCTGGTCACTATCCTCCCCTTTTTAGGGAAGTTTATTGAATGGGTGGTGGCTCAGCAGCTGCAGGGGCATCTGGAATGCATTGCTTTTCTGAATCCTTCACAGTTCGGCTTCCATCCAGGTTATGGCACTGAGACTGTGCTTGTGGCTTTGGTCGATGACCTTTGCCAGGAATTGGACCAGGGTCGTTTGACCCTGTTGATATTGTTAGACCTGTCAGCTGTTTTTGATACCGTCGACCATGAAATGTTGGTGGCCTGCTTGCAGGACCCTGTGTTGGGGATGTGGGGTGTGTGATGTTTCTTGAATGTTTCTGCTCCTTCCTGGCCAGGAGAACTCTGCATGTGGTTCTAGGGGTCTGTTCGTCAGTTCCCCAGGGCCTCACATGTGGAGTCCTGCAAGGTTCTATTCTGTTACCCCTCCTGTTGAACATGTATATGCAGCCGCTGGGCGAGGTCGTGAGATGGTATGGGGTACAGTGTCATCAGTATGCTGATGACACCCAGCTCTACCTCTCTTTTTCATCTGACCTAGACCTGGAAGTCTTGGTGCTGAACTGGTGCTTGTCAGCTGTGTGGGACTGGATGCAGGTGAGCCAACTGAAGCTAAATTCTGACAAGATGGAGGTGATGCTGGTGAGTAAAGCAGTGGGTGCAGTGTCCCCCCTTATTGATAGATTTTGTGCCCCCTGGTTTCCCAGGTTCAGAGTTTGGGAGTGCTCCTTGATCTGCAGCTCTGCTTGGATGTCCAGGTGGGGCCTGTAGCAAGAGGGGCATTTCACCAACTACATCTGGTGTGATGGCTTAGGCCGTATGTCTCAGACTCTGAGCTGGCCACCATCATCCATGCCTTCATTACCTTGAGATTGGACTATTGCAACGTGCTCTACATGGGGCTACCCTTGATGATGGTTCAGAGACTGCAGCTGGTACAGAATGTGGTGGCCCACCATGACCACATTACATCAGTGTTCTGTGCTCTGCACTGGCTACCAGTAGTCTTCCTGGCCCGATTCAAGGTGTTAGTTCTTACCTATAAAGCCATAAATGGCCTGGACTCCACCTACCTACTGGATCGCTTCAATGTCCGTGTTCTGGATCGGCCCCTGTGGTCCACTGGGAATGCCCTTCTTGATGTCCTCCAGATTGCTTGGGGGGGGGTGACAATGGAGAGGGCGTTCTCAGTGGCTGCTCCTAGACTGTGGGTGTCTTCAGACGTGACGTTGACACGGTGAACCACGGTGAATACCCACCTGGGGTCACCGTGTCCCGTACGTCTGTTTGGCGGCCGTGCGGCCGCACGTTGCGCCGCGTGGCCCCGGCCCCTCCCACTTTCCCCGCCGGGATCCCCCTGGCACGTCTGTTGGGCTGTGACGGGATGACCCTGGCGGGGAACGAAGCCGGTGGTGCCGGTACGGGGCCAAAGGGCCCCGTATCGTCTGAAAGTACCCTGTGGAATGCCCTCCCAGCAGAGGTCTGGGTGGCCCCATACCTTGCCTCTTTCTGCTATTGTAAGACCTGGCTGTTCTGCCAGGCCTTCAGTGAGGGTAATGGGTAGGGTGGGTAGGGGAGGAAGGGGTTTTCGTCTTTTAGTGACACCCTCATTTGTAGTTTTATTGGGTTTTGTATTTGTTTTATGATATTTTATATTTGTTGATTTGAAATGTTGTTATTTGGAAGCCACCTCGAACTACTTAATTGCTGGAGAGGTGGGGTAAAAAAGTGTGAAATAAATAAATAATAGAATGAACAAAGGAACTGTTTTATCTAGGGCTGTAGCGNTAGACTGTGGGTGTCTTCAGACGTGACGTTGACACGGTGAACCACGGTGAATACCCACCTGGGGTCACCGTGTCCCGTACGTCTGTTTGGCGGCCGTGCGGCCGCACGTTGCGCCGCGTGGCCCCGGCCCCTCCCACTTTCCCCGCCGGGATCCCCCTGGCACGTCTGTTGGGCTGTGACGGGATGACCCTGGCGGGGAACGAAGCCGGTGGTGCCGGTACGGGGCCAAAGGGCCCCGTATCGTCTGAAAGTACCCTGTGGAATGCCCTCCCAGCAGAGGTCTGGGTGGCCCCATACCTTGCCTCTTTCTGCTATTGTAAGACCTGGCTGTTCTGCCAGGCCTTCAGTGAGGGTAATGGGTAGGGTGGGTAGGGGAGGAAGGGGTTTTCGTCTTTTAGTGACACCCTCATTTGTAGTTTTATTGGGTTTTGTATTTGTTTTATGATATTTTATATTTGTTGATTTGAAATGTTGTTATTTGGAAGCCACCTCGAACTACTTAATTGCTGGAGAGGTGGGGTAAAAAAGTGTGAAATAAATAAATAATAGAATGAACAAAGGAACTGTTTTATCTAGGGCTGTAGCGGAATGTCGCAGCGGTAGCTATTTCTGCCGGAAACAGCGTTTCCGCAATTAGTGGTATGGCATGGCAGAGGCTTTCATTCCACTAGTTTCATTCTGCTATTCCGCAGTTCCGCTAATTTAATTCCGCTACTTCGCAGAATAGTGGAAACATGACATTTTTGCTACTTCCGCCATTCCGCCAGTGCCACAAAATAGCAGAATAGCGGTTTTCTGCAATTTTTTTTGCAGTTTCTGCAATTTTTCCGCAATTCCACGATTTGCAGAATGCCGGCAGAATTAGCGGAATGTCCTCAGAAAAGTCGCAGTGTGGCGCGGGCAATTCCAAAATTGCAGAACGGAATCGCGGCGTGGTAACAGCTGCTGCTGCATCAGTGCTAGTTTTATCTTTCCTCAGAACCTTCCCTCCACCCCACTGGTCCATGCTTCCCCTCCTTCCACACAAGCCTTCTTTCTCTCCCAACACATCCCTCCTACTTTCCACACACTCCGTCTCCTCTCTCTCTGTTCCCTCATCTCTATGGTTGCTACCTTCAGTTGTTTGTTACATGACACTTCCCTTTTGGCCTATGGGAGTGTCAGGTAAAAAAACCCCACAAGTGATAACCCTACTGCTCTCCTGTTTCATCCTGTCCCTGCCCCCATCCCTCACAGCTCCTTCTGACCTTACCATTTGAGCCCTAGTCCCTCCCCTTTCTCTCATTGCGGCCTTTGTTCCATGCCCCCCTTTCCTCCAGTGGTCCCTCCCCCTCCTCCCACTCCATTTCCCTCTCTGTTCCCCTTGCCCCCTCCCTCCTGCCCCTTCCCACCACTTCACATCTCCCCTCCCCAATACATAATCCTGCCCCCAACTGTTCCATTCCCTGCTCCCTGTCTCCCCAGTGCACCATCCTCACCCCTGATGCCACCTCCCCCAGTGTACAATTCTGTCCCCACTGCTCCCTGCTCCTGATCCCCCAGTGCACAATCCTGCCCCCATGCTCCCTTCCTGCCCCTTCCCCCAGTGCACAATTCTGCCCCCACTGCTCCCTGATCCCACTTACCCTCCCTTCTGTGCAAAATCCTGCCTCCACTGCTCCCTGCTCTCCACTGCTCACTCCCCAGTGCACAATCCTGCCTCACACTGCTCCCTGATGCCCCCCCAGTATAAAATCCTGCCATCCCTGCTCCCTGCTCCCCCATAGTCTCACTCACTTCTAGGGGAGTTAGTCAGCCATCAACATCAGCCAATGAGGCAGTGGGCCATACCCAGCAAAAGTGGCAGAAGTTCAGTGCAGTGCAGTGAGGGGGGGCTTTGGGCTCTGGCATTGCATATGTGTGGGGTGGGGGCAGGGAAGGAAAACCTAGCAGGGGCTGAAGTTTTCCTCAAGCCTCAGCCTCACACTGAGTGTGCCTGTCTACCACACCTGCTGTGTACCTACTCCCCGTTGGACCCCAACACCAGTCAATAATTTCCTCTACCTCCACTTCCCCCTGTGCTTCGATAGGTACGCCATTGTCTCAACCTATATATTTTATTTTCCAGTGCAGCTTTTGTACATTTTGACTTCTGGCATAACTACAAAAGTTCAGAAGTGAACCTTTAAAAACAAGAGGGGTTGGGAAAGCAGTTCTGTTTTTTGTGTTTTTTTTAAAAAAATATTATTATTTATAAAGCTATCTGCAATTGAAGTGTAATGGAAGCTGATCTGAGTTACTGAACTACTGCTCCAGTGTTCTGTTCACAGTCACTGTCTCCTTGGATAAGACTATTACAGGAGAAATTCCAAAGGTTGCTGGGAATAAAAATTTAGAGACAGTAGAAGAAAATGAATGAGCATTAGGAGGTCCTCTGAATCATTAACTGAGGTCACTTTCTTTCTCTCCTAACATACTCAAGTCCCTGTAATAAGCTGGGTACAGTGGGGAAGCTTTGCTCCACAGACAATCAAGTGAAAAACAGCTTCTGCTGCAGTGAGTATTTAAACTCATTTGGAATAAGACAAAGGAACAAAAATATCAGGGTAGAGAAGAGGAAGAAAAAGAAACCATCATGGAAAATGAGCTGTGCATTAACTAGACAGAAGTATGGAAAGAGAGACAGAGTCCTGAGATTATCTGCCAGACAGGTTCTGATGATTTTTTTCACTTTGAGGAACAGGGGTTTTTTTTAAACCCTTCTCTTGGCTTTTATCTTGTAAGCAGCCCCAGTGGAGAGGAGAAGAAACATGTCCTTCCATGATAAAGTGTTGCTGTTCTGATTCAGTGCTTCTTTGCACTTGCTCTGAATAAGTGTAAAGAACAACACTAAGATGCTAGGAGCAGAGGCATCATTAGGGGTGGGCTGAACGAGCTGGAGCCCTGGATCTTTTCCCTGGAGCCCCGGATCGCAGGCAGGTTGTGCAGTGACAGCCTGCCTGAAATATGGGACTCCGGGGAAAAGATCCTTGACTTGAGTGTGTTGGCATGCACCACGGGTGATCTGAGCCTTCATTTGGTTGGCTGCAGTGGCTGCAGGGCAGGCTCAGCCCCAATGCCTGGCCCCAGCTAGTCAATATCTCAATGGTTATGGTGCATGTCTCAGGCACCAGCCACCTCATGCCTCTCTAGCTGACTGGCTCCTCCTTTCCACATGCTGCTGCTGCTGGGCCTCAGCAGCACGTGGAAAGGAGGAGCTAGTCAGCAAGAGAGGCGCACAGTGGCTGGCACCTGAGACATGTGCCATAACCATTGAGATATTGACTAGCCGGGGCCAGGCATTGGGGCTGAGCCTGCCCTGCAGTTGCCTCAAGCACTGATGACATAGAAAGTTGGAGGAGACGGAGCCACAGTCAGTTGGAGGCGCACGGTGGCAGGCACATGCAGGCGCAGTAGTGAGCCCACCAAAACAGCCATGAAGCAAGTGGGCACAGCACTGTGGTGAGGTGAGTGACTGAGGCTGAGCTGAATTTGAAAGCTGGCCCCTGGCATGCACACCTCAAAGGATAAGCCTGAATCAGTCTCTTCAATACGCAACTCTAGTTAAGTGAGCTTAACTAGAGTTAAGAACCTCCAGGAGAATAAGCTCTTCCTATTTGGTGGTGGCGGGGATTGGAGCGGCCAGGGGTGCAGCATGAAGTAATTATGGGGCTAGGGGAACAAAATGGCTATAGGGTGGGGGCAGCACAAATGGATTATTGGGGGCACAAATGAACTGCTTATATATCTAGAAGAATGTCTCTGCATGGCATAATGTGCTTAATAGGCTGCCTTTTGTGGTGTCTTGTGTGTTTGATTGTGGCTTAGCCATTTGGAATTTAGTGCACTACATGTATGCTTTATTACTTGCTTTCTACTTGTGGAATGCTTGTGGAATGCTTGTAGTTGGAATTGTGGGAAACACCCAGTTGTAAACCATCATAGAGGGTGCAGTGACCACAGACAACCTCCACTGTGAAGAAGGGTAAAAGCGCCTTTAAAGTTAATTCACATGCATGCCAGCCGGGCAGCACCCCCCAAGCAGTGCCCCTAGGCCCGCCAGCAGCAAAGTCACCGGCAGGAGTACTTTAAGTAGCTTGGGCACAAGCCCCTGACCCTTTTAGGACCGTAAAACGCCCCTGACTAGGAGTCAGGTCCTGTATCCTCCTTCTCTTTTGAAACAGCTGTCAAGTAAGCCAGGGGAGGAAAACTCCTGACTCTGATCAACAACTTCTAAGTGGGTTTTGCACAAAGGAGTGATAGTTTATTAAAGAGGGAACCAGATTAGGATTCTGGGCAGCTAGGAGAAATTCCTGGCTTTGCCACTGACCTGCTAGGAGACCTCAGGCAGGTGGCAGATCACTTTGGGTGTTTTTAAACATGCAAGGCTTGGAGGGGAGGGGGTAGTGGCAGGTGAATGGCACATCTGAAGAGAAGCCACTCAGGTGAAGTGCATGGGGAGTGATTCTAATGGTGTCTCCCAGGGTGGCCACTGTGGCCATGGAAGCAGCAACCATGCACTCTCCCTGCCACCGACTGGCCCTGTAAACAGCTCACACAGGCAGCCATTCCCCCTCCAACACTGCAACACCACCCCAAGTCCCACTCAGTCAGTGGCCCCTGGAAAAAAGAAGGCCCAGCAACTAATAATCCTTTCCTGCCCATGACACCAGGAGTCGATGCAGACGCTGTCAGTCCTGGCCAAACATGGAGGTGCATACTGGACAGGACACACAGGAACCCCGACAAAGCACTCGTGGAACACAGACAGCTGGGAGGAAAGTACACAAGAAGCTGATTGTTGATTATGTGCATGGACAGGGAATGGGGGAAGGAGCAGGCAATCTGGCCCAGCTGTGAATGCAGGGCAGAGAATCCACAGCATACCACAAAGTCCATGACCCATGTGCAAAGATCCAGACACTCTGTGGATAGTGGCCAACCTGGAACAGTGGGACCCGCAGGAGCAGCTTACATGAATGTACAAATATATACTGAAACAGTGGGAGCACACATAAGACTGCTGCACTCCAACCATTGATCCCACCAAGAATAACAACAGCCATAAACCAGAAAACATTTTAATAACAACAAACAATAACAAGAAAAACAAGCAGTAAATAGTTACAAGAAATAAACAATTGGAATGAAACAATGTAAACGAAAATTGTACAAAGTTGCTGAAAACTTTAAAAATATAGTTTGGTATAGGTACCATGAATAGATGGCAGGCTTACGTGTCTCACACATCTCCTGGCAAGAGGGGGCCAGGAATATCGCTGTCATTGTGATCTGGCTGCTATTTGGAGGAGCTAGCACAAATGTGCTTGCTCCACTGGGGAATAAGATAGAAATGGGACAAAATGTCAACAACATGGATGGGACATACTACAATGCACTGTCACACCCTCTGACTGAAATCCTCCCTATTCTGTTGCCTTGCACAGCCCTCACACACACCTGTTAGCAGCATAAAAATTTGAATAAACAAACAAATAATAAATAACTATTTACAAGAAAGTAAACCTAAGGGCCAGATATTGGAAGGTCGAATGGCAATGGTAGAAGATATAAGGGCGGCTTGTTGGATGGTTGAAGTTCATGAGGTTGGGCCTCATCCCCTTGAATGCAATGGTTAAGTACCCCCTACTGCCAACCCCACTGCACTGTGCACTAACCAACGTGTCTCCATGGAGGGGACAGGTTCTGCACAACAAGCATCCAGTGATGCAGCTACAAGTGGAGCAAGAAACCAAACACCCTACAAATAGGGAAGTGCCACATTCTTTTGATATGTGAACCTTGTGCAAATCGTTCAAAATTAAAATCCACAGTTATACCATTTAGCTAAGCTGGAGGGCTGGGTGGCAGGCTTGGGCTGTAGCGTATAGGGACACCTCATGACTAAGCCACTATTTAGGTGATGGATCGTTTCCACTGTCAGACATTGGTCCTGATCTCCCGCTCTCCATGGTCATTCAGATACAGAGACGCTGGATGTGACTAAGACCATATGGGAAATGTTTACATGACTGCAGGTGGGGGCAGGGTCTGGGTTGTCTCAGCCCTATGCATGTGGCTATTTGAATACAGTGCAACCTCATAGAATCTATAGGACAACCTTTTGGGGAGGGGGGGGACACAGAAGCTTTGCATGCAGAACGACCACACAGTCCAGTTACAGGAACATGTTCCCCTCCCCCCTGCCACTCAATGGCAGGAGCCTGTACATGGATCCATCCCCCATGGCAGGGGACTGAGAACCACATGATGACCCCACGAGTCTCCCCCATCCGCCCTCATGCAACAGCTGCCCTGTTCGGCTGACGTAAGCAGCCACAGAGACATATTTACTTTTGCTCTATAAGGTCATCACTGCAGTCATCCTCAGCATCATGTTATGATCATTCTCCAGTGGAGATACCTGCTCCCTGCTCCCTCTCTGAGACAAACTATAGCCACTCATCACTATCCATTGTCCACCCTGCTTGGTAGCTGACCCCTCCTACCACTATATTCTCCATTATGCCCCATGAATTAGGCAAGGCCTTCACGCTGTAACCTCCCACAGCTACCATCCCAAAACCTAGGCCTACCACAAGCACCATCTGTGAACACCTTATGCCTATTACACAAAAAACACAACAGAGTAGTACCTGATGAGCAGTTTATTGACACAACAGTGGGACGGAATGGGTGAGAAACTGTGCTGAGGGGGAAACTTCTGCTCTGCAGCCTATGACACCTGTGCACAAGGTCGGGGTGCTCTAATCCCTGGTGAATGTGCGGGCAGGCGCTACCACAACCAGAACCATTGTCTGACACTTCATGTCCACTGTGTCCTCCAGACAGGGCTGGCCATGCATGCATTGGCCATGCATGCACTGGCCACACAGATTGGGTAACTGCCCTCTTGGAGTTCAAGAAAGGGACATACCCCTCCCTGGGTCTGACAGCTGTGCAAGGTTAGTGGAAGTGTCTGTGGAGAAAATGTGATGATAACAGCCAAGCACAAAGTTGCCAGTTGTCCCCTCAGAGCACTGCACAGTGATGGCGTCCAGGAGAGGTAGTGCTCTGGAACACCTGTTAACCACTGATGAGGCAGTGTTTTGAGACATTCAGCAGATGGATGTGGCCTGATGTTGGTAGTTTGATGACAAGACCATCCTCCAACACTGGTCGGCCACACTCGACACCAGCCATAAACATGAAGCGTGAAACACAGCGTGCAACAGGAGGAGAGCATAGTGCCAAAGACAGGCTTTCTTATGGCGGCAATGGGCATTGCACAAGGGTATGGCCACCCTACAAGAAGAGCTACTGAGGACGGTGAGATACCCAAGTGTAGTGAAAGTTTGCGGCAGACCTATGTACACCGGTGGAGTCAGGTAGTGAACACTTGTATATTTTATTTGGCCTATATATACTGTAGAATCCATCTTGTTTGAGTCATGTGTTGTATGCATGCCTCTTTGGCAACCTGTTCTGTATTGTATAAGTTGTTGTTCAGAAGGCCAAGGCCAGTTAGTTGTAATGTTATGAGAAGTGCTTATCAGTACGCAGAGAAAGGCTCCTTAATTGGAAGCTGAATGACTCAGGCCAGAGGAAGGCAATAGTTAATTGTTAGCACATGAGCAGTGTTTGCCTAGTGGGTTTTGTGAAGCTGGAATAGTATAAGACAGCAGCCAGGGACCCACATTGAAAGAACTTCACTTCTGGCAGAAAGCTTACCATTCCTTCTTGTCCTACACCAACATGGCTTTCTACTTCCTGGTGATGGCTATTGAATTTGCTGAAAGAATTTCACTGCTGGCCACCCTGCAGACATGCTGAGGGGGAGTGGCAGAACCTGGGCCCCACCTGGGGATCATCTCACAGCTGTTGTTGGGGTTCTCTGGCTTGCAGAAAGGTATGTGAGATGCTTTGTATATATATTTTATGCTGTGTACGTTTATTTTTTATGCTGTGTATATAATAAAATAGCTTTCTTGGCACTATATCGTTTGAGTTATCACTGCGCTGATTCAAAAGAACAAACAATTTCAAGGCACCAAGTACTGATGCCACGGCTGTCATCTACAGACTGCACCTAGCTTTTCAGGCAGAGTAGATAATCTGGGTGGCAGAGAGGAGCAATGACTGGTAGGAGACCATCCTGTCCATCTGTGAGAATTCACAGTGGAAAGAACACCTCTGGATGTCACAACATTTAGTTTCTGGCATCATGGATATCCTATAGCCACATGTCAAGAGGGATATCACTGTTAAGAGGGAGTCAATTACAATCGGCAAACATATAGGTCATTGTTAACCGGACGCCACCCACCCACCAACGCACATGAACACCCATGGGATGGGTGGGAGAGCATCTGTGTGCACTCCCGTGACCCACCCACCAACACACACACAGAGCAGCTGGGTAGGAGCCGGCATGCTCTATGGGTGGAGATGGATGGAGGTGGGTGGAGGTAACACCCACCCATCCATGTAAATGGCAAAACACACCCACACCCATGGGAAGGGTCCGCCGACACCAACAAGACATGGCTAGAAAGGTCTCGCAGGTGCCTGAAAGCAGACACACTCATTGGGAGAGATGCTGAATGTCCACCCAGGAGCCCTTAAAGGAGAAGTGAGAGAGGTTCCACCAGCTCCAAACATGTCAGGGAGAAAAGTCACAGACAAAATGAAGAGAGCCAGCACCACAACATGCGTAGGAAGGGTAAGGGTAAGCAGATGGATGCACGGCCACCCAGGGGAGGGGGGCCTGGGCCAATGGCACTGGGGGAGGGGGCAGGATAGCAACTGAGAGCACACCCTTCCTCATACTGGGCCGAGGGCACAACACAGCACCGGCACCGTCTGCATCCCCACCCCAAACCACATCCACGTGGCCAAGGGAGGAGAGCACATTGGAGAGAGAGGTAAGAACGAGGGTACCCAACCACACAGGGGAGGGGGGAAGGTATTGACAAGCTCCAAGCACACGCTGGGGAAACTCCAGGCAGACATCTGACAGCTACACCTTTCCCCCGCCACAGGAGAACACCCAGACCCTGGATCACAGCACCACTGTGGGACAACCGAGGAGAGCCTCTGTGGCAGTCAGGTAAAACAGTGCAATCCATGGGGAAGAGGGGTCTAAGGAACACCCCAAAGAAGCAACAGGGGTGCATCAGGACAACAGCTCACCCTGATGCATTCTCCCAACAGGAGACCACCTGCCACAACAGCCACTCGGTGGGCCCCATGCTGCAAAGCTGGATGGCCCCCCACAGGCAGAACCCAAAAGGGGAAACCCTGATTCAGAGACAAGAACCAGGACTTCATACATGAGTCGGAGCTGAAAAGATTTGCAGCTACAAGACCAAACAGGTCTATGAAGTCATTGCCCAGGAGATGCAGTGATTGGGGTACAATAGGGCTGCCACCAAATGCATGCAGCAGGCAAAGGACTTAAGGTCTGGATATAAACATATCAAGGACAACAATCTCAAGTCTGGCTGTGTCATGCATACAATGGAGTTCCACAACCAGCTGGATCGGTTCCTCTTCATGGATGGGGACATCATGGCAACCCAAATCCATGGCACTGCCACAACACACACCATGCTCAAACCCCAGAGCAGGGGGAGTTCTCAGCCCCTGGTGAAGCCAGCCAGGATGTGGGAGGGGACAGCCCCATCCTACTGGTGGAGGAGGCATCCCTGGAAACAGGAAACATCACCCTCCATGTGCACCCCAAAACCAACAGGGTCAGTATCCACAGGGACAGGGGGCACATGGGGAGTGGAGGCACCACCTCATCTTGTTCATCAAGAGGCACCACCTCATCTTGAGCAAGATGAATGTCCTCTCCACCTCGCTCTGCACAGAGGCCAAGCGTTCGTTGAAGAGCAGCCAATCAGGGGGTGCGGGCAACAGGATAGGACCTCATCAGCCATGGGGTCAGAGGATAGGCAGGATCCCATATAACAACTGGTGCCATGGGAACACCCTCGATCATCCTGTACATATTTGAAGCTATCTCCCCACTGGACATCCTGAAAGAATGGAGAGGAACTCAGGATCCGAGCATCGTGGATCCATCCCAAATGGCTCGTGTACACATCAGTGAACAGACAACAATGGTCTAAAACTGCCTGCAGGTTCACTGAGAAAGCTTGCTTTCTGATGAGGTAGTCATTCTTGGCATTGGGAAGATGGAAGATCGGGATGTTCATGCTGTTGATAGCATCAGTGCAATGAGGGAAGCCCATAGCCTCAAAGCCCCGGATCACCACCTCCGGATCCCATAGCTGGATGACCCACTCCAGGAGTAGCTCAACAATGAGATTGCAAACATCATGGAAGGCCCTGTTAACTATAGCTGCCCCCACACCGAAATGCTCACTGATGCTCTGGCAGGAATTGGGGATTGCCAAGCACCACACTGCCATCACCACCTGCATCCAAGGGCGTAATGGGAACCACATGTTCAGCAGGGAGCAGGTCATCCAGAAGTGGTCAGTCCATTCCTCATCTTTCCAGGTTGCCAGTATGTTCTCCCACCAGTCAGTGCTTTGTGACCACATCCATCCCAACCATCACATGGGTAAGGTCACCCGATGGCCATAAACCTTGAGAGAGCAAGGCAGATGTTCTGCAATGCTGCCATCCCAACCATTGCTTGGGGCCTGGCCTTGAACCTCTGCGCCCATTGCAACATTGCTATGCAGCGCAGGTTGGCTGACCTCCTTTGACATGGTCCATGGGCATACCAGCAGGGGGCAAATCGCAGGAGGTCGACTCATTGTTCATATACTTGCACCAAAAGATTGAAGCACACAGCCAGTATGGCGATTAGGGCAGCTTACCCTTGCGGGATGCCTGCACAAAGCATCATGCTCCCACCACCGTGTCCACTCCCCATGAACCCAGAAACACACCCAGTGACCAGGCACCGACCACCAACATGCCAGCACATGCTATGCACAGGTAATCTGAACCAACTAACTACCCTGTGATAGAACGTCTCGCCCACACCTCACCCGCTGGCAGAACACCTCACACTAATCACTGCTCCCCCTTACGCCCCACAGTGCCACATCCTCAAACACCTCTATCACCCTCTTTGCATGTTCTACGCCATGCACTCCAATCACTAGGCAACTCTCTGAGCTACTACACCACACTAGCGACACACACACCCCGAACCAACCCGCAAGCACTATCACACTGCTCAATCAACCACTCCACACGACCCCAGTTCTCACCCTCTGCTCTATTGCTCTCGGGCTCTCTGCACTCCACAACCACCACCACCACCACCACCAAAATTCCACGCCCTTGCAGTTGAAATAGGTCCAATTTGTATATGGTTGCTCTGTCACAAGGCTTCAGCATTTTGTGTAGTGAACTGGGTGTGGCATGCACACCTCTCTGGGTTCCCAATTGTGGACCCCCACCCACTGTTGTGCTGCCATGCGAACACTGGGAGCTTGCTGATGTTCGCCAGGTGGCTGGTCATCAGGAGTTCTGTTTGGCCTTCCAGGCTGGTGCTCCATATGTTGCTAGCTGCTACATCTGTGTCCTCCAGCATGCCTGTAGCTTTGCACGCCTTCGACCATTTTGCCAGAACCACCTTGGGGGGCTGGGCTTGCTTCCACCTAATGTTGGTGGCACCTTCCTCACCCAGATGCCCACTGAGTTGGAGAGGGCTGCTCTGAGAGCTGTGCTGAGCCGTTCGGATGTCAGAGCAGATGTTGCCATGGGACACCTCCTCCTGCCTCTCTTCATGGTGGATGCCCATATGCATTCCCGTGGATACCGCTGGGACCTCTTTGCTTGGAGGGCCTTATCCAGGGGCCCATGTTCCCTGAGCAACCAGCGCCGGCACCATGATTTCGCTGTTGCTGCAGCCTCCATCCTGGATTCCCTCTTCCTGTGATGGAACAGTGCTATTGCTCCCCCCTCACCAAGCTTCTGACTTCTGTTCAACTGTGTGACCCATCTGCCTCTCCATCTATCTACAGTCGACCACAGTGTGTATATATATATATATATATATATATATATATATATATATATATATATATATAATGTATGTTAGAATAGCACATTTTATTGTAATGTTTTCATTTTTATGCAATTTTGCATCTACCTGTCCCACCAACAGTCCAAAAAAATAAAACAAAAATTCAAGGTCTGTGGCACCCTTCAAAATGCAGAGCCGCCCCCCTCCGACACACAATGTTTTTAGGTTGCTTCCACTCCAGTGCCCTGTGCTCGCTGCCTCCTCCTCCCAGTCTGGTCCCAGACCACTCTGCCAACCAGAAAAGGAGACTGGGACTTGGGGAAGCTGCTATGGGCCCATTTAGGCCCACCTCTTGTTCCCTCTTCCCAAGGTCTAGAAGACCTATCTGCCCCAATTCATAGTTCTCTTGCCCTCGCCCCCCACAAACCCACTGAAGGTCTTTGACACCCCTCCAAATGCAGAGCCCCTGCCCCTCCACAGCACATGCCTTCAGGTTGCTTCCCCTCAGCTCCACTCCACATCTTCGCTACCCTGCGCTAACTGTGTCCTCCTCCCAAACCTGTACATTTTTGCTATTTTCTACTAAATACTCTGGAAAAAGGCAAAATCTCTGTTTTTCTCTGATTTTCTGTCACAAAGAGAAAACTGGGAAACCTGGTTATGAACTTACCTATCTACTAGGGATGTGCAAACAGAACCAGGTTTGGATGTTTGGCTGTTTGGTTGTTCAGGTCAAACTTTAAGTTCAGATTCCATATTCAGTTTGGTCAGACTAGGTTCATTCTTTGTTAAGTGCAATCAGGAACTGAAAATAACATTTGGTTATTGAAATAAAGGCAAAAAACTAAAAAACATAATTCTGGCTATAACATTTTTGTTTCTTATTCAATTTTGAAGACATTTGGGGAGATTGTATCCCCGATATAGGGCACTATATGTACTAAAACTTGAAAATATTATATAAAGGAAACCCATTTCAGAAGCAATTGAATGTTGTGATTTTAAGAAAAGCTCCAAACACATTCATGGCAACAACTTCTTTATCATGCATCTAATATTCATGAAACTTGTGAAAATTATGTCCCTCCATAGGCTTAATAGTTCTGCCAATTTTTAGAAAGAGTGAATAAAGGGTCCCAAAGATATAAGACATTAACCTGAAAATACATTTCCAGCTGTAACATTTTGATATTCCATTCTGTTTACAGGATATTTGGCAAGAATGTATCAAATACCTTTCCTGCCATTTCAGCAAATGTACAGGAGATTTTGATAAAGGGTCCCAATTTTATAAGCAATTGATGTTGTCCCCATGAAGATCATTAATCAGATGAATATCAGCATATTCAGTGCCA
>QEPC01002150.1:701084-712076 GCA_003113815.1 Sphenodon punctatus | reverse complement strand
AAAGAGTGAATAAAGGGTCCCAAAGGTATAAGACATTAACCTGAAAATACATTTCCAGCTGTTACATTTTGATATTCCATTCTGTTTACAGGATAATTGGCAAGAATGTATCAAATACCTTTCCTGCCATTTCAGCAAATGTACAGGAGATTTTGATAAAGGGTCCTAATTTTATAAGCAATTGATGTTGTCCCCATGAAGATCATTAATCAGATGAATATCAGCATATTCAGTGCCACTCAGAGGCAGGAACCCTGCATGGCAGGGGGAGAGAGACTGTAGGAGGAAGGATGTGGAGCAACCCCAAAGACTTACAGACACATTCAATGACCAAACACATTACTGCAAGCTTCTAGCTTTACAGGACCAACTGGTAGTGGCTTCGAGGTAGGCATAGGGGGCGGCCCTGAGGCGGGCATAAGCAACATAACTGGGACTTCTTAGATAGCATCCCAGCATCCAGGAGTCATAATTTAAACATATCCAGGCTGGCCAATTATCATCACAATCACACCCTGCAGCACTGAGAAAGAGGACATAAGATAATCTCTATTGACTCTTTCCTAAACAGATGCTTCTTACTTCCTAGAAACAAGTGGTGGAGATATGTTGGGATGGTCCCAGCACAGAATGAGGATATTTGGTTGACATTTCTGTTGGCCAATTCGCATCACAAACCAATCTTATACCACAGTGATAAGAGAATCCCAGGCATAGGCTGTATAGGCATATAAAATATGTTGTATAGGCATATAAAATTGGGACCCTTTGTAAAATTTTTCTGATATTTGGCAGAGATGATTATGAAAGTGTAATATATAGTGCTGCCAAATTTCATGTTCACTGATTGGACTACATAGATGTTATAGTCAGATATACATTTATATGTTAATTACTTGTACCACCAAGACCCTTTTTTAAATCCTTATGACATTTGGCAAAAATAGTAAATATAGGAAGGGGTATAACCCACACATGTTTCACCTACATTATATGTGAGGCAAAGAAGTTACAGCTCAGAACGTATATGTAGAATATTGCAAGATACAATAATTCAACCACTTCTAGAATCTGATTCCTTTATTTGATCATTTTGAAATCTAGTAAGCATAATGCTTTCTATTGATGATATAGGCACCCCAACTTTCAGCCATATATCATAAAAAACAAAAATTCTACAGCCAATAATGTGTTTTCCATAGAAACCAATGGAAATTTAATTCTGAACTCACCAAACACATCTGAACTGAATATTCGAATTCAAGTTCAGTTTGCACATTTGGTTCCATTGACCAAACAATTTGAGTTCGGTCCAAACTCTGAACTTGTGAACCGCGTTCGCCATCTCTACTATCTACTAGGGGTGGGACACAGGGGAGAATACCGGATGTACTGGTATCGGATCTCCCAAGTACCGGATTTACCAGTATCTGCATACCGGATTTTTAGCATTGGCCACAGTACCGGATTTTTTACATTGTGGCTATTGACTACATTAAGCAATGTAAAAAATCTGGTACCATGGCCAATGTTAAAAATCCGGTATGCCGGTACAGGTAAATAATAGATTTATTGGATTAAGCCGATACATCAAAATACTAGCAATATCAGATCTCAGGAGAGCCAGAATTCCCACCCCTACTATCTACCCGTGCACCCAACAGTCTAGTCTGCACCTATCCCCTATGTCATGTTTTCTGCTCCTGTCTTCTACTCCTAGCTTTTTACTAGCCAAACAGAAATACTATTTTAAATTTTCATAAATTTACATGACTCAATGTTTGTAAATTAATGTCAGTTATCAGTCAAGTTTTCTTCCATGGTAGAGGGACGAAACCTTAATTGTGGGACTTGTAGTCCATCTGGGTGCAAGGCCCACTCAGACTTACACAAGCATTATTGGATTTGTATGGGTTTCATTTTAGTCGGATCTGAAACAAATTTGTTTTGAAATCTTCTTTCAACCAATATTTTTGATATTTTGACTTTGGGACTTTTCATCATGATTGTGGGTTAAATAAATATTTAAATCTCAGAAATTTTGTCAAGCAGTTATATCTGTAAGCATGGCTATAACATACATACCAACAATGGAAAATCAAAAACTCTATTAGGTGTACAGTAGAAGGAAAAATTCAGTCTGTATGGGAGGAATACATAAGCTTCCTAGAGACTAACATTTGTATAAGTGAATAAGAGTGGTCATATGAACAGGTAGGCTGTCCAAGGAGGGGCGGGGGGAAGTGTGCTGTTGCTGGGTCTGAGAATGTGTCCCTGAGGTGGCATATCCCCTACCTTGCTCTTGGGCTCCTTTGCAGCTCCCTCCTGGAGTCTCTGGGAGAGCCATTTTCTGCAAACAAGCTGTTCTTGGGAACTGATGAGAACTGGCTGAACATCACCTTTGCCTAATCTGGGAGCTACACTGTCATTTTAGGGAGTGCTTCTGGTTCATTTTGTCCCTCTCTCAAATGCATTGTCCCAGGGGCTGCACACAGATCAGCTGTTCAGCAGAGAGTAGGGGCGGGCCCGGTACCAGTACCGGTACACCGGATTTTACTGGTTTCACAAAAACCGAATTCCCGGATTGAATCCGGTATACCGGTACCGGATTTATTGCATTGGTTTCAATGGGGCGCTGTGTCCCCATTGAAACCAATGCAATAAATTAAAATTAATTCCCTCCCCCTCCCAGGCTGCGCGGGTGGAAGGGGGGACACCCCCCACCCACCCTGCCCAGCCTGGCTTTTTGTTGTAAAAGATAGAACAGCAACAGAGTGAGACCCCGAGGCGAGCCCCCCCCCCAGCACCAGCGGCCGCGGCGTCCCCGCAGCCGCAGGTAAGTATGACCCGATCCCTGGGGGGGGTGGGGGTGTTTAACACCCCCACCCCCCCAGGGATCACCCCTACAGCGCGCTTGCCGCTTACCTTGGGGAGCTCCGGCGGCGGCGGGCGGCCCGGCGGCTTCAGCGCCGGCTGTGGCTGCCGGCTTCAGGACGTTCTAGGCCTTCCGGTGAAACCCGGAAGTGCACCGGAAGGCCTACAGCGTCCTGACGCCGGCAGCCACAGCCGGCGCTGAAGCCGCCGGGCCGCCCGCCGCCGCCGGAGCTCCCCAAGGTAAGCGGCAAGCGCGCTGTAGGGGTGATCCCTGGGGGGGGTGGGGGTGTTAAACACCCCCACCCCCCCCAGGGATCGGGTCATACTTACCTGCGGCTGCGGGGACGCCGCGGCCGCTGGTGCTGGGGGGGGGGCTCGCCTCGGGGTCTCACTCTGTTGCTGTTCTATCTTTTACAACAAAAAGCCAGGCTGGGCAGGGTGGGTGGGGGGTGTCCCCCCTTCCACCCGCGCAGCCTGGACTCGGGGAGGGTTTTTTTTGTTTAAAACTGTTTGGCTGGGGCTTTAATTTTTTTTACATTGCAGCCATTTAAAAATGGCTGCAATATAAAAAAACCGGTACACTGAAATCCGGTACCGGGGGCCGGATTACCGGGCCGAATCCGATAATGCCGGTACGCCCGATACCGGCATTATCGGATACCGGATTCTACCGGTTTCCCACCCCTAGCAGAGAGTCAAGGACATTTCCTCCCCACCTTGCAGCACAAGTCTTGACCTTGGGAAGTGGGCAAAGATATTAATAGTTGAAGACAGTCCTGCCAAAGTAAAATGCTGCATGGGGCATACCTCCCAATATTCTGAGTGTTCAGATGGTGGGGACCCCACCCCTTTCACTGGCCAAAGAGGGATGGGTCCCCACCCCTTCTGTGGATAACCTCCACCCCTTAGCAAATAAGTTCCACCTTCAGGCAGATACATGTACATAAAGAGTGACAGATGCTCCGCTGCTTATCATTCCACTTAGTTGCTTGTCATGCCAACATCTCCTCATTGTTCTTTCAAGTGATTTTCCTGGAAGGCACCCAGGAAAGAGATGTCTGAGACTTAAATACTGTTGGGGGAGGGGGTTGTCCCTCGTCTGAAAGAGGGGCTTTGTGAAAAGGGGATAGGGGGATTCAGCACCAGAAGAGAGACAATTGCTTCTAAATAGGGATTATTGGGAGGTGTGCACTATCCAAAAGCTGCTTGTGAGTAAATTACTAAATGTTAGGGGTGGGAATTCCGGTTTTCCCGAGAACCAATATTGCCGGTATTTTGGTATATCGATTAATCTGATAAATCCGATATTTATCTGTACTGGCATACCGGATCTTTAACATTGGGCGCTTTACTGGTCTTTTTTACATTGCGGACATTGAGATAAACAGTTGCAATGTAAAAAAAACAGTAAAATGCCCAATGTTAAAGATCTGGTATGTACCAGTAAATCTGGTATTCTGCCCGGTGTCCCACCCCTACTAAATGCTTCCTGTTTGTGTATCTAGTTTTATTTAATTACATTAACCTCTGGGTAGGAGCAATCACAGGATCAGTCTCACCCCTGTGTGAAGAACATTTTGCATGATCCTGCACTAGGGCAATCTTTATGGGCACAAAACGGGAATGTCTAGGTGACATTCCAAGGGCTGTTTTCAGTTGGAAGACAGGTAATCCTAATGGTCTCTTCTTGGCATTAAAATCTATGAATCTATAACAAACAATTTACTATTTCTTGAGAAACCTTTTAATAATTTATTAATATTATTCAATCATTTACAAAGGAAATAATAATATATAGCAATATGACCTTTAAGTAGAATCTGGGTCAAGGTTTGATTTGGGGATGAAGGTGGTGTTTGCTTTCTTTAGTGGGCAAGTTTGGCAATGCTGCCTGAATAATCAGTTCTTCTCTCAAAAATGCAAATGCCTGAGAGAGATGAGTGATTTCTATGCAGATGGCTGGGAGGGAAAAGCATCTACCTGACCTCCTGCACCGAAGTTGGGAGTCTCCCCTGACTTGGGAACAGGGCATTTAAAATATTAATAGCTTGAATAATGAATCAGAGTACATTATGAGGTGTGGTGGGTATAACAATTCTTAATTAGTCACTTTAAGGCACATTTTAATGATTGTTTGGTCACAGAAAATGCAAAGGGAGATGAAGAAAAGAAAGATATATACTTTCCCTATTACTTAACTTTGTCTTAAATGACATCTATGCAAAGATGTATATCATTTTAATTTGGGTTCCAGAGGATTTTATGTAAATTAATTGCATCAGAGCATTGGCAAGAACATTTATTCAATTTAGAGCAGCCGTGGTTATAAGTTTTACATTAATATAACAACAGTTTAACAGTGGTTGATAGATGGGACACAGCCATGCAATTATCAAAAGAGAGCCACTGTCTTGATCCCTAATTAGGTCTATAAGCAAATATAGTTTTTACTGGAACTAATTGCTATATTACAGCTGGCAATAAGGTGAGGAGTGAGCTCAAGTCAGGTAGGCAGAACAGAGGTGTTCCAAATGCAAAGATTTTCCCATTTTCTGACTTAATCGAATATGTCATCCAATTAGGCATGTTGGGCAGAAGCAGATGTTTGAGTACAGGCTTCCCCCTCCACTGATATCCAGCCAGGCTTTTTCACACAGCAAAGATCTATCTCTGGCTTTGTTAATACTGATGGAAAATCTCTTGGCTTGTCTGAAAGATGGACCTTAGCGGGAGCAGACTTGAGTCCAAGGTGCAGAAAGTTAAATGCATGAAGAGGCTTATCTGAGGCCCAGCATCACCCTTCTAAAACTCCTTAGCATTGGCAGGACCCACACCCTACTTTAGTTAATGAAATCCTTTCCTCTGTGTCTATTAACATCAATGCAGTTTTAATGGCTTGCCAATTTATGCAACCCTTGACCAAAACAAGGACAGCCTCCTCTGGTCTCCAACAGGGGTGTGGATATGGCCTACCTCAAATGGGCTCATGTAGATTAAATCACAAGAACTCCTGGTTTATAGTGAGCTGTAGAGAGGCAGGTTCATTCCCCTGTGTCCATTTGCCATCACTGTTCAATATAGTAAAGCCCTACATTGACCTCAAAATCAAGCCCAACTTGGTAAAAGACTGATTGTGTTGGCACCATCCCGAGACTGGTTGTAATGCATCTAGGCTTTCCCTTATCTGGACCAAGGGTGGTCCCTCTCCATGAAGTGTCGTGTCATCACAACACTCCATGGGAAAAGACCACATTAAAAAAACCACAGGGGAAAAGCTTAACTTCATTCATTTTCTAACGTGCACCCTACTAGCTTCACAGAGCTCCATGATGTCATGGCATTCCAGGATGCCTGTCAAGAAAACCTGACATGGCTATACCCCACGGTGTGTTGTGATGTCATGGTGCTCTGTGGCGAGTAGACCTCTCTCCCCATCCCAAGTCTTAGGGTCTTAGGCATTTAAAACATATGCAAATGCAAATTTGCAACAAAGATAAAAACACCATAAAAGCAACAATAAATGAATAACCAATAAATAACCCCAGGTGGAGGGGGGAATGGAAGAAGCCATGGCCCATATCCGGCAGTCTTGGTGCTTACTCAGTGTTTGGCAGCTGTGGGGGACTGGATAAAGGTGAGCCATCTGAAGCTGAATCCTGACAAGATGGAGGTGATGCTGGTGGGGAGAACAGTGAGGTTGGAATCCCCTGTCACTGATGGGCTCACCCCCCACTTCTCCTTCAGGTCTGTAGTCTGGGTGTGCTCCTCGACTTCCAGCTCCACCTGGATGCTCAGGTGGAGACTGCAGGGAGGAGCGCATTTCGCCAGTTACATCTGGTGCATTGACTTCAGTTTTACGTCTCTGACTCCGACCTGACCATCATCATCCATGCTTTCATCCCCTCTAGACTGGACTATTGTAACAAGCTTTACATGGGGCTATGCATGGTGACAGTTTGGAGACTGTAGCTGGTGAAGAAGGCCCTTCTTTTTCTTTCGGGGATGGGTTGTTGTGAGTACATTAGACCAGTGCTCCGTACTTTCCACTGGCTACCTACAGTCTTCCAGGCCAAATTCAAGGTGTTAGTGATTACCTTTAAAGCTCTACCAATCTGAGGAATTGCCTCACTCCCCAGGCTCTGGATCAACCCCTGCGGTCAGCTGTGATTGCCCATCTCAAAGTCCTCTGGGTATCTCAGGGGGCGGCTATGGAGAGGGCATTCTCGGTGGCCACACCATGGCTGGGGAACTCCATTTCAGAGGAGGCCCAAATGAACCCAGACCTCTCCTCTTTTTGATGTCACTGTAAGATCTGGCTGTCCTGCCAGACATTTAGTGAGGGAGAAGGCTAATGGCTAGGGGTTGAGGGTTAGGGAGGGAAGGGTTTGTTTTGGTCTTTTTTGCCTTAGTATATTGACAGTATTTTATGATATTTTGTGTATTTATTGTAATAATTAATTTTATATATATATATATATATATATATATATAAATAAAAAAACTGGAGTTTGTTAGCTTCCCCGAGCTGCTTTTAGCAGGAGGGTGCGGGATATAAATGATCAAATAAATAAATAAGCAAGCACAGGAAGTGCATATCTCCATTGTATGATTTCTTGCCAGATAATAATATACCTTGGCATGTCACATCTTTTGTTGGAGGCTCTCAAAGCACTTCAAAAATTAACAGCGGGTGATTCAGGTAAGTACTCTAGACAAAGAGTAGTTGATAGGGATGGAATTTCAGTTTTGGATAGACTCAAAATTGCCAGAAAATGGTCTTTTGAGATTAATCCGAAATTTCATATATTTTGTTTCGGTTCTGGCATTTCAACTCTTTTACATTGTTGTTGGGGGTTTTTTGCACTGAAACTGAAACGAGATCTTGAATTCATAAAGAACCCAAACTGAAAAATCTGAAGCCAAAATTCCCCCTGGATAATGCATTGTCTACATATGATGCTGTGTACATTTTAATGTATAGAGCAATTCTCACTGAATGTGTTTCCTACTAGGTCCCAATATGATGATGATGATGATGATGATGATGATGATAATAATAATAAAAGGTTGCACATGCAGCAGCATGGCAGTTTTTTTGGCAATGGGCCCAGATTCAAAATGGCTGCCATGCAAGCGTTTATGCAAGTAATGATTACTCATGCTTGTTAATAAGTAGTTTGTACAGTATCCAAACATACGTTTTCATGCACAACTAAAAAAAATAGCATGTAATACATAATACATAGGGTCAAGCATGTGTAGAAAGGTGTTTGAGGAAAACACTAATATGAATATGCAGCACTGAGTGGTCATCATGACCATGTGCCTGAAATCAATCTGGTGTTTATCTTGATATATAATATTTTTATTTATACTGATTCCAATAAGGAATATGATATTTACTTTTAAAAACCATTATTTGTGAAGTGAGTAATTTTTTCTCTTTCGTTTGGAAATGTTTTCCTGCATATCGTAGAAGATTGGCTTTCACAGGATCAAGTGCTGCATGTAGATGGAACATTTTAGAAGAAGTTCACTTCATTCCAGAAAGCTTAATATCCTGCAATCTATCTGCCTTTTACATTTATTTATTTATTTTTAAAAAATGAATCCTGCATGAAACATGTTGTAAAAGATAATTTGGATTCATTTTGACAGGTAAGCAACGAAAATTAAGATTCAGCTTACATCTTCAATCAGAAGCAGCATGTCTTAGTCTAAATAAAACCATATTTATGTTTGTAAATTTTTACATTTATTACAGGTGAAGTGAGCTTGAAGAAAATAAGATGGACATTGTTCAAGAGATACCTCTTACATGGAACGTGAACCCAGAACTTGTGCCATTATGCACTTCTCAGTGTCTAATCTGCAAAAAGCTTGGAGACACTGCAACAACAAGTACTGAGAACAGATAGAAGACAGTCATTGAAGCAGATACACTTGATGATGTGGTAAGAAAATGTTTGAAATTGGTTGAACAGGAACAACATATTTCTTTATCATGTCAGCATTAACTGCTACAAAAACTACACTCATCAGTGTGAGGGGACATGGGGTTGTTGCGGGAAGGACCGACAGACCTGGCAATACCCACATGTCCAACACCCACTCTGTGAGTACTCCCGGGAGGGAGAGATGCCTACAGAATTGCTCGTATGGAAAAAGTACCCCTCAGGTTGTAAGGTGGCCAAATGTCCTACAAGGACAAGGCCGTGTCATCACAGGGGCACGGCCCTCAACAAGTGGCATAGGCAAGTCCCCCACGCTCCACAGGGGGATGAATCCCTGCACGCACCACTCTTACCCCCACTCACGCCATGAAGGGTTAGTTCCCCAAGTGTCAGGAATATCTGTGCAGGAAGGGAAGTACCTGGGAGGGGGAGAGGGAAGAAGGGGCAGAGCCCCCACACCTTGGAATAGGGAAGGGATGTAGGGACAAGGAAGACCATGAGGCAGACAGGTTAGTGCTTGCCCTAACTTCTCCTACACAAGAATCCTTATCTTCCACTCACGCAAGCACTCACGTTTGTCTCACCGCTTACTCCAACTCTCTCACCCTCAGTTTAGTTTCTAGTCGCCCCAACAGTTCACCAGAATCGCAACGGCCAGCTTCACAGCTTCGCTGATCACCGGCACTGGAGAGACAGGGGCTTTCCCTTAAATCCCCTTAGCTCTGCCCCCCGTGTGTCTTCAGGCACGTGGAGTGGTGCAACGTCGGTCCTGGCTCCGCCTCTTTGCTCTGTGATGGTGTCAGGGCTACAGTTGGTGCCTGGCCTGAACACACTGTGTGGAGGGGGAGGGACTCATCTCCTGCATCTCCTGACGACGCATCTCTGTTTCCCTCCCTGCTGCCTGGAAGGGGCATTCCTGGTATGCTCCTCCGGTTTGTCCCAGCCTGGGGCCCCTTCCTACTCCCTGCCCTAGGGAAGCACCGGCATGCATGCCCTGTTCATTGCTGCGCCCTGGCCCTGACAATCAGCAGGAATCCTAGATTTCTGCTTCAAAATTTTTGAAATTCTCTGATTAAAAACCCATAAATTCTCTGTTTAAAAGAACAAAATCTCTGTTTTCCTGTTTTTAAATGTAAATGCTAGTTAACTTTCCCTTACCACAATATTATGGAGCCATCCTAGTGGCTCCATTAGTTAAGGCTGAGCTAATGTTCTGTATTGCGTTCCATTAACTTCAATGGAGTTCCTTGGGGCAAATTCCTCTGGCTTGCAACCCTGAAGTTGATGGGGTTTTCTCTGTGAGCATACACTTATAGTCACAGATGGCTTCATAGGACAGATATTGAGTATGCTAAGTATGTGATTTGGTTCAATATTTCGTGTTAGATGAAGTGTCAAGATGTCCCTGGCATTTAAAAAGCACTTGCGCTTGCTGAGGGAGCAGGAGGAAAGAGGAGCTGGATGAGGTGGCGGGGCTGGGGGGTCTGTGAGGGGAAGGGGTCGAGGGAGCAGGAGGAGGGAGAAGAAGGGGGCTGGGGAACAGGAGGGGGCTCTGGGGGGGACGGGGCTGGGGGAATCAGGAAGGGGGATCAGTGTGGCATATGTGTGTACAGCTTTAAGAGAGCTGGCAATAGCCAGCTCTATCTTTCCTCCAGAACTAGGTGGGTGGGGTTTCTTGTTCAGTTGGTGTTTGGGAGCTGCAGGGTGCAGTCTCCATTTTGTGTTATTCAGGAGTTCCCTCTTATTAGGATCATGTACTAGGCAATAGCAATAAATGTGTTTCCTGCTCCCTCCACCAAGTCTTGTGTGTGCTGACTGGTTTCCCCTGTCTTCTTGCCCTACCACGCCGGTTTCTTCTTTTCCAACAGGGAGGCCTGGCTCCCCTGTGACCGGGGCAGGAACCAGGACCAGGGCAGGGCACGGCAGGGCAGGGAAGGCCTGGGGGTAATCCAGCCGAGTCCACACCCCAGGGGCCACCAGTCCACTATTAAGCCTCCCCCTCTGGAATCCACTATTAAGCCTCCGGGGTGGTAGCCTTCCCCCTCAAGTTTCCCTTGGAAGTTCAGGGGAGACCTCCCGCCCGGCAGGATTTGGGGACACCAGGTCAACCTGGCAGGATTATGGGATGACAGGTCAACCCGCCAGAGCTTAGAGAGGTCAGGTC
>QEPC01002150.1:691084-698584 GCA_003113815.1 Sphenodon punctatus | reverse complement strand
CACCATCCAACACCTTTTCTGAGGTCTGATGAGCGTCGGCATCAGGCGCCTTAACCCGGCATTCAGTTCATCCCGCAGTGCCAGTTCTGCTTACCAAAAGTGGCCAACTAGGTGGCTCGCATTCCATGTCCAGCCCCATGCCAGTGGGCAGGGCTTCTTACCCATTTAAAGTTTGAGAATAGGTTGAGATCGTTTTGGCTCCAAGACCTCTAATCATTCACTTTACCAGATAAAACTACCAAAGCATGGGGGGTCTCAGACGAGCGCCAGCTATCTTGAGGAAAACTTCAGAGGGAACCAGCTATTAGATGGTTTGATTAGTCTTTCGCCCCTATACCCAGGTCGGACGACCAATTTGCACATCATGACTGCTATGGACCTCCACCAGAGTTTCCTCTGGCTTCGCCCTGGCCAGGCATAGTTCACCACCTCCACGATGGGGCAGGCAAGATGGGCCGGTGGTGTGGCCTCTGCTTAAGTCTGGAGGCCTTGGGATCACACCTCAGCCGGCGTGCACTGGCCCTCACCTTCATTGTGGCACAGGGCTTTTGTTTGCAGAGCGTCCAACTCTCACACACGTTAGACTCCTTAGTTCATGTTTCAAGATGGGTTGGGTGGGTGGCCGACATCACTGTGGACCCTGGGCGCCCAGTGTGACCACTCCCTGCCTGGTGGTGCAATGCGATCAAGGCGCACTGAGCGCAGTCCACCCCAGTTGGCAGTCATGACAGGAGCAGGGGGGTCCGCTCCCCCAGGAGTTGCCCGGCGGCACTGCCTGCACCCCCACGAACATGGGGCAGGGGTGGAGGGCTGCGGGGGAAGGGCACAGCGGCGGTCATCTCCCTCAGCCTCGGGATGAGGTGAGAGCTGTAACACCCGCCGCCGTGCGAGGGATGCATGTCACCTGCCTACCGGAGGCCTTCCCAGTTTACCCGAAGCCGGTTGCGGAGCACTGAAGAACCAGCGGAAGTGAGTTCGATGGGGGCCAGGACTGTCCGGTCAGCAGTCGCCTCCCAGGGCCCCCTGTCCCACAAGGGAGTGGGGGGAGTTAGATGATTCACAGGGACCCAGGCCGGCCAACCGCTGACACACTGGTTTCATGCCCTCTTGAACTCTCTCTTCAAATTCCTTTTCAACATTCGCTTACAGTACTTGTTGACTATCAGTCTCGTGCCAGTATTTAGCCTTAGATGGAGTTTACCATCCACTTTGGGCTGCATTCCCAAGCAACCCGACTCCGAGGAGACCCAGTCCCGGCGCACCGGGGACCGCTACCGGCCTCATACCATCCATGGGCTATGCCTTGATCAGAAGGACTTGGGACCCCCTGGAGCTGCGCCAGGGATGGGGTCTCCTGTACACCACATTTGCTGTGCCCCACCGTGGGACGGGAATTTGGCGCTGAGCTCTTCCTTGTTCACTCGCCATTACTGAGGAAATCCTGGTTAGTTTCTTTTCCTCCGCCGACTAATATTCTTAAATTCAGCCAGTCACCACGTCTTATCTGAGGTTGCAATCAGAAAGGAAAGGAAAGGCCGGGTGGGGGACGGGACCCACACCTGCTCCCGTCAGAGCTCAGGGGATGGTGGCCATAGGAGGCCTGATGAGAGGACGGGGAGACAGCACCACTGCCCGGGTGCATGTGTGCCAATGGGGGGACAGAACCTCCAGGCCGGGTGGGCAGGATGGCAGCTTGGGTCCCGAGGGGGCCCCACAGGCATCCCTGTGTCACCACAGATAGCCACGGGATCTTGGGCCTGGACACCCTGGCTGCCCCGGGGGCCCATGGGGGAGGAGGGTCGCTTCTGTGGCAAAAGCCCCCTGTCCTTTGCTTTCCCCACCATAGGCACATGCCGAGTGGTGGGTGCTACCCCCCGCCTGGAGCAGGCACTCCTGTCATGCCAAGGAGGGTCTGGCCTTGGGGGGATGTAGGGCTCCCCGGCGGCAGGAGGAGCCCAGCCCACAAGATGGAGCCACGACCTGACCTCTGCCTGCCCCCATGCGCCTGGGGACCCGCCACAAGCTCGGGATGCCTCTGCTGCCCCCGTTCCCTTCCATCCACCCCAGAACATCGGGTGGCTTCCAGGCAAGGAAGCAACCAGCGAACTCAGAAGCGGGGCAGGAGGGGTCCGGGGAAGGGCAGAGGGGCTTCATCCAGCAACGGGCTCAGGGTGGGAGGTGAGACGAGAGGACTGGGCCACAGATGGTGCTGGGATGGGGGGAAACCAAAGACTTTGGTTTCCCAGAAGCTGCCCGGCAGGTCATAGGAATAACTCTGCCAGATTGCTAGTCAGCATTGTTTATGGTTGGAACTACGATGGTATCTGATCGTCTTTGAACCTCCAACTTTGGTTCTTGATTAATGAAAACATTCTTGGCAAATACTTTCGCTTTGGTTCATCTTGTGCTGGTCCAAGAATTTTACCTCTAGCAGCACAATATGAATGCCCCCGGCCGTCCATCTTAATCATGGCCCCAGTTCAGAAAACCAACAAAATAGAACCGGAGTCCTATTCCAATATTCCTAGCTGGAGTATTCCGGCGACCAACCTGCTTTGAACACTCTAACTTTTTCAAAGTAAACCCCAGGACACTCAGTTAAGAGGATCAAGGGAGTGCCGAGAGGCAGGGGCTGGGACAGGTGGCATCTCACCTCACAGCCAACCTCCAGCTTGATCCGAAGATCCAACTACGAGCTTTTTAACTGCAGCAACTTTAATATACACTATTGGAATTACCATGGCTGCTGGCACCAGACTTGCCCTCCAATAGACCCTCGTTAAAGGATTTAAAATGTACTCATTCCAATTACAGGGCCTCGAAAGAGCCCTGTATTGTTATTTTTCATCACTACCTCCCCAGTTCGGGAGTGGGTAATTTGCACGCCTGCTGCCCTCCTTGGATGTGGTTGCCATTTCTCAGGCTCCCTCTCTGGAATCGAACCCTGATTCCCTATTACCCGTGGTCACCCTGGTATGCACATAAAGTATCATAAAAAGTTGATAGGGCAGACATTTGAATGCATTGTCACCACCACAGGGGCGTGCGATCGGCCCGAGGTTATCTAGAACCACCAAAGTGGCCTGGCAAGCCTGGGTTGCTTTTGGTCTGATAAATGCATGCATCTCCGGAGGTCAGCGCTCGTCAGCATGTATTAGCTCTAGAATTACTAGTTATCCAAGGAATGGTGGGAGCGACCAAAGGAACCATAGCTGATTTAATGAGCCATTCACAGTTTCACTATACCAGCCATGTGTACTTAGACATGCATGGCTTAATCTTTGAGACAAGCATATACTACTGGCAGGATCAACCAGGTAGCCACCACCACCACCGCCGCCCCCCCAGCTGCCACAGCGGGGAACACGTGGGGCTTCTGGCCACCGCCAGGCCTCCCCAGGCAGGGAGGCCTCACCGAGTGGGGTTGAGGTGTTTGGGGATGCCACCGAGCCTCTCCCAGGAGGGGGGGATCAGACGGCCTCAGAGCTGGGGAAGGTGGAGGGTGGCAGAAGGGGAGCGGGGGTCTGCCCGCTCCCTCATTGCCACTGTGTGCACCATTCTCCAGCTCTAGGACCCCTGGGAGGCTTGCCATGCTCTTTGGGCACACTCAGAAGCAAGCCAGCAGGGCACGCACACTACAGGAACCGGCCCCGAGAACGAGGCAGGGAGGTCAGAAAGGGGAGCCGTGGCAATGGCGGGAAGGGGAACGCTCCACTTGGACCCGGCCCTGAAAGGCCAGCCCGCAGAAGGCCCTCCCCAGCACAACCACAAGAGCCACATTGATCTAGGTATGGAGGAGGAGAAGGGGTATAACGGGCATGGACACACCTGGGGTGCCTGGCCCAGGTCCTCTTTCCAGCCCACATGGGCAAGGGATAAAGTGCAACCACTGAGCTCCTCTGGAAGTCCGGAAGGGTCTGAAAACCCTCACTCTCACAAATCTCCCGGCACCCGACCCTGAGGTGAAAGAATAGCATCGGGGCGTGGCCGTGGTGCATGAGGCTGGCCTCCCGGAACCCAAAGTTGGTCACGGGCATTGAGTCGGTCCTCATCAGGACTTCCATGGGGTCCTTCCGGGAGGATAGGTCAACTTCTGGACTTTGGGAGGCAAAAAGAAAAAAGGATCGGGCCCTGCCGCTGGCTTCCCCAGGCATGGCGAGGCCGGTTCTCCCATGAAAGGATTGGGCCTGTGACCATGGAGGCTCAGGCCTAAACGCTGGGTTGTGCCCATGCCAGCCCAGACATCCCCGGGTACGGGGAGCCGATTTCTCTTTCCCCCCCGCCCGAAAGGATCAGGCCCCACCGGCCAGGAGGATCGGGCCCGCAACCCCATCCCGGCCTGGCCCGTGGAGTCCAAGTTTCCTTGGAATGGATCAGTTTTCTTCTCCCAGAAGAATTGAGGCCTGCAGAATCGAGAACGGAGTCGGGGGATACCCCCTCCATGTCCAATGCGGGGCTCTGGGAACATATCAGGGTGGTAAGGGGACAGCTGTCTGTCACTTTTGGTAACCTCGTTTGGTCAGAAAGGGCCCACCCTGCCTCTCTCCATAACTTCCCAAAACCAGACTCGAATGGCAGGCTAAACAAACGGGTTGCGTCCTAGGACCGGGGTAAAGGCCAAAACGCATCCATCCTCCTGGAACCCGACGCGGGGGAATGGAGTCCTGCCTGTCCCCTTAAAGACTTCCAGGCACAGTTTGGGTGGGAAGGTCAACCTCAGGACTTAGTCATTTTGCGGGGAAGGGGGCAAACCGGGGAGCTCCAGACGCCCTCCCAGAGGCCCGGCCAGGGAGGGTAGCCAGCTCCTTAGGAGTCCTGAGACTCCGCAAGCATGGCCCGATCCTGCCGTGGGTCGACCAGGCCTCCCAGGCCAGAGGGGCAAAATGGTGAGCTCCAGGTCCACCCATCCCAGGATCGGGCCTGACGGATGGAGGCCCTTCCGGGGGACATGGGCAGCACAGCAGCCCGGGTCGGACCTCCTGTCGGTCCACAGAAGCCTCTGACTACACCCCCCTTGATCCGGAAGCCAGGTCCACCTGGCCAAGGATCGGGCCCAACGGACAGAGGTTCAGGGCCCTTCTGGGAGACATGGGC
The DNA here is from genome assembly GCA_003113815.1 of Sphenodon punctatus. NCBI lineage: Eukaryota > Metazoa > Chordata > Lepidosauria > Sphenodontia > Sphenodontidae > Sphenodon > Sphenodon punctatus. The sequence goes on along the minus strand of QEPC01002150.1, from coordinate 693,490 downwards.
ACCACAGAGGCCCGGGTTAGACCTCCTTCCGGGCCACATGAGCCTCTGACTTCGCCCCCCCTAGCTCCGGACAGCTGCCCGTCTCCCTGGTAACATGGCCGGGTCCGAAAAGGACCTCTTATAAACCTGCCGGCACCCCAATTGAAGGGGCAGGGAACAGGACATCATCCAGGACCAGGGGTGTAAAGGCAAAAATGCATCCACCCTCCTGGAACCCAAGCCTGGGGAAGGGAGCCAAGTCTGGCCCCTTAGACACTTCCAGGCCTGGTTTGGCAGGGAAGGTCAACCTCCTGACTTAGGGTTTTTTTTCACAACGTGGGGAAGGGAGAGAACCGGGGAGCTCTGGCCACCCTCATGGAGCCCCAGCCTGGCCTCAGATGCCAACCGCGTCCACCGGAGGGGCCCAAACCTCCGCGGATCAGGTCCAATCCTGAATGGGTTGACCCGGCCTTCGTGGCCGGGGGGCCAACCGAGGAGCTCCAGCCACTTTCCCAGAGCCCTGGCCCAGGCTCAGAGGCCAGCCCTGTACCACGGAGGGGCCCAAGCCTCTGAGGATCAGGCCCGATCCTGAACTGGTTAACCTGGCTTTCATGGCCGGGGGACCAGCCGAGGAGCTTCGGCCACCCTCCTGGAGCCCTCACCCAGTCTCAGAAGGCTGCCCCATCCCCCTGGAGGGGCCCGAGCCTCCGCAGACTTCCCCGAGTCCCATCCAGTAGGACCCATCCTGTGCTGGGTCGACCCGGACTCCGGGGCTAGGGGCACAAAGTCAGAGGCTCCTGTGGCCCTCCGCAGACACAGACACAGCCTGACACAGTACTCTGGGCCCCCTGGAGTGGTCCAAGTCTCCATCCAGCAGGACCCTTCCTGTGCCAGGTCATCCTGGACTCCGGGGCTAGGGGCGCAAAGTTGGAGGTGCCTGCGGCCCTCCTTGGACACAGACACAGCCTGACACGGTACTCTGGGCCCCCTGGAGGGACCCAAGTCTCCATCAAGTAGGACCCAGCCTGTGCCTGGTTGACCCAGATTCCGAGACTAGGGGCACAAAGTCGGAGGCTCCTACGCCAAAATTAATCTGGTAAAAAGTCCCACCCCTAAATTCTTTACTATAATTTGCTGAGCCGACTGGCTTATTAGCAAAGTGAAAACTCGAATTCCACATATTGGAAAGGAGCGCCCTATATCCAGATCAGATCATGTCAGGCCTGGACCTCTAAGTGCAAATTCCTTTGGGGGAAACTGAGGCACAACACGACACATGGGTGCTCTGTACAGGCAAATCCTGCTGCTGCTGTCTCTGTTGTTCCATGGGTTCTGTGCCCGGGCAACCCAATGTATGCTGCTGCTACTGCCAATGCTGCCTCTGCTGTCCGTGCCATGTATTCTGCGCCACGACAATCCAATGTCTGCTGATGCTGCCGCCAATGCCGCCCATGCTGTCTGTACCATGGGTTCTGGGACCCGTCATCCCACTCACAGAGACCCATCATTCAACTGCATCAAGAAACAGGCACTCCAGCCCCAGGACCCACCGGTAGGGTTCTGGGGCCGAGTTACAGGCAGGGAGGACTGTGGCCAATATCTGGTAGCTGCCACTCTAGCCCCAGAACCTACCGTCATGGGTCTGGGGCCATCATTCCTCACACAGAGAGCCTTTTTCTGAACGCCTGAACCGAACAGTACCGAACTGAACGGTCGAACCTGAACGCGGCGAACAAACCGAACCGAACGGCCAAACCCAAACGGCGATCTGTTTCCCCATCCCTACTTAAGTTGAACCCAGGTTTTTTGAAAAATATAAGCAGAAGAAGCCAATTATGAGCATGAACTGGAATCATCTGCAGCAGAAGCATATTCTAAAAAGCTCAGCATTCTGATACTTTTTCAAATAATGTGTTACCTACGTAATGGCAACCCAAAAACACCTCTTCATGTTCTGAATGGCCTGGTGTTTCATGAGGCCTGTAAGAGCAGCTCTCTTATTAGGAGTTCAAGGCTGCTTTTGGACGAGTAGCCAGGGAAGTGCGTTCTGCAATGTGCCACTAGGAAAAGTCATGCAGGATGTGTTTACATGGACCGGACGTGGCCACCTATCAGAGGAATCAGCGGTGCGCATGGCCTCTTTAACGACGCCTTCCATTATGCGTCTTCAAAGAGGCTGTGCAGGGGCGGATTGGGAAATCAAAGTGGCCTGGGAAAATATAGTCTTAGTGGTTCTGTGCTGGGGGAAAAGTTGCCGGCGCGCCGGAAACAGACCAAGGGGGCGTGGCTTGGGGGCATGGCTTGGGGCGGGCAGCATACACCAGATTTGGGGCCTAGCAGAGCTGAGTCCCCAGACTCAGATCCTCAGCAGCCTGGCAGTGGTGAGTGGGAGGTTATGGGGGGCTGGCAGGGGGGAGACTGCCACTG